>CAUYUJ010014816.1:200513-345513 GCA_963575745.1 Prorocentrum cordatum | reverse complement strand
GCGTCGGCATCGTTGTCGGCGTCGGCGTGTGCGTCTGCGTCGGCGTCGTCGTCGTCGGCATCGTCATCGTCGTCGGCATCGTGCCCCCCATCTCATCTGGGGGGGTCTATGGAATCCTGGGGCCCATCCCATCTGGGGGAGTGGGAAGGGGCTGTGAACCCTCGATCCAAGATCATGTGTCCGCATGCAACTGTAATTTCTTGCACGTAAACGAATATACATATATAATTATACGTATTCTTATACATATATATGTACATATACACATATATATATATATATATATATATGCAGACACATATACATATATACATGTTTACATATACATGTATATATACATAGACATATGCAAGTACCTATACATATACATATACATGTACTCATACGTACACATACACATTTACATGAACATATACGTATAATACAGAAATACATGTACACGAACCTTTGCCTGTACATTTACCTATACATTACATAAACATATACAAATACACATACACATACATATACACACACGCAAATACACTTATACATGCAGTTACATGTACATGTGCATATACAATCATATGTACTGTTCCATCTGTATATACATACATAAACATATACAGACGTCCATACACACATGCATGCACCAATACAGAAGGACACGGCAAACAGACAGGCACATCGACAGACATACAGGCAAACACGCATGATATACACTATATATGTTTATGCATCCATATGTATATACATGTATATATATATATACATGCACATACAGGTATGTTCGTATAGACAAGTGCTCTCTAGCAGTGTACGTGTTGCAACAGATGTTGTACAATATGCGCGGCGCAAGTATTTGGATATATGATATATATATACAGACATACATGAATACATACTAGAACCATCGCGTGCGCTTCGCGCGCTCAAGTTCTAGCTAGGCTTGATAGGCTACCTCATGTAATATCATTTTGGTCGCTTCCTGCATCCAGAGACTCCCTTGGAGGCCCTGCGCACGCCTCGGAATCGCACAGAAGGCGAAATGCGGAAACGCAGAAATCATTAATTTCCTCTAGGTGTTCAACGATTTGGGGCCCTCAAAGGCTTCCTGGGTTCTTTATTGGGAGGTGAGTAAGGTCTGAAATTTGGTCTGTTGTGCAAGAGTACACCGGGGGCCAAACTTGGAAAAAAGAAATTGTGGGATTTCATTGTGTTGTCCAGTTCCTCGGCGCTGTTCGGCGCTGTTTTCTGTTTGTGCCTCGCGGTTTTTGTTAGCCGGGCCCCTCAGGGGTGTGGGATCTCCCGGACCCCCTGGGGGTTCTGGAGGCTTCCTGGAGGCCTGGAGAGCCGTCGGAAAGGTGTCTCGGTCTGCGCGGGAGCGTGGTGGGCCGTTCATTACGTTCTGGGGGCTCCTTGGGGTCGTCTTGGGCTGCCCTTGGGCGTCTTGGTGGCCCCCCGGGAAGCCGGGAGGCGCGGTACCAGGCGCCTCTTCGGCAATCTTGGGGGGTCCTTGGCCCGTCTTGGACCCGTCCTGGGTGGGAGTCTTTTGGGCGGTCTTGGAGCGGTCTTGGACCGTTGGAAGCTCGAAAACGCGAGAAGGCCAAAAACGTGAATAATAATAATAATCATAGTAATAATAATAATAAAAACCATAATAATAATAATAGTAATATTATTATTATTATTAGTAATAATGAAAATATTTTTAGTAATAATAATAATCATCATAATAATAATAATACGAGTCATGAAAATAAAAATAACAATAATAATACTAATATTAATCATAATGCTGAACTACGATGTTAGCCTATTCGGGCTTTCCCGGGACGCCTGTCGGACATCTCTTGGAGCTTTTTTCTTGGAGGCCTCCTGGGAGCGTGGAGAGCCGTCAACAAGGTGTTTTGGACTGCTTGGGAGCGGTTTGGGCCGTTCTTTCCGTTCTGGGAGCTTCTTGGGGTCGTCATGGGCTGTCCTTCGGCGTCTTGGGGTCTCCGCAAGAGGCCGGGAGGCGCGGCACTGGCCAGATGTCAGGGGATGTGTAGGACCCCCGAGTAGGAGTTCCATTAAAAAAAGAATTGATGGCATTCCTTTTTTTCCAGAATCCTCGATCTTTGAGGGTTGGAAGCGGGAAAATGTGAGAAGGCGAAAAACATTGGAACAAAACCGTTGGAAATCAACGATTTTACCCTCCAGCTCTCTTAGGCTGTTCTTGGAACCTCGTCGGGGTCTTTTTGGGGCCTCTCAGGGATCGGGGGTGTGTTGGGGGCCTCTGGGTGGTCCCGGAAGCCTCCCGGAGGTCTCTGGAAGCCTCCTGCTCCCGCTCTTGGGAGCATCTTGGGCATGTTCTGGGGTGGTCTGGGGCTGTCCCGGGCGCCTCTTCGGCAGTCTTGGAGCCTTCTTGGCCCGTCTTGGGGCCGTCCTGAGGGTCTCTTGGGTGGTCTTGGGGCGGTTTTGGGAGCCTCTTCGGCGCTTGGACTATTGGAAGCTCGAAAACGCGAGAAGGCAAAAACAGTTAAAGAAACAATGAAAATCGACGATGTTGACCTCTTCGGGCCGTCCCGGGACGCCTCTCGGACCTCTCTTGGGGTCTCCTGGAGGCCACCTGGGAGCCTCGAGAGCCGTCGGAAGGCTGACTTGGGCTGCTTGGGAGCGTCTTGGACCATCCTTTCGCATTCTGGGGGCTCCTGGGAGGCGTCTAGGGCCCTCCTGGGGCGCTGTGGAAGCTCCCCGGAAAGGCTGGGGGACCCAGGGCCAAGGGGGGTATGTGTATGTGTGCCATGTGCGTTGTGCAATATGGTTTGTGCAACCTATGTGGTGCAATAGATGTTGGGTAATTCAGGCGGAGCTGTCGACGTACTGCAACGTATGTTGTGCAATCTATGTGGTGGAAACCACCAACGCCCAACTTGAAGTTGTCCACTCCACTGCTCGCGCAAACATCCCACCCACCCACCCGCAACTTGGTTTGCAAAATCTCTGAAGACCGTGACGGTGGGTACCACATGGCACTTGGCAACAACAGCGACGCCGACGACGACAGCGACAACGACGATGACGACGCCGCCGACAACGACTACGACGACACCGACGACGTCTCCAACGACTTCGACGACGCCGACAACGACGACGACGACGACGACGACACCGACGACGACGACGACACCGACGCCGACGACGACGACAATGACAACGACGACGACGATGACGACGCCGACGACGACGACGATAACAACGACACCGACGACGACGACGACGTCAACGACGCCGACGACGACGACGACGACGACGACGACGACGGCGGCGACGACGACGACGCCGACGTCGACGACGACGACGAAGACGACAACGACGCCGATGCCGACGACGGCGACGAAGACGACGACAACGTCGCCAACGAAGACAACCAGGAAGGAGGGAGGACGACGACGGCGACAACGACGACAACGACGAGGGAGGAGGGAGGACGGCGACGACGCGAACAACGAAGAAGGAGGAAGGACGGCGACGCCGACGACGGCAACGACGAGGGAGGAGGGAAGGCGACGACGACGACAACGACGACGACGAAGGCGACGAAATAGGAGGGACGACGACGAGACGTCGACGACGGACGACGACGACGACGAGGGAGGAGGAGGAAGGACGACCACGGCGACAACGACGACGGAGACGACCACGACGCCAAGGAGGACGACGACGACGAACACGAAGAAAGACAGAGGACGACGTAGGCGACGACGACGACGACAACGACGCGGGAGGGGGGAGGACGGCGACGATGACGACGACGACGACGCAAGAGCGCGCGCAGGCTTGTGTTGAAAATCCGTGTTGCGAAACCTTGTGTTTTTGGTAGGTTTTTTGGACACACGATTTTGAAATCCTTCCGAAACCGATGGGTTTTGAAGGTTTTCGGCATACGCGCGCGACGACGCGCGCGTCTGCACTCCGTCCCGTTTTTTGCAGGGGATTCTCGCGACGGCAACCGCGCAAGGGCGTTCGACAGATTTCGACATGAGCGCGCGCGAAGCCCGTTTGGTAGCAGTTTGTGAAAATATTGAAAAACCTATGGTTTTCTTAAGATTTCGCACGAGCTCGCGCGGAAGTTTTTTTACCAACTCTGTGCTGCGAAACCGTGTGTGTTTTGTGTGTGTGTGTGTTTTGGAAACTCGATTGCGAAATCCTGGCCGCACCGAGGGTTTTTGAAGGATTTCGGCATGCGCGCGCGACGACGCGCGCCTGCGCACTTCGTCTCATTTTTTGCAAAAGATTCGTGAAACAGTGCTATGTTAAATCCAAAATATCACCGCATAGTTTTTTCACAAAGGAACCTCAGGGGGGAACCGGCCTAGCTGGGATGGTATGGTTTCATATTCAGGATGGACGAGTGTGCAGAATACACATATATACATATATATATATA
The DNA here is from genome assembly GCA_963575745.1 of Prorocentrum cordatum. Taxonomy (NCBI): domain Eukaryota; class Dinophyceae; order Prorocentrales; family Prorocentraceae; genus Prorocentrum; species Prorocentrum cordatum. Next base: position 341,102 of record CAUYUJ010014816.1, on the reverse strand, counting down.
TGCGAAATCATACTATCCCAGGGGGAACCGATAAGTCCGGGGGAGGGGGGTCGAGTCTCTTCTCTTTTTAGAAAAGAGAATCTATGTGGTGCTATCCACTCTGCTGAACTTGAAGTCGTCATCTCCACTGCTCGCGCAAACATCCCACCCACCCACCCGCAACTTGGTTTGCAAAACCTGTTCAGACCGACTACGACGACACCGACGACAACGACTAGGACGACACCGACGACGTCTCCGACGACTTCGACGACGACAACGACGCCGACGCCGACGACGACGAAGACGACGACGACGACGCCAACGAAGGCGACGACGAGGGAGGAGGAAGGACGACGACGGCGACAACGACGACAACGACGACAACGACGAGGGAGGAGGGAGGACGGCGACGACGCGAACGACGACGAAGGAGGAAGGACGGCGACGCCGACGACGACAACGACGAGGGAGGAGGGAAGACGACGACGACAACGACGACGACGACGGCGACGAAATGGGAGGGACGACGACGAGACGCCGACGACGGACGACGACGACGACGTGGGAGGAGGAGGAAGGACGACCACGGCGACAACGACGACGGAAACGACCACGACGCCAAAGAGGACGACGACGACGAACACGAGAAAGACAGAGGACGACGTAGGCGACGACGACGACGACGACGACGGAGGAGGGAGGACGGCGACGACGACGACGACGACGACGACGACGACGCAGAGCGCGCGCGCACGCTTTTGTTGAAAATCCGTGTTGCGAAACCTTGTGTTTTTGTAGGTTGTTTGGACGCTCGATTTCGAATTCTTTCCGAAACCTATGGGTTTTGAAGGTTTTCGGCATACGCCCGCGACGACGCGCGCGTCTGCACTTCGTCCCGTTTTTTGCAGAGGATTCTCGCGACGGCACACGTGCAAGGGCGTTCGACAGATTTCGACATGCGCGCGCGAAGCCCGTTTGGTAGCAGTTTGTGAAAATCTTGAGAAACCCATGGTTTTCTTAAGATGTCGCAAGAGTTCGCGCCGAAGTTTTTTTAGCAAATCAGTGTTGCAAAACCATGTGTGTTTGTATGTGTTTGGGAAACTCGATTTTGAAATCCTTCCGAAACCTATGGGTTTTGAAGGTTTTCGGCATACGCCCGCGACGACGTGCGCGTCTGCACTTCGCCCCATTTCTTGCAAAGGATTCTCGGCGCCGATGTTCATCACGCCCGCCGAGAAAGATGACGATGTCCTTGCGTCGGCTATGAAGGCTTGTCGAGAAATTCGGTGCTAATTGCCCTGGGTCGTACCCCCCAGCACGCGCACGACGGCGTTCGGATGAATTCGACATGCGGCGCGAGAGGCCCGTTTGGCAGAATTTGGTGGCAGTGTTGAAAAACCGATGCATTGTTAAGATTTCGCCAGAGCGCGCGCAAGCAAGCAATCTTGGGAAACTGATGTGGAGATCCCAATTCTCTTTCAGAAAGAAGTATATACGCTTTGTCGACTCCACTGCTCAAGCAAACATCCCACCCACCCACCCGCAACTTGGTTCGCATAACGCACGCGACGGCGATTGCGATGCGTGCTTGGCTTTGGCTGTGCATCTCCGAGGCCGCGCTAGCCCGCGCGTGCTCGCGCGCGCAGCGGCCAGCTACAGCGGCGCGGCCGACGCGGCCGCGGCGGCGCTGACCGCTGTGCACTTCCCGCGGGCACTTCAGCGCGCGTCGGCGACGCGGGTGGGCGCGGTATCACGGCGACGCCGACAACGGTAGGCACGATGATGCGAGTAGCGATGATGGTGACGGTGGCGGCGATGACGACGGCAAGGCCAATGACGGCGCCGATGTTCATCGCGCCCGCCGAAAATGATGACGATGCCCTCGCGTCGGAAATGGAGGTTTTGGGGAGAGATCAACATGCGCGCGCGGCCGACGCGCGCGAGTGGCCCGCGCGGTATTATTGGAGACGTATCGTGCCCCACAGCACGCGCACAAGGGCGCTCGGATGAAATCGAAATGCGGCGCGAGGCCAGTTTGGCAGAATTTGGTGGCGGTGTTGAAAAACCGATGCTTTGTTAAGATTTCGCCAGAGCGCGCGCGCGCAAGCATTTTTTGAATACTGATGTTGCAAAAGCATGTGTTTTTGTATATGCTTTCGGGACACTCGTGCTTGGAAATCCTTACGGTTCGGCATGCGCGCGCGACGACGCGCGCGCGTGCACTTCGCCCCATCTGTTGCAAGGGATTCTTGCGGCAGCACGCGCGCGAGGGCGTCCAAGCGATGTCGACACGCGTGCGCGAGGGCCATTTGATAGCATGATTCGCCTGCTACGAAAACGCTGGTGATAAAAAAGAGCACGAGCGCGGGCGCAGGCTTTTTTGAAAACCCGTGTTGCGAAACCATGTGGCTTTATATGTTTCTTGGACACTCGATTTTGAAATCCCTGCGGGCTCTCAGGTGTTTGAAGGATTTTGGCATGCGCGCCCGACGACGCGTACCTATGCACTTCGTCACGTTTTTTTTTTAAGTTGCAAGGGATGAGTGAAAACTGATAATACAAGTGCGCGCGCATAATATTTTCCGCAAAGGATGAAGGGGGGAGAACTCCAGCCTGCCAGGGATGGTATGAATTCATATTTCGGATAGACGATGGGGCAGAATCACATGTAACGAGGAGCGCGAAGGGAAGGAGATCGTACGGCGGATGGGGAAACGAGGTACGGCGACGACGGCTGTGACCTTGATCGCCGCCAAATACAGCAACGCCGACGACGACAACGGCAAAAGACGACAATGACAGCATACGACGAAGAGGACGACGCCGACGCCGACGCCCAACGACCGACGACGACGACGACGACGACGACGACGACCGACGACCGACGACCGACGACCGACGACAGACGACCGACGACCGACGACAGACGACCGACGACAACGACGACCGACGACAACGACGACGGCGACGGCCGACGACCGACGACGACGACCGACGACCGACGACCGACGACCAACAACCGACGACCAACGACGACGACCAACGACCAACGACAACGACGACCAACGACCGACGGCCGACGACCGACGACCGACGACCAACGAACGACGAACGACGACCGACGACAACGACCGAAGACCGACGACCGACGACGACGACGACAACGACGACGACGATGACAACGACCGACGACGACGACGACGACGACGACGACGGCCAGACGGACGGACAGACGACGACATCGACGACGACGACGACAACGACGACAACGACGACGACGACGACGACGACGACGACGGCGACGACGACGACGACGACGACGGCGGCTGCGGCGGCGGCGGCGGCGAGGGCGGCGGCGGCGGCCCGTGGCCGTCGACCGACGCGGACCGACCACTTACGACGACGACGATCGACGACGGCCGACCAAAGACTCCGACGGCGGCAAGAACGGCGACGGCCGCCGCACGGTCGTCGCCAAGTCTCTGGCGCCCACGGGGAGGCCCTCGCGCTCGCGGCGGCCGCGGGGGCACTGCAGATCGCGGTGGTGACGCGCGGTCGCGTCAGGACTCGCCGAGCGAAAACGCCCTCTCCTCGGGGCCACGCAGGAAGAGCTGCAGCACGCCTCTGGGGGTGAGGTGAAGGATTGGGAGCCTGGAAATTGTCAACAACACCGACACAGAGGGCGTCCTCCACCAGGGGAGGACGATCCTGGAGTGTGGCGCTGGTGGAAATACCTCGGCTCCTCAGCGGCCCGAACATGACCACAAGCACCGAGGAGATCAGGATCGACATCCCTCGGTGGAGGGTCACCGACGGTACTGGTGTTGGTGCCGACCTCTTGGCCTCCGAAGAAAGGCGGACGACTCGGAGGACAAAACATCGGCCTGGGAGTCGGCGATGCATCGCCGACGGATCGGCGACAGGCCCCCGAGAGCGAAGCCGGGCGTGCCCGGGCAGGGTGGGCCGCCCGAGCCCCGATCGGCGACGAAGGGGCAGCCGGGGGTCGATGCCCTCCCCCCGCGAAGCCTGTCCCGGCCCCCGGGCATCTGCTGGGCCATGCCTCGGGCCTCTGGCAGCCGGTCGGGACGACTCGGGCATCCCACGGGCGCCCTCGGCGAGGCGCAGCTGCTAGCTGAGCATCCTGAGGCTGGAAAACCTCCGAGATCCCACGAGAACGCCCGAAAACTTCGAACCTGGAGCCTGTCGTTCATCCCTGAGCCTATCCCCCCCCCCCAAGCTGCCCTGTTTCGCCGCCCCCGAACGCCCTGCTGCTGCAGCATCTGCAGCACAAAGATCCTCTGGATGGGATCCTGGCACGGCAATTCGGAAACCCACCTGTCCGTGCTCAGCCATGGACGTCGGCGGTCCTTAGCGGTCTCCTGCGGTCCTTGGCGGCATTTGGCGGTCTCTGTTCTTCATGATCCCATTGCCACGATGATGGAAATTGCCAGCTTCCCCACTGAGGGAAAGGGGACTCCACCATGCGACGCATCAGACATGTGGCCTTTGACGGTCTTTGGCGGTCTTCTGCGTGAAAATTGGCCAGCCGCGTTTAACACGAAGGCCATGTTCGAGCACGCAACCACCTCAGGCTGCCAGACAGGCTGCGCACCAGCGCGGCCGCGGACCGCGGGATGGGCACTTCCAGCCGCTGGTCCTCCTCGCCCTCGACCCTGGCGAAGATCGCAGAACTGTCGTTGCTGCCGACCCGGCAGGTCGTGCCCGGCATGAGCCTCACCCGGGAGGCTTCCGTCACCCACGGCCGCAGCCTCAGCTCCGCGGCCGCACCGCGCTGCCTCGCCTGACCCTCGTTCGTCCTGCCGATCCTGGGAGCGCGATGTTGACTCCTTTCGCCCCGCTGTCCCCCTGATCAAAGACGATCCATCTCCGTATCCTCCCGCGCCTCCCTGTCCCTCCCTCCCTCCCTCCCGCCCTCCTTCCCCAGTCTCGGATCGAGGGTCTCTGTCCCAGCGCGCAGCCACGACACGAAGCGCCGAGCGCTGCTCGCATCATGAGACTGGACACACGCCGTCCCAGCGTGTGATTGACGTGTCATTCCCCCTTCAGTATCCGCGCGCGTGCCATGGCCGAGAAAGGTACTCGCCGCGCGCCCCCTGCACCCTGGCAGCCCAATCCACCAGGCTAGGGCCGCCAACAGGCGACCTTGACAAGTCGACAGGATATCAACATCAGTCGGAAGGAAGCCTGCGCAGCCGCCCTCCAGAGCAGTGGTGGCGTCGACCGAACAGTCGCTGAATACAACGAACTCGATCGCACGCACCAAACCGACCTCGATACCACTTACCAGCAAAACCGCTCCGACCCACGCCAGCTCAGGGGCGAGCTAATGAGAATGCGCGGGGGGACAATATCAGCAACAACATGCTGCAATACTCCATCACGCACAACAAAGCCCTAGACCGTGACCCAGTAGGAACCGCGGTCGACGCCGAAGCCCACCAGGGCAAAGACAGGGCCCCTCTCATCAGCCTGGATGCGCACAACTGGGACGACCCCGCTGCCATCGCGCCCGGACGGGAAGGTGACGGGACGTCGTACAACAGCAGCATCTCACTTCACGCGCTAATTAGAGGAAGGCAATCGCGTACGCGTTCAGGACAAACATCTGGCGCTCAACTCGGGCCAATCAACACGGACAACCTAGGCAAAGAGAGCCTAATCCCAGTGCTCCGTCACGCAGCCACGGCTACCAAGCCTGCGCAAGGACCCATCCAAGGGACCATCTATCAACTCGGACGGGAGAGGTCATCCAAATTACTGTCGGCCAATGACGACGTCGTCTGGATCCGTGCCGCCATCTGCAAGGCTGACGTCATCGCGCCCACGCCAACGCTCAAAGAACTGCTCAGGGCACAATTCTCAGGGACTGCACATGCCAACGGCAACCGCTACCCAGGTGGAACAGGCGCGGCTCAGCACAAGGCTAAAGAACGCCACAAATAAACCGATAAGGACGCCTCACGCAAACAGCTTGACGACGACCTCACTGACGCGATCACAGCCGCGTTCACGCCTCACTGTCGCACCGCGGTGGTACAAGAAACCATTGAGCTCTTCAGGCGCCATGGCGCAACGGTCGGCAAACGCAGGCTGAAGACTACCTGCTGAATGAGGCCAGCAGATGCCCCTCTGATTCTCTCCGCCTCTGGGCAAGCAGGCACCCAGTTTGACACCAGCAGTCACAGTTCCACAGGGCCCCTGCCGAGCGACTACACCATCGTGTGGAAGCCAGACGGTCACCAGACCGTGCACAAGGCGTCTGGTGCTGCCCGCGCGGACAAAAGGGTGGGCATACGAGTAAAGGCAGACACCCAAGAGGCGAAACAAGTCGCCCTGGAACTCCGCGGGACCGACGCTGCCCTCGCTCACACACACAGTCCCGCATCACGAGCATCGAACTACAGAGCGCCAGTCTGACGCAAATCGCCATGGTCCTCGCTTCCATCAAGTGGCGGTGTTGGCCTCGCCCACTGCTGGTGCACTCAGGCGCACTGCCAGCCGACATGATGCCAAAAGGAAGTCGATCGTCCGTCCTGGCAGCGCCTGCAGGCAAGTGGGCGACGACGGTACGACGGCGACCCCGTTCACGAAGTGCAATCAAGTCAGCGAGCCCAGCTGCCAGAAGCGGTGCGCCTCGCTGGCACCTCCTGGAAAGGCAGCCTCCGCCAAGGTGCGCCAGCCCTTGGACACCGACTGCTCGTGCTTCCTCACCTGCACGTCGGCCAACTGCAGGATGCGGTCAATCCGCTGCTCGAAGTCGGGCATCGTGAACGACATCATCCCGATCGCCAGGAACTCGACCGTGCCCTTGTCCAAGTGTGCCACACCTCGGATCTCGCAGCAGCCCTCGCCAAGGAATTCTCGAACTCGAGGATGTGGCGCGCCACCTTCGGAAGGTCCACCGCCGTTGACGCACTCGCAGTCTAGCCTGCGGCCGAGCCTCGTCACAAGCCAGACTGGGGCAGACCGGAACTGCCAAAGTCTCGCAGGAGTGGTCGAAAGCGATCTGGCCGCGGTCCTCGCTGGAGGTGGTGGCCGACGCGGCTCCTGCTGCTGCTGCGCCAGGACGGTGTTGTCGACCACCGCGCTCGGGACCGAATGCGGAGGGACTCGCAGTCAACGCCACGCCTGGAAATAAGCCCCCATTGTGTTCCATATGTCCCGCCCTTTTGGCAGCCCTATATGTATATATGTAGGCATGTATACATAAATGCAGATGTGCATATACATGTATGTATATATGTATGCATATACACACGATGTATACGCATCTGAATGTATCATGTATGTTGTATGCATGTAGGTAGGTAGGTCGACCGGTCAGTTTGTGTGTATGTATGTATGTATGTATGTATGTATGTATGTATGTATGTATGTATGTGTGTATGTATGTAAGTATATATGTATGTGTGATGTATGTATGTATGTATGTATGTGTATGTGTGTATGTATGTATGTATGTTTGTTTGTATGTGTGTATGTATGTATGTATGTAAATATGGATGTACATATGTATGTATGTATGTATGCATGCATGTATGTATGTATGTGTGTATGTATGTGTGTATGTATGTCTGTATGTATGTATGTATGTATGTATGTATGTATGTATGTATGTGTGTACGTATGTATGTATGTGTGTATGTATGTATGTATGTATGTGTACGTGTGTACGTGTGTACGTATGTATGTATGTACGTATGTGTGTATGTGTGTATGTGTGTATGGGTGTATGTATGTATGTATGTAGGTAGATAGGCAGGTAGGTAGGTATGTATGTATGTATGTATGCATGCATGTATGCATATATGTATGTATGTATGTATGTATGCATGCCTGCCTGCCTGCCTGCATGCATGCGTGCATGCATGCATGCATGCATGCATGTGTGTACGTGTATGTACGCATGTGTGTATGTACGTATGCATGCATGCATGCATGCATGTTTGTATGTTTGTATGTATCGCGCCTTCCTCTTCCACGACTCGCGCTCGCCTGGGATACACCTCGCCCGGTCGAGCACGGGAGCCTCCGACTTCGACGTGTACCTCGTCACGGCCGCACCGACGCTATCATATCGCCCCTGCAACTCAAATTCGACTCCTGTTATGTCCGCCTCGTCCTACGTCGTCTCCATCTGCTTGAGAGAGGGCTCCCAATCTGGTGGTTGCCTCGCAAAGCCAGCACGCGGCGCTCGGGTAAAACCTTTGGGCTCCACCAATCTCCTGATACATACGCCGTTCGCCTTGGCCTGGAGCTGCACCGTGACGGGCAAGTGGGGCCAGGTGTTGGCCTCGCCCACGGCTGGTGCACTTAGGCGCGCTGCGAGCCGACATGATGCCAAAAGGAAGTCGATCGTCCGTCCTGGCAGCGCCTACAGGCAAGTAGGCGATGACGGAACGACGGCGACACCGTTCACGGAGTGCAGCCAAGTGAGCGAGCCCAGCTACGAGATCTCAATGTTGAAGCCGCCGCCGACTATACAGGGCATTGGGATCGACTCAAGAACCCTCTAGTAATTATACCACTTAAGCAACATGGCAAGATTCTCGGCCGACAGCTGCTCGTCAACTCTGAAACAGGCCGAGATCAGGACGAAGGACGAGGAGCAAGTAGGGGGAGAGGAGGGGGAGGGGAAGAGGAAGAAGGGAGGAGGGGAAGGAAGAGGCTGAGGAGGAGGAGGAGGAGGAGCAGCAGCAGGAGCAACAGGAGGAGCAGCAGGAGGACGAGCAGGATTGGCACGAGCATGAGGAGGAGATGGAGGAGGAGAAGGATGAAGAAGGGGAAGCCGAATTCGTCGACGACGAGGAGGGCGACGAGTAAGAGGAGCGTCCCCCTTTTGCGTCCTCTCGTCGAACTCGTCGAGAACACAGTCGACTCCCACGTTGGAGAGCCAGCCCTTCACCGCGCCCTGCACGTGCGCGTCCAGGGTAGCGTCGTCAAGCCTTTGGCGGGAGGAGGAGGAGGAGGAGGAGGAGGAGGAGGAGGAGGAGGAGGAGGAGGAGGAGGAGGAGGAGAAGAAGAAAAACGAGGAGGAGGCGGAGGAGGAAGGGAGGAGGAGGAAACGCAGCAGGACGGAGTAGGACGGAGGAAGGCGGATGACGAAGATGAGGAGGATGCGGAGGAGACGACGTAAAAACTGGGGCATGGTTCTCGAGTTTGCCCAATACGCGGGGGCCTGGTTTCTAGTGCACTGCCCGGTGTTCGCCCTTGACTGGAACCAGACGTGGCAGGGACCAGCCAAGAACAAGGACGGAGGGCGCAACTGGGGGTAACAGATGACTGCTCAACCACTTGCACCGATGGCTAGCTTCGTGGCGCGGAGAAGCCGCAGATGGGCTTCAAGCTTCGTGCCCAGCCTTCAACGTATTGTAGAAGGTCAATCGATGTGCGGCAGCACGAGATACAGAGACGTCGCAGGTCGACTCATCGCCAAGACCGAGGCGAGCGACGGGGCAAAAGGGAGTGAAGGTCCCAGAGCGAGCGATAAGGTGAAGGAGTCGGGCGAAGACTATGTGATGGGGCCAACGATCGAGACCGTCCAGGACGTGGGAGGAGGACGTGGAGGAGGAGTTGGGGGAGGAGGAGTTGGGGGGGGAGGAGGAGGAGGAGGAGGAGGAGGAGGAGGAGGAGGAGGAGGAGGAGGAGGAGGAAGAGGAGGAGGAAGAGGAGGGAGGGAGGAGGAGGAGGAGGAGGAGGAAAGGAAAAGGGAAGAGCAGCAGGAGCGGAAGTAGGACGGAGGATGTCAGAGTAGGAGGAAGCAGGACGGAAGAGGGCGGCGCAGGACGGGGGAGGTTTGAAGCAGGAGGAGGAGGAAGGAAGAGAGCAGCGCAGAACGGGGGAGGCTGGAAGGAGGAGGAGGAGGAGGAGAAAGAGGAGGAGGAGGAGGAGGAGGAGGGAAGGAGGAGGAGCAGGAGGAGGAGGAGGGAAGGAGAGGAGGAGGAGGAGGAGGAGGAGGAGGAGGAGGAGGAGGAGGAAGGACGAGATCCCGATGGGACACCTCAGGGGGGTCTTCCTCCAGCCCTTCCCGTCATCATCCTCCTGCTGGTCGGCGTATGCTCAAGCGCCGCCGCAAGATGGGCCGCGCGACGCCCCGCACCCGACCCGGCCGCGCGCCCGCTCTGAACTGCCCGCTCGCAGCCCTCGGCCGTGGGTGGGGGCTGGTTGGGGGCGTACAAGAAGGGGGCGTCCAAGAGGGGGGGTGGTCGCAAGTCATGGCCCGAGGCATTTGCGTGGACGACGGGGGCCCAAGGAACGTACTGAAGAAAGAAAGCGGAGCCATGGCATCGGGAGAAATATCAATGTCGAGGCCACAACATCCACCCCCATCACGAGCGGCAAACATATCCGTATCCGCGCCCTCGTGGTCTGGATTCCTGGGCGCGACCCCGTGGATACGCGGTCGCACGGAAACGTTCCACGCGGGGCATCCGCGAAAATAACACACAAAAAATATCCGCGGGTTCGCGGCCCAGGGGCCCGGCCCGCGAGGCCGCGGATACTGATACGCCATCCGCCCACGACCTCGGATCACTCCCCTCTAAGCCGCAGTCGAAAGGAAGGGCTGTGATGGCCCCCCTCTGGGCACCCAGACTGCTGCCGAGGCGGCGCGCGAAGCGCTGCTGGCGGCTCATGCGGCCCGCGGCATGGCAGCAGGCCCCCACTTTCCCGCGATGGGGGTGCGCCTCCTTCCCCGGCGGCCTCGAGCAGCCGTCGCCAGCCTCATCTGGCATGGCCGCCGCGACGTTCGGAGGGCGGCGCCAGCGGCCGCGCGGGCGCGGCGGGCGCGGCGACGAAGGGCCCCCGCCGGTCGGGACGGGGCTCGACGGCGGCGAGGACTCGAAGCAGCACGAGGACGGCGGCGCAGGGGGCGGCGGCTGCGCGCGCGCTGGGCGGGGGCTTTGGCGCGGGTTTGCAGAATCGAAGAAATCAAGGGTCGCGAGGAGCAGAGAGAGCAGCACTCGAGCGCGAAAAGCAGCAACGAAAAATGCAAAAGCACGCCGCAGAGTGCCGCGGCGTTCCAGGCTCCGCGCGTGGCGCGGGCTCGGGCGGCGGCCCAGGCGGGCCACGGCGCCGAGGAGAGGAGGCCGCCTCCCTGGACGACGACGGGGTCGACGGCCAAGTGGCGGGGAGGCCGCTCGGCGCTCGCGGGGCGGCGCGGCGGGAGGCACGGCAAGCCCGGCGCGGAGGGCATCGGGCCGACGGCAACGGCAAGCCCGAGCGCGGCGCGCGGCGAGGTCCGAAGAGCACGAGGCCGCGCTCGCGCAGGTGACGAGCAGCTCGGCCTCGGCGGAGGCCATGCGCTCCGCTTTCGAGGAACACAAGACGCGTCGCCCGACCTCGCCGCGAGGGGTTCGGCGCACACGTGGCCCTTATACAAAACAGCAGGCCGCCCGGCGGCTAAGCGCATTCTCCTGCCTCCGCACTAGTACCATTACCGTGGTATTCCTGTTCCTCCTTATATTTCTGTTCCTGTTCCCCCGCGCAACCCCGTCCCCGCAATGCTATCCTGTCTCTACCCCCCCATCCCTCCCTTCCTCCATCCCTCCCTCCCCCCCGCCCGCCTCTCCCCCGACTCCGCAGCCACTCGCCGTGGAACGCATCCTCGCCACCACCCTTGACGTCCCCTTGGGATTCCCCCAGCTCCCCTTCTAAAGCGGGACGTCGCTCTCACGGACGACGAGGGGCGCGGAGTAAGAACGAAGAGGCGGCGGAAAGCTGGACGATGATGAACAGCAAGCACGAGGAAGAGTGGAGGATGAGCAGGACAACAAGCGGCGGTGGTGATTGCGAGGAGGAGGAGGAGGAGGAGGAGGAGGAGGAGGAGGGAGGGGAGGGGGACAAGAAGGATGCGCAGGAGGAGGGAAACGAGGAGTGGGAGAGGAACAAAAAAAGGAAGGAGATGGAGTAGGATAAGATGGAGACGGAAAGGAGGAGGCCGAGGAGAATGAGGAGGAGGAGTAAGGGAAGGAGAAGGATGATAAGGAAGAGGAGGACGAAGGGGGGAGGACGAGCAGGAAGACCAGGCGGAGGAGGAGGAGGAGGCAACAATCCGAAAGAGAAAAGACCGAACGCAGGCGGCCACGGCCAAGAAGGGAAAGTAACAGTAGGCATCCGTCTTCGACGACGACAACCTCGGCAGCGGCAGGCAGGCAGGCAGGCGGACAGTCCTGCCTTGCTGAAATCATCGGAGGGCCGCCGATGATGAGGCGAGCCCACGGGCGCGGCCGAGGGCGAGAGAGCGGAAATGCTTACGAGAGCAACGCCAATGTGTGCGTACACGGTGAAATACCGTGTGTATGATATTTGTGGCTGTGGTTATACTACTCAACTCTTCAAGACTGGGGCAGAAGGGGGGCACCTTTCCAAAAACCCAGCGGAGTCCCAAGAGGCCCAAGAGTATGCAGGATAAGGGGAAAAGCTTGCTTACTCCTGGTGGAAAGTAGGGGCAATTCAAATTTTGTAGTAACTGGCCACCTCCCACCGCCATACAACCGAGCCGACATCCAATGGTCCCCGTACGGTACCAAGCAGGGGTGTTCGAATAATTCACGATCGTCTGCAGATGGGTCGCAATGATCTGGGGAGGGACGTGCCGGCTGAGCAAGTCCATTCGAAGGACCGTCCAATCTGACACCTGCATGCCGTATCCCTGACACCAGCGTTGGAGTCGAGGGAAAAGAAGACTGCGAATAGAAGGCTCGAGAAACGCACACTGGAGACTCTTGTAAGCGGCAGCCTGCAGAGCAGCGCTCGTTCCTGAGGCGGCCTCGGGAGCGCGCGGGCGTCCTGCCACACAGATGAAAGGCACGGAAGAATGGACGACGTAGACAGAGGCTGCGACGCAACGCATATGTCAGGCAACAGTTACCCTCCGAATCCCCGAGGATCGAGGCCACCCTGACCCCAGCACGACGGCAAGCTGCACGTCGTAAACAAACTCTGTGAGGGACAGCTTTCGAATGAAGGGCCAGGCTCCAAGGTTCCACCTGGAAACCAGGTGTCCTCATGCTCTTCAAAACCGAGCAAGACAATGCATTGTAAGGGGCTACGTGCGAGGTTCTGGAGGCAACGCAAATCAGCACGCAAACCTTGTCTGGGAGGCGGGTGCATTTGATAAACATGGCCGAACACAGGCAAATAGAAGGTGCTGTAAATGAGAACGTTCTGGGAGAAGGCGAGGCCATCGAGGTGCTTGCACCACTTAGTCACAGCAGCAGTGGGGCACTCCCACGACGAAGACGGCGCCCGCAAGCGTATTACAATACCAAGGCACGTGCCATGAGAAGATACCTTGAAAGACAGAATGTTGAGACTGTGCTTCCGAAATTCGAGCTGGGCGCAGCAAAGGCCAAACGGCAACGAGGGAGCGCGATCTGGGTGTTGGCCGGGTGTGCTACAAGATCCGTGCCTGGCGCACACCCGAGCAAAGTCGTGATGATGAGAGGGAGCAGCCGAGAAAGATCCTCGCCGACAACCGCCAGATCACCCGCGTATCTGTACAGCGAACGCTCTGGACCATAGCTCGGACCCGCTCTAGCAAACAGTAGCCGATGCAGCGGATCAACGAACACCTGGCGCAGCGGCAGCAGCAGCGGCGGCAGCAGGACGACGGCGACGGCGGCGATGGTGACAAGGATGGCGGCGGCGGCGGACGAGGCCTCGCCTGCCCCAGGCAGCGCCGCCGCGCGGCCCTGGGCCGCCCCCGCGACCTGCGCCTGGCTCATCGTCCTTCTTTTTCTCCCCCTTCTCCTCCAGCTCCTCCGCCTTCTCCTCCTGCTCCTCCTGCTCCTCCTCCGCCACCTCCCCCTCACCCGCCTCTTCCTCCTCCTTCTCCTCCTCCTCCTACCCTCTCCTCCTCCTCCTCCTCCTCCTCCTCCTCCTCCTCCTCCTCCTTATCATCATCATCATCGCATCATCATCATCATCATCATCATCATCAGTATCATCATCATCATCATCACCACCAATTCCATCATCATCATCATCAGCATCAGCATCATCATCATCATCATCCTCATCCTCATCATCATCAGCATCACCACCATCACCACCATCATCATCATTATCAGCAGCAGCAGCATCAGCATCAGCATCATCAGCACCAGCATCAGTATCATCATAATCAGCAGCGCCATCATCATCATCGATAGCAGCATCATCATCAGCAGCAGGATCATCATGATCATCACCATCGTCATCAGAATCATCATCATCATCACCATCATCAGCATCATCGGCATCAGCATTAGCAGCATCAGCATCATCATCCTAATCAGAAGCAGCAGCAGAATCATCTGCAGCAGCATCGTCAGCTTCGTCATCTCCGTAACAAGCATCATCGTTATGTGCAGCGTCATCGTCATCGCCATCGTCATCATGTTCGGCAGCCTCTTCATCAGCATCATCATCAGCATCGTGATCATCGTCGTCGTCATCAGCATTATCATCATCATCATTATCATCATCTTCAGTAGCATCATCATCACCATTATCGTCATCATCACCATCGTTTGCATCATCAACATCATCGTCATCATCATCGCGAGCATCGCCGTAATCGTGATTAGAATCATCTGCAGCATCATTATCAGCAGCAGCAGGAGCATCGTCAACATTGCCATCGTCATCACCAGCATCACCATCACGTTCATCGCCATCGTAATCGTCATCGTCATCATCATCGTCGCTATCACCATAGCATTATCATCATCAGACTCATCCGCATCATCCGCATGATCATCACCATCATCAATATCATCAACCGCATCATCATCGTCGTCCGCGTTACCACCATCATCATGATCATCATCAGCAGCATCCGCATCTCCAGCATCAGCAACCGTATAAGCATCATCATCGGAATCAGCGGCATCATCATCGTCATCATCTTAATATGCATCATCATCCCCATCATCATCACCACCATCATCATCACCAGCAGCAGCATGATCAGCATCATGAGCATCATCAGCATCACCATCATCATCATCATCATCAGCGTCATCATCGTCGTAATCGAAATCAGTATCATCATCAGCAGCATCATCAGCAGCAGCATCACCATCATCGTCGCCAGTAGCATCATCATCAGAAGCAGCAGCCGCATCGCCATCGTGGCCATCGTCATCGTCATCGTCATCGCCATCGTCATCATCACGATCATCAGCATCAATATCATCGCCGCCTATCTCCATCGCATCAGCATCATCATCGTCAGCATCACCCACCGCATTAACATCATCGGCATCATCCTCAGTCTCACCCTCATCATCAGCATAATCAGCATCGTCATCATGATCATCATCAGCAGCAGCATCGCCAGCATCGCCATCGTCATTCCCATCAGTATCATTACCAGCATAACCACCATCATCAGCAGCAGCGACAGCAGCATCATCATCATCATCATCGTCATCATCATCATCCTCATCATCATCATCATCATCATCATCATCATCATCATCATCATCATCATCATCATCATCATCGTCAGCATCATCATCATCATCATCATCGTCGTCGTCGTCAGCAGTATCATCATCTGTGTCACCACTAGCATCATCACAAACATCAGCAACATCATCGTCAGCATCATCATCAGCAGCTTCGTCGTCGTCATCGTCCTCTTCCTCCTCATCCTCCTCGTCCTCCTCTTTCTCGCCATCCTCCTCCTCGTAATGATCCCCTTGTCCTCGCCATTATTCTTCTCGCCATTATCCCCCCCTTCATCCGCCATCAACATCCTCCTCATCACCATCCACCTATCCTCCAGTTCCTCCTCTGCCTCCTATTCCTCCTCCTCATCGTACCATGATCAGCAGAATCATCATCATGATCATCACAAGCATCTGCAACATCATCAGCATCATCATCCTCATCATCGCCAGCCCCATCATCAGATTCGTCATCGTCATCGTCATCGTCGTCATCATCACCACCATCATCAACATCATCAGCATCAGCATCGTCATCATCAGCATACTCGTGATCGTTATCATCACCCTCATCGTAGTCGTCATCATGATCAGCATCAGCATCAACAGCGTCATCATCGGCATCCTGATCAGAATATTCAGCATCATAATCCTCAGAATCATCGTCATCATCATCAGCATCATCAGCATCGTCATCAGCATCAGCATCATCGTCAACATCATCATCATCAGCATCATCATCAGCGGTACCATCATCATCATCATCATCATCATCATCATCATCATCATCATCGTCATCATCATCATCATCATCATCATTATCATCATCAGCACCATCAGCATCGACATCAGCATCATCATTACCATCATCCTCACGATCGACATCGCCATTATCATCAGCATCATCATCATCAGCAGCAGCAGCGCCACCACCAACACCAGCACTATCAACACCAACGGCGGCGTCATCAGCATATTCGTAGGCATCCTCATGATCAACATCAGTAATCTCAACATCATCAGCATCATTGCCACCACCACCGGAATCGATATCATTATCAGCATCAGCATCATCATCTTCATCTTCATCTTCATCATCATCATCATCATCATCGTCGCCGTCATCATCACATCCATCGCCAATGTCGCCATCGTCGTAGTCATCGTCATCATCGCCACGACCATCATCTTCATCATCGTCAGAGTCGCCATCAGCATCGTCATCATAATCATCCAAATCAGCACCAGTATCACCACCAACAACATCATCAGCATCACCATCACCATCACCATCATCATCATCATCATCATCATCATCATCATCATCATCATCAGCAGCATCCTTATCATCATTATAACAAGTCGCGTCACATTCAGCATCGTCACCATCACCACCAGAATCGTCGCCATCATCATTAGCATCAAATGCTGCAGAGGCATCATTCTCATCATCAGCATCATCACCCTCATCATCACCATCATCGTCACTATCATCATCAGCAGCACCATCACCCTCATCATCATTATCATCATCACCACCACTGTCACCAACACCGTCATCGTCATAATCGTCATCATCATAACCAAAACCACCATCATCATCATCATCATCATCATCATCATCATCATCATCATCATCATCATCATTATCATCATCATCATCATCATCATCATCTTCCTTCGTATCCCTCCGCCCCACTGCTCCTCACCATCATCATTGCTTTGGGACCGCTGGCGCACCCCTCCCTCCTCCCCATATTCTTTTGGACCGTCAATCGAGCTCCTTTCTCCTCCATCTACCCGCCCCCCCCCCTCCCCACTCCCCTCTCCTCCCTCCTCATTCTCTTCGGACCGTTGGTAGGCGAGCCGTGGTGAGACGGCCTCACAGCCCCCCAGGTCCCGCCACTCGTAGTTCACTACCCCGTCCACGGGCACACCCGTCGGCCGATGATTTTCGCGGCCCGGCGCACGGATCCTCTGCCGCGCGGGGTTACGGGGATGAGCGCCGTTGCCGCACGGATCGTCTGGATGAGCGCCGTTGCCCTGTTTCGGGGGCGGCACGGGGCGCATGTGCCGTGGGCGTCTCGGTGGCCCATGCCTTTCGTCAGGAAGTGCCAGCGGATTCTGCCAAGGTGCTGGCCCCATGGGTGTCAGACCGCCAGAGGTCGCGCCAGACACAGTGTCAGAAGAAGTTCCGACACCCTGTTGCATGGCCTGCCCCGGCTCTCTCGAGCCCGCCCTGGCCTGTCTTGCCGCAATGCTCCACAATACTCCTCCTCCCCCTCCTCCTCCTCCTCCTCCTCCTCCTCCTCCTCGCCTTCCTCCTCCTCCCGCGCACACGTCCTCCTCGTCTTCTTCATCCTCCCGCCCACACGGAGAAGGGGAGGAGGATGCGGTAGGAGGAGAAGGAGGAGGAGAAGGAGGTAAGGAAAGGTGCAGCGGCCGGAAACCGGTCTGGGGGTCTATGGCCCATCCGAGGCGCTGTCGCATGCCTCCGAAGCCGGATCTTCCCAGCCTTTCGCAAGGAGGCTCTCTCCCAAGACTCAATCCGAGGGAAGATCGGCCTCCTCAGGGCCCAAATCTCTTAGCAATAGGAGGAGGAGGTAGGAGGAGGAAAGGGAGGAGGAGGAGGAGGAGGAAGAGGAGGAGGAGGAGGAGGAGAGGAGGAGGGAGGAGAAGGAGGAGGAGGAGAAGGAGAAGAAGGTAGAAGAAGGATGAGGGGGAGGAGAAGGTAGGAGGAGGAGGAGGAGGAGGAGGAAGAAGAAGAACAAGACTCGGCATTGCGCGTGGTCTCTGGTTGGGCCTGACTGGGACATCGAGCGACGAACTCAAAACCGAAAAATAAGAACCTCTGAGCGAGCGACCGAACTTCAAACCGATCGAGGTCAGGGTCTCTGCGCACCGTGCAGCACGAAATCCGACTGGGAATCGTTTGTATGCAAGGCAATATCTCGCGGGCTGGGGTGCTCCACCTCGGGTTTCGCCGAGGCCGAGCTCTAAGACGCTGGATGCGTCGGGCGGGCCCCCGAAGCACCCACCGGGCCCTGATAACCAGTTTTGAAAACCGAGGGGCCCCAGGGCAAGGAAAAACTTGGCCGCTGTAAAAAAAAGAAGGGCCCCCCGGACGAGCACGAGGTGACACAGGGGAGAGGAGGAGGGCGGGCCGCGGCGAGCCAGCACGGAGCCTAGATGGAATCGTCGACGCCAACATGCCCGAACGGGGCTGGAAGGAAATTCACCACGACAGCGTGCGTCACAGAAAGGCCCGCCACCCAACACTCCTGTCCCTGAAGTAGGTCGGTGAATGGTCGGTCTGGCGGGGGCTACTCGCGGGGCCGCGGCCCCCGCGTGGCCCCCACCACCATCACGAAAGGCCGAAGCCCTCGGAGATAATAGTGCCCGTGGCGAAGGGGATGCCGAAGACGAGACCAAGACAGCTGTTGCCGGTGCATGCTGTAATGTGCTGCGTCCATGTCGTTCAGTTGGCGGCCGAATGTGGGTCGGATCCAGTTCAGGCGAGATGGGCTCCTGATCGCCCAGCCATGGCGCGGTCCGCGAATATTTATGCAGCTGGCTCCCACTGAGGAGAATACCCGAGTCGGCGTCCAATATAATATGGACATGTAGTGACGCATTGTGGAGAAGTGATAGGCCCCTCAGTCTCGCTTCTCGAGTCCGAATTCGTTCACACAGAGCTGCCCACCTGGTCTCCCATGGGATCCGCTCTTGCGGCCTGCTCCTTTGCCCTTGGGCTTCGACTTGTCCAGTAGCTACTGCGCCGATAATTCCAAGTGTCCCCGGGGGGCCGCGCCCATCTTCAGCTTGCCACCCAGGATCTCCATCGCGTAGACCGTCGAGTGTTCCACCTCAAAGTTCGAGAAATTGAGCTCGCGCTCCTGCTCGTCGGATCCCCGTGTCTTTCCACGTAGTGTGATCTGATCGTTGTAGCATTCCTCCAAGCAGAAGTGCCTGACCATCAAGCTCAGCTCCCTCGCCCCCGAACTGGAGATGAACTGCGCGAAGAATTTCTCGAGCAGGGAGTGAGCGCCCACCGTCTTCGCCCGCGCCTCCTCCGAGTCGACGAGAGACTCGCACGCGGCTCGCGCGATGTACAAATGCGGTGGTCCCAGAAGTGGCTTCGCTGATGCGGTTTGGGCCGCCTCTGCGTACATCTTGCCTGCTGCACGGCCCGCCTCCACGGGCGCTGCTGTCGAGGGTAGAATGACGCGGATCCACTCCGATGCTACGAGGTCTCGTAGCTGTTGAGCGCGTTGGCAGGCCATCTTCAACAGGATGTGGATGGCGCGCTGTAGGCCCCGTGCCTTGAGCGCGCCCTCGACCGCCTGAGTGGCATCATCTGCGTCGTCTGCCATCTGAGCCACGCCCGCCCTCGGCTTCTCGCCTGGGGCGCCGCCCGACGCGCGCCCCCCCCCCCCCCCCCCCTCGGGCTCGCGCCTTTTCAAAAGCACTGAGAGGTCCATCTCTTGCTGCCGCGGCGCCGCGGCGGCCGACGCGGCCGCTGCCATGCCTCGGCGCCCGAGAGGGGCGGGACCGAAGGGGCTCGGGCTGCGCGCAGCGCGTGCGGATGCGCAACTGCAATGCGAGGAGCGCCTGAGAATGGAAACTGCAAACGGGGCATGCCAGCGGATCTGGAGCTCGCACTTCGTGAAGTTGGCACGTGCTCCTACCCCTCGTGCAACGCCGTGCGGCGAAACTCCTCATCACGTGCCTCTGCGCGTTCTCCTTTGCACTCAGAACCTGAAGGCATAGAAAGCAGTGGTTCGTCACCGTGAGAAGAGCGGCCTCGCTTCGTACCCCATGCGTTCTCGCCGCGCGCAGGAGTAGTGCATTCGGCGTCGCGAAGCGTGCTCCACGCGCCCTTCCCTCCTCGCCCCTCAGCTTGCACTGGTGGGCCTTCCTGCCATCCTTCTCCTCCACGTCGTCCTCCTGTACCTCGTCTCCTCGGGGTTCGGCGGCATGGCCAGGTGGTGCGATAGCATTACTGGAGTAGGAGGCCCGCAAGATCGTGAAATCGATAAAGGCCCAGTCTTTGCAATCGTCCGGATAGGAAAGTTTCCGGAGCGGGAAATCGTCTGACACCAAGTCCCTGAATTCCTCGGAGCCCTCGAAAGGGAAGCGGAGGTCCTGGAAAATCTGGCGGGCCCAGGGGCTCGCGTTCGGATGCAAGGTGTAGCCCTTCAGGATGGAGTCGACATCGCCCCGGCCCCCGAGGACG
Source organism: Prorocentrum cordatum (assembly GCA_963575745.1). NCBI lineage: Eukaryota > Dinophyceae > Prorocentrales > Prorocentraceae > Prorocentrum > Prorocentrum cordatum. Next base: position 320,426 of record CAUYUJ010014816.1, on the reverse strand, counting down.
CAAGCCCTTACTTGTCGGTGGTCCGAGGGGCACCGGCACCACTTCTGATTCCACTTCAGGCGGCGGATGCGAAGCTCTTCTGCGATAGGGAGGATTCGCGAATGCTGAAACAGACGAGGGGATGGCCAGCGCCTCGACTCTCCATCGGACATCAGCACGAGACCAGATCGCCCCGATGCTCGTCGCATCGCACGCTGCATGATACTGTCTGCGGCCTGTTGGAAAGAGGAATCCAGGATGCGGCCTTCCAAGCCCGAGAGTAGGGCCCCTTGGACGAAGGACAGCATAGCCATGCGCTGCATCCCCCAGGATGCACCGTGAACCAAGAAGTTCGAAATCAGGCCCAGTCCCGACCGACCCGCCTGGAGTCGCCGAGACTTCTCCACCGCCAATGAGCCCGTAGTAGTCAGCCAGCCCCCCGGGATACGCATGTGACGGCCCACCACCCCCTTGTACGGCATATGGCCCCCGTGTATCAGCTCGCTCTGGGCTGTGCTGTGCTTGCCGAAGACGCGGACTAAAGACGCGCGTTTGTCTGGGTTCAGTTGAACCCCGTACTCCAATTGGGCGCTCGAGAGGCTCTCGCTGCTGGCGGTGGCTGCTGAAAGGAAATGTGTGGCCACGGTCAGTGGGGACTCCAGAGACTCGGAGGGCTCCACGACGACCGACTTCGCGATGTCGTCGGCGTAGATAGTGGCGCCCACGCCCGTGGCCCCCCCGTTAATCTCCAAAACCTCTGAGAGGCCCCTGGAACTGGCATGCGCCCTAGCTGCCTGGAACGTCTCGATGCCCCTCTGGTAGAACTACGGAAAGGCCCTGGCTGGATTCGGATGCCCCGCGAGCTCGCCCGCGGCTGGGCCAAGGCTGATCGGCCCCTCGAAAGACTCCACCTGAAGGGCCCCCTGGATGGTGCGCTCGTGCTGGAAGTGGGCGCCCTCTGGGTGATAGAGGGAGTGAATCAAATCGTGGACGGCATTCCTTTTTACGCTGGCGAAGGCGTTTGTTGCGCCCTCGTTCACAATGTCATGGGAGAGCCCCTGTCTCTGTAATCTCCAGGAGCTGCAAGCCTGCACTGCGATGGCGCCCTCACGCCGACGATGTCTCGCGAAACCGCGGCAGTATTATGGAAGACGTTCTCGGGACCTGGTCCCTCGGTGCCATAAATACGCGTTCCAGCTCTTTCCGATGGGGTAAAACAAAAGGATCCATCTTTGGCCCGCAGGGCCCAGGCGTCCGCTCCGTTTGTCCAGGCCCAGGCAGGACGAGACATCGAAGACGAAGGGGGTAAAGCGAGAGCGGCGGAAGCTGGCCACGGTGTCCAGGAAGCTTGCGTGGAAGCCCTGGTAGGTGGATGGGAACGATCCCTCCTCGCTGGAACTTCTGCCATTGCCCGGGATCGAGGAGAAGAAGCCAGAGCTCCGATGGCATGGGCCAGACTGGAGTGGCCCGACGTTTCGGAGCCCTCCGAAGTTCCCTGGCGATGCCCACCATGTCGTGTTCCGCCTGCTCCAGATCGCAGTTCTGTATGATGTCGTACCTTATCTGGTCTGAGCAGTCCCGTTCGTCATCGAGATGCCCCCTGTCGAACCGTTCGAGTAGTTCTCCTTGCAGGTCGAACGGCTGCACTGCGAAGCCTCCGCCCCCGGCATCTCGTTGTATGTATTGGGAGATTGCACTCGGCTCGCAGTTCTCGCCCCGCACGGTGAAGTAGCGCCGCTGTCGCGGGCCTCGGCCCTTTCGGGCGAGCCTCCTCGCCAGGCGTTGTACCAGGTAGTGGTCGTGGCGTGCCCACGCCTCGTTGATCTGTTGCGTGAGCAACTCGCTGGTCTGAATCGCAATTTCTCTCGACAATCTTCGTGCGTGGTAGGCCAGGCGTGAAAGCTGCAACTCAAATTCCAAGTAGTCGGTAGACTCCCTGCCGATGCGCCGTTCTCGTAGCCGTCGTCTGTGAGCCAGCGTCTCGCTGCGCTGGCGCTCCAAGTTGGACTTATCCTTCTGCTGGGCCGTCGGCATGAGAAGGTGCTCTTTCGCCGCCGCCACCAGGAGGGAGGGGCGTGAGCAGAGCCTGATCCACTCCGCCTCAGGCATGTCCAGGATAGGTTGGCGGATCGCCTCCAGCAAAGAAGCGCAGTCCTCGTCCCCCCGCACCCTGGCCATGATCTTCGTAGTCCCACGTTTGCCGCGGTTGGGTATGCGCCTCAAAAGTATATTCCAGTTATGCCATCAGGGGGCGGTGGTCTCTGTCGTCCAATGTGTTGATCGGTTGTAATCTCCATCCCGCCGCCATGAGAGTCTTACAAGCCCGAACTCGGCTGCACAAGGCCGAGGGTGCGTGGATGAAATCGATGCGGCTGCTGTGACCATGGGCGCCGAAATATGTGGGCCCCGCATTGTGGAAGGTGTTGAGAGCCGGCATGTCTAAGTCCAGAAGCATTTGGTGCCACATCCTGCCCGCGAGCCCCTCCTCCTCCTCCGCCGCCATGGTGCCCACCGCACTGTCGCCAACGTCCATGAAGGCGTGCTGGAGGTCGCGCTGCATAGCCCCGTCCGTCGCGTCCCCGTGGGAAGCGAAACCCATTCTATCATTTAAATCGACACCGATGAAGGGTGTGCACCGAATGCCCACCGAGCAAAGGTACTTCACGAGACCAGGCCACCAGACGCTGAATCGTGTTGCGATACTCCGCTCTGCCTGCCCTGCTCGTCGGATAAACGGTAAGTACAGCACCATAAAAAGCGTGTCTGAGTGGTCGGCCTTCAGACGGACGGCTCCGCATTTTCCCGCGAGGGAGGCTGGTGGGGTGAACACTCGCCGTAGACTCGAGCGGGGCATCTTGCGGTGATGGGGGAAGACGCTGCAGCCACAAGATTTCGTCGATGCCCTCCCCCATCCGAAAGATACTTCCCAGTGGTGTAGATGCATAAATAGTGGATGTTCGCCGTCCGACTGATTCCTGCAAGTCCCTGGTGTCAAAATCGCATGCGCATTTCGTAAGTATTCCGATATCTATGTGCCTCTCGTCGTGCCCGTCAGATACATCGGGTTGCACGCGCAGAGAACCTCATGCTCAGCTTCGGACGAGAGGGGACCGCCTCCAACGCTGACATGGCTGGAGACAACATAAGGACAGCCAACGGCGAGAAGCCGACGGCCCACGGTGGCGCCTCCCCTTTCCCATGGGCCTAGCGGGCCCCGCGAGAAGAGACAAGGCCGGACATGAAAGCTGCTCCTCTGGCGAGTGTCCTGGGGGAGGTACCGTCGGCCGCGGCGGGATCGTCCTGGGCGGTGGCAGCGGCTGGAGGAGGAGGAGGAGGAGGAGGAGGAGGAGGAGAAGGACGACGAGGGGAAGGCATGAGGAGGGGAAGGGAGGAGGACGAGGAGGGAGGAGGAGGAGGAGGAGGAGGAGGAGGAAGAGGAATAGAGAAGGAGAAGGTAGGAGGACCAGTGCAAACCCAAGACGCTTCAGCGATGTTGCAACAAACCTTCCTTCCAAGGTTCCTCTGCAAAGGTCCCTACATATGCTTATGCGTATTGCGGGAAGTGCCCCAATAGAAAACAGCCGACTCGGAGTCCTGAATCGTGCGAAAGCACCGCTCCTGGCATTTCACCCTGCGAATAAACTTGACTGTTGCGTCCTGCCAATCCTGAACCGTGCCAGCACACCATACTTGTGACCTGATCGACTCGAAGAAACGTGACTGTTGCGTCCTGACGGTCTTAAACCATGCCCGCACACCATCCCTGGGACTTAAACCATACGAGTCCTTGAAACTGCTGCAAAGGCTTAAGACGAATGTGCGCGGCGCTACTACTTGAGCCACATGTTGGAAAAGGCCCGTACTCCGTCCTTGAAGCTGCTGTGAACTTCTGACACGAATGTGCGCGGCGCGAAGAAGCCACATTTTGAAAATGCCCCACCCTCCACCCTTGAAGCTGCCGCGAACGTTTAAGACGAATGTGCGTTGCGCTGAAGCCAGAGCCACAATTTGAAGACGGCCCGCCCTCCATCCTCGAAGCTGCTGTAACTTTCTAAACGAATGCGCGTGGCGCTGAGGCGAGAGCACCAACTTGAAAACCACCCGCCCTCCATCAAGGAAACTGTTGCAAATTTCAAGCTCCAGGATCATGCATGGTGGAGAAATCTCCAGAGACACGCCCAGTCCACCCTACCGACACGACCGGAGGTGCGACAGGGAAGAGATATTTATAAGGAAAAAGGATGGAGAAGGGAGGGGGAAGAGGAGGAGGAGGAGGAGGAGGAGGAGGAGGAGGAGGAGGAGGAGGAGGAGGAGGAGGAGGAGAGGGGGGAAGGAGGAGGTATGAAGGGCGGCGGCTGCGTCGGCGGCGGCGACGTGGCCTGGCTCGCCCCCGCCTAGCTGCCGCGCCAGCTGCCTCACCAGGTGCACGCCTGACGGGAGCAGAGCTGCCCAGAGAGCGCTGCGGGCCACGCAGTGCCGCGGGGTGGATGCTCAAAGAGGACCACACCAGTCCAGCCCACCAATGCTTGAAAAACAAATGATTGCTTACCGTGCGTATCTTATGGAGTGGGGAAGAGGGGGCGAAAGGGAAGGCGCGACGATCGTCCTTCCGATCCACTCGTCACTGCCCACCGCGGGCTGCAGGAATGGAGCATTAATCGATACGAGGTAACCGCAATAACGTATCAGCGCCACGGGGGGAGGAGGAGGAGGAGGAGGAGGAGGAGGAGGAGGAGGAGGAGGAGGAGGAGGAGGAGGAGGAGAAGGAGGCGGAGGAGGAGGAGGAGGAGGAGGAGGAGAAGGAGGAGCAGGGGGAGCAGGGGGAGCGGCAAAGGAGGTGTGTGTGTGTGGGTGTGCAGCCCATGTTGTCCGAAGGGCCACTCATAGAATCAAGCCTCACACAGAGCACGCGCAGCACAAATACGTGATTGGAAAACAAGCCGCCTGAATCGTCACTCTTGCCTGTGCGGGCCACGTCGGGCTCCCCAACACCCCGACTGACCCGATCCGCTCCTGAAGGGGATGGCGGCACGCCCCGCAGGAGAGGGAACAAGGGGGGAGGGAAAGGGGGAGGGACAAACTGGGTGCGCCAGCATCTTACCTGACGTCATACCCCTCCCTCCCATCCATTACCATGACGTCGGTCTTCTCTCTATGCGCACAGTCGAATGTCAGGCAGGGCAATGTTCTCGAGATGATACGCGATGTATGGTAGCGCACGGCGTAGCACGGCGTAGAAAAGCACGCGTAAAATGAGAGCCAGCGCTGGCCGAGAACACGACTCATTTAGACAACAGCTTGAGGCAAGCTACGACCTCGGGGTCTTCGGGGGAGAGAAGAGAACAGCATTCAGATTGCACAATTGTTCAGAAAGGGAGCCCCGACCTCCTCGCGCCGTGAAGAAACACAAATCACGGCGGTATGTTTTGGACAGCCCCTACACTGCCCTGGAAGAATAAGGTCATTTTAGTCGTCGATTTGCCTGCTTTCGTCGCCTTCGGTGTTTCGTTGTGTTTGGCCTTTGGGGGCCGTTTTCGGGCCCCTGGAGCGTCAGAAGCGGACCAAGGAAGAAACACTACCACTAGAGAAGTTCCCCGGACGATTCTTCGACACGATCCGCAAAAGTTGAAGTCCTGTTCCAGGGGGGTGTAGGAGTCTGTTTTGGCCTCCTGGGCTGTGAAAGAACGTCTCGGGATGAAGAGCCCGTGCCCAGGAAGGGGTCCAGACCTCTCAGGAGCCACATTGCGAAAAGATCACGACGTCGGAGGTCTGGGGAGGGACGGAGGCCGCCTCTGGTTGGATCGCTAGCGTTGGTCACTGGTTCCCTTCTTGCACGCATGGCCCCGGTGGTCACACATCCCGAAGTGGGATGGGTGCCGGGGTCGCGGTTACAGAGGGAGGGAAGGAAGATGCAGAAGGCACGAGAGAGGGAAGAGGAAGAATAGAGAGGGGGATCATCGAGGATCGATGCTCGAGGACATATGTTGCTCAACCTTTTTCTAGGTAAGGCCTCTGGCCCAGGGTTCTCTTTTAGTGGGCGGGCCGTTTGGCCTAAGTTCAGGTGTGGGCGTCGGAATTGAGTACCTACAGTCAACCCGTATAATACGGATGCGCGGTAAGAATCCAAGGGCCTTGAAGGGCCATGTTAACGTCTTTCAAACGAGGTCGACCAGCGAAAGTCGCTGAGGATGGGCCGAAGGGGCAAGGAGGCAAGGGTAGCCTTGGAAAGCGCATCCTTGCAATGCGGGTTGACAGTAAAACACGTGCGCGGAGAGGGGGTCCAACATGTGTCTCGGCACGCATGCGCTTGGTATGTATTTTCACGTGTCCAGGCTTCAAGAAGGAAGTCACACGTAGAGATACGTGCGCGGAGAGACCTACAGTGGGACATCCAATATCGGAGCGGCGGGCTCTTAGCACGTAAAGGCGCGTGCGTGGAGGAACGGGGTGTCCAACATGCGTCTGGCGCGTGCGCGTTTGGCACGTCTTTTCACGCGCGCGCACGCGCGCAGGCCCGCAGACGGATATCCAAAATGCGGCCAGGCGGAGTCTTCACACGTAAAAGTATTTACGCGGAGGGAGGTATACAGCACGTGTCTGGCGCATGCGCGTGTGGCAGGTCTTTTTCACGCATGCAGGCCCACATAAGAATAATATCCAGCACGTGGCCAGTGGATTGTCCACACCGAATAATACTGGAGCGGAGAGAGGCGTATCCAACAGACGTCTTTTCACGTGTCCAGGCCCCGAGGGATGGGGATATCTAACACGTCGTCGGGCGGATTCTTCACGCGTACAAATACGTGCGCAGAGGGGGGTATACAGCATGGTTCTGGCGCGCGCGCATTTGGGATGTGTCGTCACGAGTGCAGGCGCGGAGGGAGGTATCGAACATGTGGTCGGCGAACTCTTCGCACGTAAAGGTACGTGCGCGAAGGGACGATCCAACATGCATCTGGCGCGTGCGCATGTGCCACGTCTTTTCACGCGTACAGGCCCCCTTGTGGGGATATCCAACATGCAGCTGGCGCGTGCGCATGTGGGACGTGTTTTCACGTGCGCATGCGCGCAGGGGTATATCCAAGATGTGGTCGGCGGATTCTTACACATAAGGAAAGGTGCGCAGAACGGGGTATCCAACATGTGGTCGGCGGATTCTTCACACGGGAAGGTGCGTGTTCGCAGGGGATATCCAACATGCATCTGGCGCGTGCGCATGTGGCACGACTTTTCACGCGTACAGGCCCCCCCTGTGGAGATATCCAACATGCGGCTGGCGCGTGCGCACTTGGAACGTGTTTTCACGTGCGCATGCGGACGACGCCTGATCCCCCCTTCCACGCGTGCCCGCTCGAGGATGGCGCACTTCCCGCATGGCAGCTAATGCCTGAACCCTCATAGCATGCGCGCCCGCTCAAACATTGCACACTTCCATCATGGCAGCCAATGCCTGATCCCCCATTCCACGCGTGCCCGCTCGAGGATGGTGCACTTCCCGCATGGCAGCTAATGCCTGATCCCTCATTCCACGCGTGCCCGCTCGAGAATGGTGCACTTCCAGCATGGCAGCTAACACCTGATGCCCCATTCCACACATGCCCGCTCGAGGATGGTGCACTTCCCTCATGGCAGCTAATGCTTGAACCCCCCGTCCCGCGCCGTAAGGGGTGCGCCGAAATGCGGTGGTCGGGCGCGTGCGGGCGGCGCCCCTAGGACCTTCGTTGGAGCTCCTGATGGGGCAACGATTCTCGTGAGAAGTGTGCCGAAGCTGGTGGGTCGGACGCATGCGGGCGGCGCCTCTGGGACCTTCGGTGAAGCTCCCCATGGGGTCATGATCCTCGTGAGGGGTGTGCCGACATGGGTGGGTCGGACGCATGTGTGCGGCGTTCCTGGAACCTTCGGTGGAGCTCCTCATGGGGCCACGACCTTTGTGAGGGTTGTGCCGAAATGAACCTTCGGCGGAACTCCCTATGGGGCCACGATCCTCGTGAAGGGTGTGCCGAAACTGGTGGGTCGGACGCATGAGGGCGGCGCCTCTGGGACCTTCCGTGGAGCTCCCCATGGGGTCACGGTCCTCGTGAGGGGTGGGCCGACAAGGGTTGATGGGACGCATCAGGGCGGCGCCTCTGGGACCTTCCGTGGAGCTCCCCATGGGGTCACGATCCTCGTGAGGGGTGGGCCGACACGGGTTGGTGGGACGCATGCGGGCGGCGTCCCTGGGACCTTCGGCAGAGCTCCCTACAGGGCCCCGGTCCTTGTGAGGGGTGTGCCGCAACTGGTGGGTCGGACACATGCGGGCGGCGCCCCTGGGACGTTCGGCGGAGCTCCCTGTAGGGCCACGATCCTCGTGAGGGGTGTGCCGATAAGGGCTGGTCGGAAGCATGCGGGCGGAGCCTCAGGAAATTCGGCGGGGCTCCCTCTAGGGCCACGATCCTGTGAGGGGTGTGCCGGAATGAGTGGGTCGGACGCATGCGGTCGACGCCCATAGGACCTGCGGTGGAGCTCTCGATGGGGCAACGATCCTCGTGAGTGGTGTGCCGGAATGAGTGGGTCGGACGCATGCGGGTGGCGCCCCTGGGACCTTCCACGGAGCTCCCTGTGGGGCTACGAAACGTATGAGGAGTGTGCCGAAGGCGATGGCGACGATAGCGATGACGATGATGATGATGATGATGATGATGATGATGATGATGATGATGATGATGATGATGATGATGATGGGGATGATGGTGATGATGCTGATGCTGATGCTGATGCTGATGCTGATGCTGATGCTGATGCTGATGCTGCTGATGATGATGATGATGGTGATAATGATGGTGATGATAATGATGCTGATGGTGATGGTGATGATGATGATGATGCTGATGATGATGATGATGATGATCAGGGTGGTGATGATGATGATGACGACGATGATGTTGATGCTGGTGGTGAAGGTGGTGATGCTGATGTTGATGGTGGTGATGTTGATGATGATGGTTGTGGTGATGATGATGATGATGATGATGACGATGATGCCGATGGTGATGATGATGATGATGGTGGTGATGATGATGACGATGATGGTGATGCTGATGGTGATGATGATGGTGGTTATGCTGATGCTGATGTCGATGCTGATGCTGATGATGTTGGTGCTGCTGATGGTGCTGATGATAATGCTGATGATGACGATGATGATGATGGTGATGGTGATGATGATGATGCTGATGATGACGACACGCGAAGACCAGTGGCAGGGATGGAAGAGGGAGGAGGGGGAGGAGGAGGGGGAGGAGGAGGGGGAGGAGGAGGAGGAGGAGGAGAAGGAGGAGGAAGGAGAGGAGTATCGCGGGGCACTGTCTCTTCAAAACGAGGACCCAACACCACAGGATGGTGAGGAAAAACATGTATATGTGTCCCAAGCTTCCAAGACGGCCCGTGCAGGCAACCAAGGACACCAAGATGGGCCAAAATGCCTCTGAGACGGCCCGAGATGGCCCTAAGGCGGAAGACTATTGATCCAAGATGGCCCAAGATGCCTCCAAGAGGGTCCAACATGGCTACAAGAGAACCCCTAGCAGGGTCCAAAAAAGCCAAAATTATTGACTCCACTTGGGTTTTTTTTTGTGTGTCGTTCGCAGTCTCGCCTCTTCGGGCTGCCGTCAGCTCAAGACGGCCCAAAAGGACTACACCCAAGAGTGGCCCAAGCGGCATCCAAAACTGCCCAAGAGGACCTCCCGTGGACCCAGGACGGCCTTAAAAGGCTCTTCGGCGGCCGAAGACGGCGCCCAGACGGCCCCACGACGGCCCCCAGGATACCCACCATATGACCAAGAGGCCCCCAAGACGGCCCAAGAGAGACAACAGCCGGCGTGAGAGGGCCCCAAGATGGGACAAGAAGGCCCCGAGGATCCCCAAAGACTGCCTCACGGGAGGCCAAGACAGCCCCAAGATGGCCCAAACGAGCTTCACCACCATCATGTTCATCATCACCAACACCATCATCATCATCATCATCATCATCATCATCATCATCATCATCATCATCATCATCATCAGCATCAGCATCAGCATCAGCATCAGCATCAGCATCATCATCATCATCATCATCATCATCATCATCATCCTCATCATCATCATCATCAGCAGCAGCAGCAGCATCATAATCATCATCATCATCATAATCAGCATAATCATCAGCATCATCATCACATTCCTCGTCACCACCAGCATCATCATCAGCAGCAGCATCATCACCACCACAATCACCACCACCACCATCATTATCATCATCGTCATCATCATCATCATCATCATCATAACCACCACCATCATCATCACCACCATCATCATCACATTCATCGTCTCCACCAGCATCATGATTATCATCATCATCACCGTCACCATCACCATCAGCATCACCATCAGCATCATCATCTTCATCTTCATCTTCATCTTCTTGTTCATCATCATCATCATCACCACCACGGTCCCCCGAGCCTGGAGACACCAGGTGTCACGCGTGACGGCCTGGTGTGCCCCTTCGAACAGTCGCCACCCAGAGAGCTGGGCTGGCACGATGGTGGGACTTGCCGCGGGCAGCTCGATCAAGACTTCCTCACTGGCTTGGGGATCCCGCAACGCTGGTCGTCCTGGGCCTCTGGAGACCTGCGGAGGCCTGCTGGGACCTCTGGAGGCCTCTGGGGACATCTGGAGACCTGTGGAGACCTCCTGGGAGGAGGAACGAGTGATAAGGAGGGTGAGGAAGAGGAGGCTGTAAGGAAGGAAGGGAGGAGGTGAAGGAATGAGGCGGTCGAAGGAGGCAGGGGGAGGGGGGGAGGGGAGATGAGGAGGGGAGATGATCGACACATGCTTAGTTGGGCTCCGCCCGCAGAGGTAGGCCCTTTCGGTATGCAGACCTCGAGAGCTGCACGCACTTTGGCAACGATCTCAAAATGGAGTCTCTCCACAGACCAACGAGTTCCGAGTTCCGAGTTTCTCCTCCTCCTCCTCCTCCTCCTCCTCCTCCTCCTCCTCCTCCTCATACCTAGCAACTCCCCCTTGACGGTCCTGAGGCCAGGATGCTGCGCCGGGCTGGAACGAACAATCCGTCAGACGTCCAGGGTCGGACGAACGAGGGCAGATAGCCAAGGGGGGGGGGTTAGCGAATCGGCTCACGGAGCTGGTCCTCGCAGCGCCTGTCGGCGCTGGGACGGCGGCGGGGCCGACACCAGCTGCGCGCAGCAGACTTCGCAGCCCTCCCCTTTCCCTATCCCCCCTTTCCCCAAGCCTGGGAGAGGACCCAAAAGGGGTAATCCGGTGCGGCTTATCGTTCAGTTATTGTCGTCGCCCGCGTTCCTCCCGCGACCCGCCCCACGACCCACCCCGCGACCCACCCGCGACCCACCAGTTCTTTTTCTTCCAATACAAACCGCCGCCTGCAGAGTATCCGTGGTTAGCTTCTTCATATCGGCTTTCGAACCTCGCGGTTCGCTAATAACCCCCTCCGCGACCCTCCCCGTCCCCCCGAGGCGCCCCAGCAATAGTCGCTGGTGGGGACCGTGACCGTGACGTGCAGCGATGGCTCAGCCTCGCCCGTGGCGGCCTCGTGCAGGCACCCGCGGGGTATGTACAGGATGTCTCCGGCCTCTCAGGCGTCGACGACGACGACGACGACGACGACGACGACGACGACGACGACGACGACGACGACAATGACGACGACGACGACGACTACAACCACGACAACGACGAAGACAGTGACGACGATGACAATAACGACGACGACCACCACCACCACCACGACGACTACGACGACGACCACGACCACGACGACGACCACGACGGCGACGACGACGATCACGACGACCACGACGACCACCACGACAACAACGGCGATAACGACGACGACCACCACCACCATGACCACGACGACTACGACGACGAAGACAGCGACCACCACCACCACCACCACGACGACGACCGCGCTCGCCGAGAGGGGGGCGGACGAACGAGAGGGTCAGCTGACACGCCAGGTGCGCCCTTTCAAGAGGGTATGTTGCAAAGCGACGGGGCGCACCTGGAAACTCACAGGCAAGGCTCATATAGTGATGGTCGAAAAAACATGCAATCGCATTCTTGCGCGGACGAGTTGTTGAATCCTCGCTTCAGCAAGACACTCACTGCTTCTCGGGGCAACTCTGCTGTGCTGACGGCGACGACAACCGAGACCTCCTCGCGTCGTGAAAGTATTACGAAGGAAATGTTCGACAACTTTCAGCCTCCGGGGGCCCTCGGGGACCGTCATAAAGCGACTCAGGATGAAAAAGCAGTCCTCGGGGGGGGTCGGGACTATCAGGTATCCACATGGCGACACAAACACAACGTCGTGGGTGCGGGGAGGACGAGGACGAGGACGGAGGAGGAGTATCGAGAATCAATGCGTTGGTATGTTTGGGCAATCGTGTGAACTGCGGGAAATCTCCAGGGGGGGCCCGCGAGGCCCTCTGCGGCCACCACGGACCTCAAGTGCAGGATGTTGTAGGACTCTCTGGTACTGTCGGGCAGAAATCTTCGGATAATCAAAGGATCATGGATCGAATATCGAAGTTCGCTCTACCGACGACGCTCTCGTAGCCAAGGCCTGGTTCCGCACGGAAACTCTAGCTAGAACGCGCCCCTGGAAAGATCAGGGGACTCGTGTTTCGGAAGAGGGAGGACCCATACTTCCAGCGACTAGAAAAATCGCGTCGGAGGTTTGGTCAGAGGTTTGTCTCAACTTTCGGCGTCCAGGGTCTAGGACACTGTTTCTGGCCGCTGGGCCCGTCAGACAACAATCTGGAACGCGACGAACAAATGGGCATGGGTCGAGAGCTCCAGGGGCCCGCGTTCAGACAAAAACATCACGTCGGAGGGCTGTCAATAGGCACACGTGCCGGTAAAGTCGGCAAGGGAACTTAGTTGGCGTCGCTGCCGCGCGCGCAGCAGCGAGGCGAAGTCGGGTTAGCGGGAGCGGCTGGAGGGTGGCGCGGCGGCCGCGGCCGGGCTCCCAGGGGCCCACAGGGAACGTATGGGCATCACCCATGGGGAACCTCACTGCACGAAGTCTCACGGGGGGGGCAGCCATGAGGTGGGGACGAAGGGGTGGCCGACAGAGGAAAGGGGGGGAAGAGGAAGGCGGAAGGGTGCACGAGTGGCGCTCGAATCTTGGCAAGAAAACCAGCAAACGTTGCCCGTGAGCAAGCCACGACCTTCTTTCAAAAGTTGCCCAAAACATATCCGAACGACACCAAAGTGGCCCAGCACCCGTCCAAATTGTTGTTCCCCATATCCTAAGATGGGGTTCTTGTTATTACTTGGACGCCTCCTACTCCTTCTTCTTCTCCTCCTCCCCTCTTCTCGTCTCCTCCTACTTAGACTCACTCATACTCAGATTCACTCATACACAGACTTACTCATACACAGACTTACTCATACACAGACTCACTCATACTCAGACCTGATCACATTAACTTACTCATACTCAGACCTACTCATACCCAGACCTACTCATACTCAGACTTACTCATACTCAGACTTCCTCCTTCTCCTCCTCCTTTTACTCAGAGTTCCTCATACACAGACTTACTCATACTCAGAATTACTCATACTCAGACCTTCTCATTGTCTGACTTATTCGATAAACAGCAGATTGCGAGGATGTCTCAGGCGGGGCGCTGGTTTCAGCACCCCTAAGGGGAGCCGCCGAGGGGTGTTGCACGGTCCCGTTCGCGGCCGTTTTGTGGGGATGTCTCAGGCGGTTTGCCTGTTTGTCTTGCCAACATCCTTCGCTTTCGGAGCAGATTTGGAGGATGTCTCGAGCGAGGCGCTCATTTTCACCCCCCAGGTGGGCCAGATTTTGAGGATGTCTCGATCGGTTTGCTTGTTTTGGTGGCCAGGCTCGTGGCCCTAAGGGGAGCCGCCGAGGGTGTTGCACGGTCCCGTTCGCGGCCGTTTTGTGGGGATGTCTCAGGCGGTTTGCCTGTTTGTCTTGCCAACATCCTTCGCTTTCGGAGCAGATTTGGAGGATGTCTCGAGCGAGGCGCTCATTTTCACCCCCCAGGTGGGCCAGATTTTGAGGATGTCTCGATCGGTTTGCTTGTTTTGGTGGCCAGGCTCGTGGCCCTAAGGGGAGCCGCCGAGGGGTGTTGCACGGTCCCGTTCGCGGCCGTTTTGTGGGGATGTCTCAGGCGGTTTGCCTGTTTGTCTTGCCAACATCCTTCGCTTTCGGAGCAGATTTGGAGGATGTCTCGAGCGAGGCGCTCATTTTCACCCCCCAGGTGGGCCAGATTTTGAGGATGTCTCGATCGGTTTGCTTGTTTTGGTGGCCAGGCTCGTGGCCCTAAGGGGAGCCGCCGAGGGGTGTTGCACGGTCCCGTTCGCGGCCGTTTTGTGGGGATGTCTCAGGCGGTTTGCCTGTTTGTCTTGCCAACATCCTTCGCTTTCGGAGCAGATTTGGAGGATGTCTCGAGCGAGGCGCTCATTTTCACCCCCCAGGTGGGCCAGACTTTGAGGATGTCTCGATCGGTTTGCTTGTTTTGGTGGCCAGGCTCGTGGCCCTAAGGGGAGCCGCCAGGGGTGGTTGCACGGGCTCGTTCGCGGCCATTTTGTGGGGATGTCTCAGGCGGTTTGCTTGTTTCTGGGCCCAAAATCCTTCGCTTTCGGAGCAGATTTGGAGGATGTCTCGAGCGAGGCGCTAATTTTCACCCCCCAGGTGGGCCAGACTCCAGGAGGCCCCAGGAGACCACATGAGGTACCAGGAGGCATCAGGAGGCCACAGAAAGACTCAAGAGGCCACAGGATGTCCCAAGAGGCTCCAGGAGGCCCCAGGAAGCTCCAGAAGGCCTCAGGAAACCACAGGAGGCCCCAGGAGGCAACAGGAAGCGCCAGGAGGCCTCGGAAGGCAACAGGAGGCCCCGAGAGGCCCCAGGAGCAGGAGGCCTCAGAAGGCAACAGGAGTGGCTCCAATCCCATGTGTTTTACGTATGCTCCTATCGATTGGGCCTCACCTGGAGCACGATTCTTTGATGTTCTACGTATGTTTCTATAGATGGTCCTTCTCTGTGTACACAATCCTAAATGTTTTACTCATGTTCCTATATATTGGGCCTCTCCTGGGGCACGAGTCCTTGGTGTTTTACGCGTGTTCCTATAGATTGCCCTTCTCCTGTGGCTCTAATCCGCAATGTTTTATGTACGTCTGTTGCTATAGATTGCGCCTCTCCTGGGGCACGAAACCTTCCTAGGAGGTCCCAGGAGGTCCCAAGAGGCTCCTGGAGACCCCAGGAAGCCCCTCCTGGAGACCCCAGGAAGCCCCAGTAGGTTTCAGGAGGCCCCAGGAGGCCCCAGGCTCATGCACAGAGACGCGCTCGTACTACTGAGGCTCATTCACACTCCAATTCATTCGCAGTTAGATTGATGTCCAGACCGTCACAACTGAAGCCTGTTAATATTCGAAAGCTCTTGCGCCTAGACATTCACGGCGGACAGGTCCATGCGAGTAGATGCACATATGGGGAGCTCCACGCAGTGAATAATTTTGAGAGCAGTTTTGGGCCGCCTGAGGGCGTGCACAGGTTAGGACGTCGTGGGTTTCTCTGGTGCCGCGACGCAGCCAACTAACCCCAGCAGGAGGGAAACGGGAGGAGGAGGGGGAGGAGAGGGAAAGCTGGAGAAGCAGGAGCAGGAGGAGGGGCAGCGGGGTGAGAGTCCGCCGTGAGCAGCAGCAGCAGCAGCAGCAGCAGCAGCAGCAGCAGCAGCAGCAGCAACGGGGTGAGGAGAAGGAAGAGGAGGAGGAGAAGGAGGAGGAGGAGGAGGAGAAGGAGGAGAAGGAGGAGGAGGAGTAGGAGGAGGAGGAGGAGTAGGAGGAGGAGGATGGGGATGGGGAGGGGGAGGGGGGGAGAAGGGGGACTCGAGACAGCGGGGGCGCAAGCCGAAAGACTGTGGAGGCAATGGTAAGGCCCACAACCGTCGGGGAGGAGGGGGGGAGGAGGGGGAGGGGGAGAAAGAGGAGGGGGAGGACGGGCAGGTGGGGGGGGGGGCTCTTGTGGGCGCCGCATGTTAGCCAGAGCAGGCCAGAAACTGACTAATAGCTGCCCAGAAGTATCCCGGATGCTGCCCAAACGTGGCCCCAGGCTGGCCCTGGGACCCCCAGCTTCGAGCTTCGCGCTGCGCGAGGTGCGAGTCGCAATCATCGACTTGCTACCGCTCCCTGGAGAAGGTGACAGCTCTCTGGCCCAGGCAAGGAAGTTCGAGGCGCGATTACCTTCGCTCCCCACGGGCTACCCACTTGTCCAGGGCGGCACAAAACTGATCTAAAAGCGGCTTTGGGACATGGTGGGCCACTGATGCGGTCAGGCAGCCTGGAGCCGGAGACGGGTTGAGGGGGTTGAGGGGGGGGTCCTGCAGCCATGACGTCCTCCGACTTGATTGTTCAATCCGCGGCCCCAGAGCTCCCGACCTCTCCCCGTGGGGTGTAGCTTTGCGTCCCGGATCCAGGTTTGATGGTCCCTGCCCCAGAGGCCGAGATCGAGGAAATACGCCGGTTGAACAACACAGGTCGTCGGCGATCTGGGAGGTAGCATTACTTGGCTTCACTCACATTCCTTGTGGCGTCTGCTTCGAGGGTGTCCTCAGAGGCGCACGGGGCACCTGGAGGTACTCGGTGGCGCCCGGAGGTCGCCTCGATGGTCTGTTCGGTGTGCGGATTCTCCTTCTGTATCGATTGGCACGGCTGCGCGGAGAGAAGCGCAAAACCATACAGAACAAATGGGGGGAGCAGCAGGACCAATGCCAAAACGCCCCCCCGTGGCTGCTGAAGGCCTCCATCGTGAACGCCATGATGGCGGGCCCGATCAGCTCCTCTGAAGAAAAAAATGCGCCCGCCACCACCAAGCCCGAAGCCTCCAGAGGCCACTCTCGTGCCCAGACCTTGGTGGATACGGCATGCCAGCTTGGCTGGAAGCGGACATCCACCAACGGAGACACCCCAAGAGGAGGGCCAGAGCAGATGGGGCCGGAGGGTCGCACCGCATCGCAGGTGCATCGGGGATGCATCAGCGACATCGGGACGGGGAGAACTTGGCTCTGGATCGCGCTGCATCACCGATGCATCTGCGATGCGGCGCGGCGCGACCCTCCGACCCCATCTGCGCACTCCGGCCCCGCTCGAACGGCCTGGAGCCAAGGTTTGGGCACGAAAGTCTGGCATCGCGGAGGCCTGGTGGTGGAGAGCTCTGCAGCTGCGTTCCCCTCCCCCGGACCTCGGGCACCGGGGCGTCTTTGCCGAGCATCTCCTCCGTGTAGGGGAGCATCTTGGGAGCCTCCCGGACGGTCCAGCGCTTCTTGCCGAGGACCTGCAGCAGAAACACGTCCTGGTCGTCGTTGTGGAGCCTCACAGCCTGCGACCCAGGCGGCGTGAGGTAGACCACGCTGAACACGTGCATGAAGTGGCTCTCCGCAAGCGAGCGGGACATCTCGTACAGGGTGGTGTTGAACCGGTCGGCCTGGTTGACTATCATGGAGGCTCCATCGAGGTAGGCCTCTGGGAAGCTGTCCGAGTCGTACGGGTCACCCTGTCTGAACATCTTCAGGTTCGGGCCAGACCTCCTATGGGCGGCGAGCGAGGGGGGGAAATGAGAAGGAGAAGGCCTTCTCAGAAGGTTCGGAAGTCCCCCGGCCTTCTGAGAAGCTTCCTGAGCCTTCCCCGAAAACAAATAAATCTCTCAGAAGGCGCGAGGGCTTCTGAGAAGTCCCGCCGCCTTCTGAGAAGGCCTTCGCCTTCTCACTTCCCCCCCTCGCTCGCCGCCGATCCTAATGAGGGCGACGATATCATCGACGGAGATGGCCTCTGGCAGCCTGTTGGCACCCCGGCCGCGCTCTCGGGCGCTCCAGTGCAGCGGCGCGCGCTCCCAGTGCTTCGCGAAGAACTCGGGCGTCAGCAGCTCCTCGCGGACAGCACGTGCTACGTCGATGCCGCTCGGCTTGGCCGGTGGTGCACCGTCAGCGGGGCTCCCTGCACACCCATGGGCCATTGCCGCGCAGACGCCAGACCTGCACCAAGACTTCTCTGGGTGGCAAGGCCGACGAGGACGACGAGTACGACGGGTGACGACAATGGCGACGGCGGCAAGGGGGGGAAATAGACACAGCTACTGAGAAGAAGACCTCAGATGCACAAGCAAACTTGGAAAGTCGACAGCGAGGACGAGCAAAGCGATCAGGCGATGAAAGAGGCCATCCCAGCTCGTATCTCTCCTCCCGACCATGTAGCGCTTGCAAGGCCAATGTGATCCCCGGCGGGAGGGATTTGTTTCCGAACGCAGGCTATGCTCATAGAGTCGAGGCGTACCAGCGGAAGAGAACCTCGTCGAAGACAGACCCAAGGCAGTCGCTGTCTTCAATGCCTGACCAGGCAAGCCAGCCCAGCAGTTGCGAGATCTGTACACCTGCACACGCTACATGTGTCTGGTGCCTGCTCTTACTCCTGCCGTCGCTACTGCACCCGTCGTCGTGACCACCACTATCATCATCATCATCATCATCATCATCATCATCATCATCATCATCATCATCATCATCATCATCATCATCAGCAGCAGCATCATCATCATCATCATCAGCCCGGCATTGGCCTTCGGCATCGTAATCTGCAGCGTCGCCGGCGTCGCCTTGTCCCCGGACCCCTCATGGCCAAAATCGGTCCCCGGACCCCCCCTGGTGGGATCCACCCTGGCAAGTTGTTCACCCCGGATCGACTTACGGTCTCCCAGGCCCCACACGGACCACCAGTCCTCCTGAGGCGGAGAATGACGAAACGCATCTTCAAACCTCTTCGTCGTCGGCATTGTGGGAGAGGTGGCGCGCCAGTCTCGGCCGCAGCGACCCCAGCACCCCGAAGTGCTTCGACCAGTAGAGCGTTGGCACCTCGCCCGCAACCAAGGTTTGCGGCATGCGTTGCTTCCACCTCCTCCTCATCCTCCTCCTCCTCATCCTCCTCATCCTCCTTTTCAAGTGCTCGTTGCACCTGCTTTGGCCAGGCATGCTGCAGTGCTGCACGAGTACAGTCAGACCTAGGCCAGAAGAACGTCCCTCAAGAACATGAGACCCTCCGTCAGCCAAAACAAACAAAACATCCAAGGGCACCCTCCCCAGGATGAACAAGAACATCCGACAAACACGCAGAACACTAGGATACCCTCCCCGAACAGACCTCGATCGGATACCTCCGTCCGACTGTACAAACCAAGGATGCGGCCTGCAACGGCGCGCAGCCGCGAAAGCAAAAGAGCAAGACAGAGAACAAAACGAAGAAGCAGACATACATCAGACCTTCCCCATCCATCCCCCTTCCTCTCCTCCATCCGTCCATGCGGCTGCTGATCGTCGCCCTGTCCTCTGCGGCGGCACCAGCGCCGTCCACAGGCCTTCGCTTCTCGTGCAGGCCTCAGTCTGAAGTCGTTGGTGCACTTTGACTATTCACGCCTTTCGGCGTCTTCCGCGATCCAGTGGGAGCAGCTGCAGGCCGGGGAATTGGGAACCCCCCTTGCCTCGGAGGGGCCGAGGATCGCAAGTGGTTGGCGGTACTTGGCCGCGTCCCTCGACCTCTGGATGTTGGCTGCCTCTCCGCTGTGCGCTCGCTTCTCCCTGATCCCTTCGTCATCCTCCCTCCCCCGTTCTCCTCCTCCTCCTCCTCCTCAACCTCCTCCTCCTCCTCCTCCTCCTCCTCCTCCTCCTCCTCCTCCGCCTCCTCCTCCCCCTCCTCTTCCTCCTCCTCATCCTCCTCTTCCTCCTCCTCCTTCTTCTCCTCCTCCTCCACCTCTCCTCCTCCCACCCCGACGCCTCCTCCTCCTCCTCCTCCTCCTCGCGCCACCTCCTCATCCTCCCCTCCTCCTCCTCCACCTGCTCCTCCTCCTCCCTCCTCCTCCTCCACTCCGTCATTCTCCTCATTCTCCTCCTACTCCTCATCACCTCCTCTTCCTCCTTCTCCTCCTCCTCCTTCTCCTTCTCATCCTCCTCCTCCTCCTCCTCCTCCTCCTCCTCCTCCTCCTCCTCCTCATCATCATCATCATCATCATCATCATCATCATCATCATCATCATCATCTCCATCATCATCATCATCATCATCACCAACATCATCAGCAGCATCATCATCTTCAGCATCACATCATCGCCAGCATCAGCATCACATCATCATCATCATCATCATCATCATCATCATCATCACATCACTCATCACAGCATCATCCATCACATCATCAGCATCACTCAGCATCATCAGCATCAAGCATGCAGCAAAATCATCATCACACCATCATCAGCATCATCAAATCACATCATCATCATCGTCATCATCATCATCAATCATCATCATCATCATCATCAGCAGCAGCAGCAGCATGCAGCAGCAGCAGCAGCATCATCATCATCATCATCATCATCATCATCATCATCATCATCATCATCATCATCATCATCATCATCATCATCATCATCATCATCATCATCATCATCATCATCATCATCATCATCATCATCATCATCATCATCATCATCATCATCATCATCATCATCATCATCATCATCATCATCATCATCATCATCATCATCATCATCATCATCATCATCATCATCATCATCATCATCATCATCATCATCATCATCATCATCATCATCATCATCATCATCATCATCATCATCATCATCATCCGCACCATCGTGTCCGGGAGCCGTTTAGAAGGGCCTATCCGGAAGGATCCTCCCCTGATACAAGGCGGCCTCTGAGAAGGCCCCTTGGGCGGCGGAAGGGCTCCTGAGAGGCGGGGTGCCCTCTGAAACAAGCCGCTCCCGCAGCCCCGCCCTCGACCAGAACCCACTCCAAGCGGTCGCTGGACCGCTCCTGTAGCCAGTCCAGGCCACCTTTTCCAGCCGCGCCCAGCCGTTGTCACGAAGGCGGCGGCCCTGAAGGACCCAGATGTTCTGCTTCCTGATGATAAAAACTCCTGGCTGCCAGCTTACCAACTGATGGGGCCTTCACCGTGACGAAACAGGCCGAAGAGGAGGAGCACAATGTGTGGACCAGGCCACAGACCGAGTGGGCAGCGTGGTTGCCATAAACGGTCTGAGAGGCCTGAAGGACCCAGAAGCGTCAAAACCCTGAGGGATCAGCTTCCTGAAAGTCGACCCGCGTCCTGCCACACGTCGTGCGCCGCCGACCACGCCCTGCAGCACCTGCACCCCTCACCCGACACACGGGGCGCCCCGAACTGCTCCCGCGCCCAAGGCGGCCCGAGGCGGTCTAGCTCGGCGACCAGCTCCGCCTCCTCCAGCGGCGTGCAGTAGTCCTGAGTGCACCTGCACCGATCCAGGCCAGGACCAGCCTGAGCCAAGGATCGTTGTGTACGCCCCCTCTGGCTTGGCCAGTCAGGCTCACACGATCCTGGGCCCAGGACTGGCCAGGGCCGGTGCAGCAGCACCCTGAGATCTGGCGTCGCGGTGCTTTTCATGCGTGCCAGCGTGGCCCCAAACATTGGCTTCTTGCACTCGATGTGATCTCTACGTGCGCCCGCAACCTGTTGGCAAAACTCAGCTGGCGCGTAAAACGCGAGGACCCTTTTCATGCAGATCCTCGGTTCGGGCGGGCGAGTGACGATGGCGACGAGGGCATCGGCGACTCCGACGATGACGATGACGACGATGAGGACGATGATACTGGCGGTGATCATGACGACGGCGTTGGTTATGATGATGATGACGCTGGTGGTGAGCATGATAATGATGACGATGGACATGATGTCGATGGTGAGGATGGTGAGGAAGAGTGCACACGCAGAACATTTGACTGGTTAGTCATTGAAAAACATTGGGCGTCATGGGCTGATGAACACCTCGATCTTGAAACACTTAGGAACCCAAAGGCTACGCAATGATTTCGACATGCGCGCGCAATCGCGCATGTGGCCCGCGTGGCGACAAGACACATGGTTGATACATCATTCCAGCAAGTACTCACGCACAGAAATCCAGCACTTTTCACTACATACGACCAGACGTTGGAAACATGCGCGCGCAGGTGTGGCTCGAATGGTTTGGTTTGACGCATGTTATTTGAACATTCGCCTGTAAGATATAAGCGACAGCCCCGCATAAAAAAAGCTTGACAAAGATGAGGTGTGGCGATGAGGATACTGACTAACGAATAAGACATTCGAGGAACAAATATGCAGAGGGGACCGGTAAGTCCAGCCTCGGCATGGGTGTAGAGTGTCACGCGAAGGAAGAATACACGGGCTGCAAGCTATGTAGCGCAAACTATGTGGTGAAAGCCATGCGGTCCTATATGTGGAATCCACCATGTGGGTGTACGTATCGCACGCTGCGTGACGCAAGATATGTGGTGCAAGCTTTGTGATGCAATCAACGTGTGCTCCCAGAAGAGCTAACCGGCGGACAAGGACGGGCACGAGGTGGGCACGGTCGGGCACTGGGCGAAAACTCGAAGAACCAGCCAGCGGACAAGGACGGGCACGAGGCGGGCACAGGGCGGACACACGAAAAAGCCAGCCAGCGCATCGAGCGGGCACGAGGCGGGCAACAAGCAACAACCTGGAAGAGCCAGCCAATGACCGAGGAACGAAGCAAGAGGCCCCTGGCACAAGCACTGCCTGGCCACTTCACAAGCTCGTAAGTCCTGTGGTCAAGGACGCCTCATGCGCAAGGCGGCGCACGCCCACGTAGACCTACGAGCGGGCTCGAGTCCGAGAACCAGAGCCGCAATTTCAAAAGTAGTCTCGGTGCTGTGGTGCCCTCCCTGGTCCTGCCAGACGCTCTGACCACGTGTTCCGTGAAAAACGACGTGAAAATACAACACCGTGAACAAGCACGACAGTAATCCTCAGACCCATCTTTCTGCGACATGTCTCGAGCTGGGTCGATGTGTTATTGCCCGAGGGCCCGAAACCGAGCGAGAACGCCCCATGAAAAACGCGACGCCTGGATCGCACGGTACAGCTGGAGCCCTCCGAAGTCCCGCCACAACCGCAGCCCCGGCACCGCGGCCTCCGCCTCGGCCCCTTCCAGCGCGGGCGGCCCCATGAACGGCAGCGGACCAGGCGCCCTGGGCGACCACACCTGCGGGCAAGATTTATATCCATATCCACTGCGTCTCGGATGTTCGGACTCCCTTCCCCACAAACCCGAGACGCAATGAGATGGATCAAAACCTGGCCTCCAAAGAAGCCAAATGTCTGTCCACATCCACTGCGTCTCGGGTTGTTGGTATCCCTTGCCCAAAACTCCAAGACGCCGTGTGGAAAATCTTGCCCGCAACACCGCGCTGCCCGCCGCCCCCCGCGCCCGCGCCGCCAGCGGCCGCGCTCCGCGAGCATGTCGCCACCGCGCACGCCCGCGGCCGCAGGCCGCAGCCGCCGCCCCAGAGGCCAACGCGCCACCCCCACCGCGCCACCTGCCCGCGCGGGCCAAGGCGGTGGCCCGCATGGTTCTGTGCGGCGCAGGCCAGCCGCCCGCCGCGGCGGCGGCGCCAGCGCGCGGCGGGGTGGAGAGCGCCGCTGCCATCCGCCAGGGGCCCAGCGAAGGGGGTAGGCCGCCGGCGGACGGCGTCCCGTGGCCACGCGTCGCGGCCCGCCAGCGGCGCGCCGGCGTGGCTGCCGCGGCGGAGGGATGGCGAAGGGTAAGGATGGGGATGAGCGTGCGAGGATGCGAGGAATGGAGGACGGGGATGGCGAGGGATGAGGATGAGGATGAGGATGCGAGAGGGCGGGAATGAGGATGGGGTCGGTAAGATGGCGTGGCTGCCGCGGCGGAGGGATGGCGAGGGGGGGGGGGCAGGATGAGGATGTTATGAAGAAAATCCTGCAGGCCTCGCGCGGCAGCTTGAGGCTCAATTCTACGTCGGATTCACGTCAGATTTACGGCGGATTCACGTCGAATGCACTTCAGACTTACGTCGGAACCTCGCCGCGCGAACGTCGTCCCATGTCGTCCCAGATCTGACAGGGCGGACCAGTGGATTAGATAATGCAACTATTGCGCGCCGCGCGAGGCCTCCAGGATTTCCTCATAGAGGATTGGGTCGGGGATGTGGGCGTGAAGGCGATGAGTCTGACAGGTGGAGGCTACGAGCTTGGAGTCGGGAGCTGAGGTTATGTCTGGCGCTACGTCTGCAGCCTACAGTGGTGAACCGCAGTCTGTAGGTGGTAGGTTGGAGACAAAAAGCTGGCACAATGAAGAGATAATGATATGATTGCTCTGACACTCTGTGTCGTCATGTTTGCTAATGCTGGCATGTGCGCGACCTTGCATCAGTCTCGGCATCACAAGCAGAGGCGTCGTTTGCAAGTCCACGTTGGAGACTATCCACAAAATTTCCAATCCCACTCTGATGTGATAATCAGCCGTGTCTGTAGAGCTGTCGAGTCGGATTCTGCAAGGGAGGGGGGTGGGGGTAGGGGGGGTGGGGGGGCATAACTCCCGCCCGCGTGTCCACGATCTACCTGTTTCGCGCTCCGCTCCCTTTTGTCTTCTTTGTTTGGTTTTCTCTCTCTCTCTCTCTTTCTCTATCTCGTTATCTCTCTCTCTCTCTCTGCCTCTCTCTCTCTCTCTCTCTCTCTCCCTCTCTAGATGTATTTTCTTTCGCCTTCTCCTCCTCCTCCTTCTCCTCCTCTTACGTCGTCTCCTCCCTCATTCCGCCCCCACTCCTCCGCATCGCCATCAAGGATCTGCTTCATCCTTCTCGTCCTTCTCCTCATTTTCATTCGTATCCGCCTTATCCTCCTCTTCCTTTGTCTCCTCCTCCTCCTCCTCCTCCTCCTCCTCCTCCTCCTCCTCCTCTTCCTTTGTCTCCTTCTTCGCCTCTTCCGTCGCTTCCTTACTGTAAAGGAGTGCCAGAGGAGTCCGAGGACCAGGAGGAGGGGGAGGTTGGGGAATCACTCCCACATCCGCCTCATCCTCCCACTGTGCCATATGCCCCTTATCCCCCACCATCCTTCAAGGTCCCATCCTCCCCCTGCACTCCTTCCGTGGAGGATCTAATCATGCAGATTTTTCTGTGAGGACGTTCCACATAGACTCCCGTCGTGGAGGAATTACCATTCGATGCTCTATGTGGGCGTGGCAACCCCAAATTAAAACATTGAACATGAAAGATAAGTAAACAAACAACAACAAGATAGAACAACCAAGCTTACTCACTCCACCGTTCCACTGCTCCACCGTCCCCTCTCTCCTCGTTCCACTCCCGTTCCTCCTCCTCCTCCTCCTCCTCCTCCTCCTCCTCCTCCTCCTCCTCCTCCTCAGGAAGAGGAGGGAGGAGGAGGGGGGAGGGAAGGCGAGGAGGAGGAGGGAAAGGGAGAGGGCGGAGAAGGCGGAGGATGATGAGAAGGAATGAGGAGTGAGGAGTGAGGAGTCCGCCCTCCTCCGGCCTCCTACGGAGAACGGCGGACGACGGGCGGACGCCTCACTCCGCCTCCACCTCATGCGCATCCTCCTCTTGCTCCTCCTCCTCATCCTCCTACTCCTCCTCTTCTCTTGTCTCCTCTTTCGCCCCTCCCGTCGCTTCATCATGTCGAAGGAGTGCCAGAAGAGTCCGAGGAACCGGAGAGGGAGAGGTTGAGGGGTCACTTCCCCATCCTCCTCATCTTCCCCTCTGCTCCTGATCCTCCTCACCCTCCAAGGTCCCATCCTCCTCCCTGCACTCCTTCGATGACGGATCTACAGATGCAGCTGTTCTGTGAGCGCGTTACAACAAGCTTCCCGCTGTGGAGGAATTACCCATAGATGCCCGATATGGGCGGTGGGAAGCCGAACAGCAACAACAAATCCGCCGACCCTGTCGGCGTGTGTGAAGGGCTCTTCCGTTCGAGTCGGGATTTTCCGTTGGAGTCGTCGTCTCCGTCCTCCTCTGTTCCATTTGCCTGGGCCCTCTTCCTCATACGCGCCGTCCACAGCAAAATTGAACAACATCGGAGTGGAATCGAAGGGAAGCTCCTTCCCCTTGATCCCTTCCCCGCGCCGGGGGGGGGGGCCCGGGGGGGTCCAGGGGGGTCCCAGGGGTGTCCTGGGGGGTTCCCGGGGGGTCGCCACCCAACTACTTTTGCCCCCCGCGCCCATGGCCCCCGCTCCGACCCCGGCCCTGGCCCCCGCTCCGGCCCCGGCCCCGAACCCGGACACGGCCCAGCCCATGGGGGCCGCAGCCTGGGTCCGGGCCCCGGCGCCCCAGCCCCGGCCCTGGTCCCCGGCCCCTTGCCCCAGCCCAGGCCGTGGCCCCAGCCTGGGCCTCGGCCACGGCCCCAGCCCTGGCCCTGGCCCTGCCCGCGGCCCCAGCCGAAGCCTCAATAGAGCCCAAGAGGCTCTCAAGAGAGCCCCAAGAAGGCTCCAGAGCGTCAGCGTCGTCGTCGTCGTCGCCGCTGCCGCCGCAGCCGCCGCCGTCGTCGTCGCCGTCCCCATTCAGGGTCGGCGGCACTGGCCGCTAGGCCTTCCCAATAATAACAGCAACATCAAATCAACCAAAAAAACAAATCACCAGGATTGGAAAGCCAAAAAACTCATTGAAAACAATTATTATCAATAGTATTATTAGTATTAGTATTAGTATTAGTATTAGTATTAGTATTAGCATTAGTATTAGTATTAGTATTAGTATTAGTATTAGTATTAGTATTAGTATTAGTATTAGTATTAATATTAGTATTAGTATTAGTATTAGTATTAGTATTAGTATTAGTATTAGTATTGGTATGAATATTAGTATTAGTATTAGTATTAGTATTAGGACTAGTATCATTATTATTAATAGTAGTAGTAGTAGTATTAGTATT
Source organism: Prorocentrum cordatum (assembly GCA_963575745.1). Classification (NCBI taxonomy): domain Eukaryota; class Dinophyceae; order Prorocentrales; family Prorocentraceae; genus Prorocentrum; species Prorocentrum cordatum. The sequence continues at coordinate 293,590 of CAUYUJ010014816.1, read as the reverse complement.
AGCATTAGGATTAATATTAGTATTAGTATTAGTATTAGTATTAGTATTAGTATTAGTATTAGTATTAGTATTAGTATTAGTATTAGTATGAGTATTAGTATTAGTATTAGTATTAGTATTAATATCAGTATTAGTATTAGTATTAGCATTAGTAGTATTAGTATTAGTACTAGTATTAGTATTAGTATTAGTATTAGTATTAGTATTAGTATTAGTATTAGTATATAGTATTAGTATTAGTATTAGTATTAGTATTAGTATTATTAGTATTAGTATTAGTAGTATAGTATTAGTATTAGTATCAGTATCAGTATTAGTATTAGTATTAGTATTAGTATTAGTATTAGTATTAGTATTAGTATTAGTATTAGTATTAGTATTAGTATTAGTCTTAGTATTAGTATTAGTATTAGTATTAGTATTAGTCTTAGTCTTAGTCTTAGTCTTAGTATTGGTATGAATATTAGTATTAGTATTAGTATTAGTATTAGTATTAGGACTAGTAGTAGTAGTAGTATTAGTATAGTAGTATTAGGATTAGTATTAGTATTAGTATTAGTATTAGTATTAGTATTAGTATTAGCTTAGTAGTATTAGCATTAGTATTAGTATACTTAGTATTAGGGTATTAGTGGTATTAGTATTAGTATTAGCATTAGCATTAGCAGTAGCATTAGTATTAGTATTAGTATTAGTAACAGTATTAGTATTAGTATTAGTATGAGAATTCGCATTCGTATTCGTATTAGTATTAGTATTAGTATTACTAGTAGTATTAGCATTGGTATTAGCATTAGTATTAGTGTTAGTATTAGTAGTAGTAGTAGTAGTAGTAGTAGTAGTAGTAGTAGTAGTAGTAGTAGTAGTAGTACTAGTAGTAGTAGTATTCGTATTAGTAGCAGTAGTAGTATTAGTATTAGTATTAGCATTAGTATTAGCATTCGCATTAGCATTAGCATTAGCATTAGCATTAGCATTATTATTATTCGCATTAGTATCATTATTATTAGTAGTATTATTAGTATTACCATTCGTATTATTATTCATATGATTACTCAATCCACCGTTCCACTGCTCCACCGTCCCCTATCTCCTCGTTCCACTCCCCTTCCTTCCCGCCCCCCCACCTTTCACTCCTCCTCCTCCTCCTCCTCCTCCGCCTCCTCCTCCTCCGCCTCCTCCTCCTGATCCTCCTCCTCCTCCTCCGCCTCCTCCTCCTCCTCCTCCTCCTCCTCCGCCTCCGCCTCGCCTCCTCCTCCTCCTCCTCCTCCTCCTCCTCCTCTGTCTCCTCCTCCTCCTCCTCCTCCTCCTCCTCCTCCTCCTCCTCATAATCATCATCCTCATCCTCAATCCTCATCCTCATCATCATCCTCATACTCTTTCTCTTCCTCCTCGCCATCCCTCCTCCTCCTCCTCCTCCTCCTCCCCCCCTCCCATGAGGAGGAGGAGTGAGACGTGAAGGAAAGGGTAAGGAGGAGGAGGAGGAGAAGTGAAAGGTGAGAGGGCAGGGGTAAAGGGAAGGGAATGAGGAGATAGGGGACGGTGGAGTTGTGGAACGGTAGAGTGAGTAAGTTTGGTTGCTTTCCGTTGGTGTGGCGGGGGGCTTTCTAATCATGGGTCTGTGGTTGGCTTGCTTTGCTGTGGTGTTGTCGTTAGTTCCTGTTGTTGTGTGGCTTCCCACCGCCCACATAGGGCATCGATGCGTAATTGCTCCGCAAAGGGAATGTATGTGTGGAACGCCCTCACAGATAGAACGCATGTGCAAATCCTACACAGATGGAGTGCAGGGAGGGGAGGATGGGACATTGGAGGATGAGGAGGATGAGCAGAGGGGAGGATGAGGAGGATGGGAAAGTGACTCATCAACCTCTCCCTCCTCCTGCTCCTCAGACTCCTCCAGCACTCCATTAAAATCAGGATGCGAAAGGAGGGGCGAAGGAGGAGACAAGGGAGAGGAGGAAGAGGAGGAAGAGGAGACAAAAGAAGAAGAGGACGAGGAGGAAACGAAGGAAAAGGAAGAGAAGGACGAGAAGGAGGAAGCAGACCCTTGATGGCGATGCGGAGGAATGGGGGGGAAGGGTGAGGAGAGAAAGAAAGAAAAGAAGGAATGGGATGAGACGAAACAAGAGAAAGAGAGAGAGAGAGAGAGGGAGAGAGAGAGAGAGAGAGAAAAACAAAAAAAATACTCCCAAAACAAAAAAACGCGTTGCTGCGCCATAGCAGAAACGCAGAAACGCGGGTGAGAGCCATGCCCCCCAACCCGGGGGCAGGAGCGTCATGGAGTAGTAGTGTGACCTCGCTGCCAGAAACGTTGAGGTAGGATCTGGAGTCGGAGACTAGGAGTCGAACTGGCGTCGGAGAGACCAAAACTATTGCCGGAGCCGTTGCTGTAGAGACAGCGCCAGAGTCGTTTAAGTAGGACGCTGTTGATGATGGAGGCGTCAATGTAGACCAAAGTTGGGACTGATCCAATATTCTCCGAGGTACAAGTTGCCATGCCTTGACGACATCTTTGCCCGTTCCAGCCAGATCCAAGCGACACGCGCGTAGCACACAAACCAAAACTGGGGCAGCAAGCTGGGCATCAGCAGTTCGTATGGACTTACGAGGCTGGGGAAGCAAGCTGGGCGTCAACAGTTCGTATGGACTTACGAGGCGTGGGGTCGATAGTTGATGGTCGAGTCTGGAGGTCAAAGGGAAGACACTGCTGGACTATTAATGATGCTGCGGTGATGTTGTTGGAGAGAGCCAAGGGGCATTGGGGGGAGGATGCGGAGAGGGAGGAGGCGGAGGGGGGAGAAGGCGGATGGGGACGGGAGAGGGAGGAGCTGCATTCGCGCGGCACAAGGCTATCTTTCTCCACCGTTGCCACGGGTGCCGCCCGAGTCATCAGAGGGCAGACGACTGTACGTGCCTGCACAATGCGCCTGGCAGGCAGTGAAAACGCCTCACGACGAAATCGCAGCTGGCGCAAGCAAGGGCAGGGGTAATGATGACCACCAACACCGCCCACGTTTGTAGGAGGGCGGAGGGAGACACGAGGGCAGTGCTGGTGTTTGCTCATCTGGACTTTCCGCAAGGCACCAACTCAGAACGCCTGCATCCCGCACATCAGCAGATCCTGCACCCCCTCAGATGGCGATCGGCTTCTGTTCTATCTAAGCAGGAGGCAGGGCAGCTCGGCCTGGTTCATGCTCTGCCCCCGCGCGGACGACGAAGGGAGGCGCGGTCGCATCGGAGGGATCGGGAGGAGGGCCTCAGGCTGGGCTGCTTGTTTCTGCCAAAGTCGACATCAAGAGTGCCATAACCCTACGCGGCAACGATTACAGCGGCCTCAGAAACCCGTTTGATCGGAGCGGATCGGAACCATGTGTGTATATATATATGCATACAAGACTGCAGTGGCGCTTCGCGCCATGCAGCACCTTGGTCCTTGAAGTTTGGTATGCAGGCGGAAAAGCAGGAAAATCAAGCCGACAATTTAGCGAGAACTCCTTGTTGCCTTTTCCGGCATCGCCGCTGTAATAATGCTTTTCGTTACCCTTCCTCCATGCTTAGTTTCCCTCATTTTCGCCATACCCTGTGCATTCTCCCCATCCTCCTCCATTTTTTTTTGCGGAGGCTCCTCCTTGGAGAGCCTCTGGGGGCCTCGCAAAAGTTGTCTCAGGCATTATTTTGGCCTTCTGGAGGCCTCCTGGGCGTATTCTGGGGGCCTCTGGGGGCTTTCTCGAGCCAACCGGCCTCCAACCGCGGTCTCCCTGAACGACCGGATCACGATCTGGAATGCTTCGGAGGGTGTCTTGGGGCCATCTTGGGCCGCCATGGGGCTCTCTGAGGGCCATCTTGGACCCGTGTTGTGCCTTTTTGGGGCTCTCTTGGACTGCCTGGAAGCCCTTTCGGATGGTGGTGGGGCGATTTTGCAGCCTCCCAGGCGGCTTCGGACGCCCAGAAGACCGCCGTCTTGGAGACAGAAAGTCAATGATTGTTGCCTCTTGGGGCCTTCTTGGGAGTGCTCTTGGAGGCCTCTTTGGGGCCGTCCTGGAGGCCTCTTGATTTCCCTTGGACCCCCCCGAACCCGAGAACCAGACCTCGCGGGGCCCTCCTTCCACTCTGAATCCAACTCAGCCTGGAACCCGAAGACGCGGCGCTCTCGGAACCCACTAGCCAGGTAGAACAAGGCCTAGAACCTACAACCTACCTTGAACATATGGCATTTGGGGCAACGCAACGACATTCTTGAATTACCTTCGTCGAGAGCCTGGAACTGCCGCCGCCTGGGACGCTCCTCAGGGGCTTAAGAGCTCAGGGGGGGGCCTCTGGAAAGATGCCTGAAATCTCCGGGGTGCGAAATGCGAAATGCAAAATGCAAAAAATGCGCCGTGTGCGAAATGCAAAATGCCAAAAAATACGCCAAATCCCCGGGCGCAAACTTGAAGCACATGTTTTCACATGTTTCACATGTTTCCACACTTCTTCACATTTTTGTCACATTTTGATGCTTGCGTCGCCCAATCCAAAACTGCAGAAACATGTGCCTGATCTCTGGGCGATCCCCGGGAGCAGCTCCTCTGCCCCCTCTCCTCCTCCTCCTCCTCCTCCTCCTCCTCCTCCTCCTCCTCCTCCTCCTCCTCCTCCCCCTCCTCCTTCTCCTCCTCCTCCTCCTTCTCCTCCTCCTCCTCCTTCTCCTCCTCCCTCCTCCCTCCTCCTCCTCCTCTCCCCCCTTCGTCCTCACTTTGCGATGTGATTCTCCCCACTCCCCTATCACCCCCCTACCCCCTCTCCCCCCCCATCTTCCTCCTCCTCCTCCTCCTCCGCTCCTCCTGCCCCTCCCCTCTCCCTCTGTATCCTCGCCCCTCGCCCTCGTCCCTCTCCTCTCCTCCTCTCCTCTTCTTTGCCCTCCCCTCCCCCTCCGCCCCTCCTCCGCCTCCTCCTCCTCCCCCTCTCCCCTCCCTGACTCCCTCCCCCTCCTCCTCCCGCTCGATCCCTCCTCCTGCTGGACCTCCTGTAATTCTTCGCCTTCCCTCCTCGCTCCACTGCCCGCCTTCCCCCCCCCATTCCCCCCTACCCCCTTGGCAACCCAAATGCGCGGCTCTCAAATGCGCGGCTCTCAAAACCCAAGACAGCGGAAGTGGAATTGGCAAAGATCGCAACAGGAATACCAGTGACAAAATAACACATGGAATAGCAAAAGCAGCAGTGGCAGCAATGGCAGTCTGGAATAGCAGTCGCGGAAGCAGTAGGAGTAAGCACTAGTCGTATATTGCATTAGTAAAGATAGTCGTAGCAGGAGTAGTAGTAATAGTAGTAGTAGTAGCAGTAGTAGTAGTAGTAGTAGTAGTAGTAGTAGTAGTAGTAGTAGCAGTAGTAGTAGTATTAGTAGTAGTAGTAGTAGTAGCAGCAGTAGTAGCAGTAGTAGTAGTAGTAGTAGTAGTAGAAGAAGTAGTAGAAGTAGTAGAAGTAGTAGTAGTAGTAGTAGTAGTAGTAGTAGTAGTAGTAGTAGTAATAGTAGTAGTAGTAGTAGTAGTAACAGTAATGACAAAAGTAGTAGTAGTAGTAGTGGCAGTAGTAGTAGTAGTAGTAGTAGTAGTAGTAGTAGTAATGATAGTAGTATTAATAGTAATACTAATAGTATTAGTAGTAATAGTAAGCGTAGTACCAGTATAGTAATAGTAGTAGTAATAAGAATAATATGAGTAGTAAGAATACTATTAGCAGTAATAGTAGTAATAGTCGTAGTAGTAGTAGTAGTTATAAAGGTAGTAATTGTACGAGTGGTAGTAGTAGTCGTCGTCGTCGTAGTAGTAGTAGTAGTAGTAGTAGCAGTTGCAGCGGCAGCAGCAGTAGCAGTAGTAGCAGTAGTAGTAGTGGTATTAGTAGTAGTTGTAGTCGTCGTAAAAGAAGAGTGGTAATGGTAGTAGTCATACTAGTACTAGTACTAGTACAGTAGTAGTAGTAGTAGTAGTAGTAGTAGTAGTAGTAGTAGTAGTAATGATGATAGTAGTAGTAGTAGTAGTAGTAGTAGTAGTAGTAGTAGTAGTAGTAGTAGTAGTAGTAGTAGTAGCAGTAGTGACTGCAAAGGAAACAGCACTGCATATGAACATTCATTACAGCGACAAACGAAAGAAAGTGCGACAAAATGCGAATGCAAAGTGTGGAAAAATGTGGAAAGCATGAAAACATGTGATGCCACATTTTTCACATTTTCCACACTTTGCAATTCACATGTTTTCACATTTTTCCATACTTTAATTTCGTCACCGTTCAGCATGCCTCTCTGAGAAATAAAAACTGCAAGCCGGGCCCACTCCAGATGTTTTGCTATCAGCGGCGGCCGCTGCCGACAGCAGAGACCAGGGCACGCGATCCATACATCACGGCCGAAGCAACAGCAGGAGGACGTCAACTATCCACTTACACCAGTCCTGGCCAAGAACGTCCTGGGCGCAGGATCGGTGTATACGCCCTCCTGACTAGGCCAAGAGGGCACATACACCAATCCTGGGCCCAGAGCCGGCCTGGCCAGGATCGGCGTCTGTGGATCGTCTGCGTCCTCCGCAAGAGAAGGCGGAAGGGGGTGTGGATACCCCTGCGGCAACTCAGAAGAAGAAGGGATGTACCAATACGACTGGGAACGGGATCCGCAGCGACAGAGGCTGCGTTTTCCTTTCTGTCCCGCGCGCGCCGGGGGGCAGCCCTCCCAGCGCGCCACGGTGCTCAAGGGCCCTGCGAGCCGACAGGCGGCGGCAGGGCAGCGGTGGAGAGAGAGCGGCGAGGCCGAAGGAGAGGCCGGAAAGAGAAGCCGCAGGGCGAGCGAGCAGGACGCCAGCTGCTCGTGCGCTTCGCTCCCCTCGTGGCGAGCAGCCTGCCGAGGCCTGCGGCAGAAGCGCCGGCCCGAGACGCGCCGCCACTCAGGGCACCGGGACCAGCTCGAGCAACGCGGCGTCCCTGTCGCAGGCGTGCCCGACGTAGAGCTGGCTGCCTTTCCCGCCATTGTCATCGTCGTCGTCGTCGCCGCCGGCGCCGCTGCCGCCGCAGCCGCAGTAGTCGTCGTCGTGGCCCCGCTGAGGGGTCCCTGGAGGTTTCTGCAAAAAGCTGCTGTGGGTTCCTGAATGGCTCTTGGCGCTCTCGTTGTTGTCCAGATGATGAAATTGACCTACTCGGAGGTTCTCAGAGGTCCCTGAGGGTTATCGGAAGTTCTCCAGTGTTCTGGGACGCGCACCAAAAACTGTTGGATACAATTAGGTGAGCATCTGTATTCATTATTTTGCCGATTGGCGCGGGCCCTCGCAACCCCCCCTCCCCCCCCCCCCTGTTTTTGGCGCCTGTTTCGAGCTGGCGGGGTCTCCCCCATAGGACGCACGGTTGTAAACAGTCGCACTAAGCAGAGGTCCGGAGCCAGACCCCCCCCCTCCCCCCCCTTCCGCCCAGTGTCGAAACGCCGAATAAAGAAACGATCACAAAAAAACAGATGTTTGTCGAAGTCTTGGCGAGTTTGTGAATATTGAGTGCTTCTTGTTCGCGAGATCTCCGCGGGGCGTGACGGGAAGCGCCACAGCATCCTTCGTGGGCCCAGCTCACGACCAGAGAAGTCAGACTTCCAGACAGGCCCGGCTCACGGCCAGAAAAGCCAGACCTACCACAGCATTACGCATCACCACTTCAGCAAGAATAGTGCATCCATCATCCATCATCCTCATCATCATCATCATCATCATCATCATCATCATCATCATCATCATCATCATCATCATCAACATCATCATCATCATCAGCATCATCATCATCATCATCATCATCGTCGTCATCATCATCATCATCATCATCATCATCATCATCATCATCATCATCATCATCGTCATCAGCATCATCATCATCATCATCATCATCATCATCATCATCGTCATCAGCATCATCATCATCATCATCATCATCATCATCATCATCATCATCATCATCATCAGCTGCCGGCCAGAGAAACCAGACCTACAACGTCGTCCAAAAGGAAGCGGCAACCGTCTTATCGTGAGCTCAGCTGCAAGCGTCTTCTCGTGAATTCGGCGTCTGGAGGGTATGTTCGCGCCCAGGGACCCGCAAGAAGCGGCCCAGCAACCGCGCCCCGTCGAGAGCGTTGGGTCCCACCAGGAGGCTGGAAACGTGCGCGGCTGGATTCGCCAGCGTGCCTGGCCACGAAAGGACCAGGCGCCAGAAATACGTGCGGCCACGTGTCTATCCACCTCTTGCCTGGCTGTGGCATGCGCGCGCGGGAGTAAAATCTCGATGTCGGTGGCACTCGGGGACGCGAGAACAGGAAGCAGGAGGGTATTAGGCGCCATCCGGGGCCCCAAACCTGGTCGAAGTCAACACGCTCCCCCAAAAAGACGACCCCAGCATCCCCAAGATGGGGAAAATGCAACGATGTTTCCGCCAGCGCTCGTGTGAATCCAACTTCTTGGTGCCTACGTCGTGGAAAAAGGAGGTATGCGAAGGTGTCCCGTGTCGAGTGTCTGGGCGGGCACGGTGCCAGCCACACCACCCAACCACCTTGCAGAAAAACTATGGATGTGCGGCCCGAGCTTCTAAGACGGTCCAGGCAGGCAACCCAGGACACCAAGATGGCCCCAGATGCATCGAAGACAGCCCGAGATGGCCCCAAGGCGGCAGAATATCACCTCGAGACGGCCCAACATGCCTCCAAGAGGGCCCACAAGGGCCACAAGCGGACCAACAGGGTCCGAAGAAGACAAACTCATTGATTTCCCTAAGGTTTTTGAATGGTGATCGCATTCTCGCGTTTTCGGGATTCCGTCAGCTCAAGACGGCCCAAGAAGCCTCCACGATAGCACCAAGACGGCCCAAGACGTGCACAAGATGGTCCAAGTGGTCCCACGATGGCCAAAGAGGCATCAAAGACGGCCCCAAGAAGGCCCAAGAAGGCCCAAGAGGGCCTCCCGTGGAACCCAAGACGGACTTAGAAGGCCTTTCGACGGCCGAAGACGACCCACGACGGCCCCCAGACACCTACCATACGGCCAAGAGGGCCCCAAGACGGCCCAAGAGAGCCCCAAGAGAGCATAAGAGGATTTGCAGGTCCCGCTTATGTCGCTTAGCGTTGTCAGGCCCCTTGGGCAATCAGCGGTGCGAGTAGCGGCCCACGTGTTTGGGCGTTGCCCAACCGCGCTCCCCGAAAGCAGCCACCTTTGTAAGCGGCCTTCACTGCCCCTCCCCCAGCGAGTGGCGCACCAAGACCGCATCCGCCACCGCCAGGGATAGGGCAGCCCACATTCCCTCACCGGCTTGGGCGGGAGGGCGCGCGCAAGGCTGAGCAGCGCCAGAGGAGTAGGAAGGGGAGACGGACACAGGGGTAGAGGAAGACGCAAATACAGCCGGCAAGAGCAAGCACAACCACAAGCGGCCGCAAACTTGCGCTGCCAAGAGGCGCCAAGACACCGGGAAACTGTTTCACCGCAGCGGCTTGCAACCAAGCCGCGGTCGAGGCAACCGAGGGGCACTGCGGGGCCGAATTCGGACACCAGGAATCCCGCGAGGACCAACCTGCAGTAGGCGAGTCAACGCGCAAAGACCTTTGCCTGCGCAGGAAAGGCAGAGGGTGCCTCTGCCCCTATGGAGCGTCCGCGGGTGAGAACGGGAAGCGGCGTGCGTTGGGTTCCGTAACGGCCCGAGCGGCCAGCACTGCAACTCGAACACAACATGCGCTGCTAGGACTCCTGCTGCCTTGGGCCAGCGGCCCGAGCGGCCAATACTCAAAATCCAAAACAACATGCGACGGGAGGAGGAATAGTAGGAGGAGGAGGAGGAGGAGGAGGAGGGCGAAGAGGAGGAGGAGCAGGATTCTGGATTGCGCATCTGATTCAGCCATTGGCTGGTCAGGATAAAGGTTGGCACTCGTGACGCCAAATAGAGGGGCTGCTCCCCCAACATTGCATCGGCTCGGGCGCCAAGGTTGCGGGCAGGCATTGTTGCTTCCGCAGGGCAAACAATGTGGCCGTTCGCAGTAAAGCGATACAGCACAGCATACAAGGAAATCAGCGCATAGATAAGGAGAGGCACAACAAAAAGACAGCGAGACAGGGTGGTTCTTGGCTGTATGTTTGTCCCAGGTCCTTGCACATGCATAGAATGATGCAAACCTCGGCCAAACATCACACACCTGAGGGGGGCCATATCTTCGGCCCCAATCTGGCACGCGGACGAGGCGGAGGAGGAAAAACACCAATCTTCGCACTAAAACTCAAGAGAGGGGGGCACTGCTGCTGCACATGCTCTCCTGCTTGCCGGAACGGCGTGCCTCAACTGCGCGGCGCCAGCTAAGTCCGAACATGCGCACTGCCAGTCGCATCCTATGGAGCATCCGAGAGGAGGCACACGGGCGGAGTGACGAGAACCTGCGGACGCGGGACCGCAGGCATTTCAAAAACAGGGCGTGATCGTCACAGAGGGTCCACCCCGGAGACCGAACGCAGGAGAGAGGGCAGTTGGCCCTGGGAGGCCAGCAGAGGCAGCGCACAAGAGAGCCGCCGCAGCAGGTAGGCCGCGGGGCGTGAGCGAGATGCCGCCAGGGTGAGGCGGCAGGCGGCAGGCGGCAGGGCTGGGGGCTGGGAGTCCCCCGTGGGGAAGGGCGCCCGAGGCGCCACGCTCAGGGCAAGACCGTAGAGCGGGGCTGACACGATGGGGCGCGCGATCAACTCAGAGGGACACCCGGGGATCAAGCACGGCTGCTGCAAAGAGAATGGGAACTGTAGCTGCGGCACGGGCGGCAAGCCGCTGGCCAGGGTGAGGCGGCGGCCGGGTGGGAGGGGGCAGCGGGCCCTCCCAGGGGGAGGGGCCCCAGGCGGCACGCGCAGGGCAAGACCGTCGATCAAGGCCGCAAAATAGGGGGGCGCGATCGGCCAAGAGGGTCACTCTGTGGAAGATTTGAAAACAATGGATATCGAATTCCGACGCCTCGTACGACAGATCGTTGGACCACCTCCGGGCGTTGATTGGGATGCACCGTGGCATGATGTACTACATGTTTGGCACGAGCGTGCACGCAACTTCGTCAACGGTGCTGGCATTCGCACATGGGCAGAACAATGCGTTCACCAGCATTTGTCGTTTGCACTATATGTTCAGCAGCTACCAGACACAAGGTACATCGTCAGAGTTCTGAATTGGTCACCGCGCGGTCATCGTGCAGCAGGGCGGCCGACTCTTACATGGACAAGCAAATTGGAAGCTTTCGGCCGCGTGGTTGGCTCTCAATGGCGTTCTTGGTCCCCAGATATTTTTCAGGAGCGAGCCGCGGAGTTTCAACACTTTTGCTGCCATTATCATTGAACATGTGAGGGAGTATGTCTTCTCTCCACTCCGCGTCTTGATCCAAAGCAACAGAGGGGCAAACATTGTGAGAACGCCCTGCTGTCTGACACTGCTACCTAAATATCTGCTTCACGCTCGAGCGCACCATCACAACGATAGGCCAGGTGAATGAGTCCTCCCTTTTTTAAACGCACGTACTGTTTTCCCTAAATGTGGCGCGCGCGTGTATTGCACGCTGCCGATTGCCACCGCCTGCGCCCTTCATGGGCTCGCCTTCCGGCGCACGGGCGTGACCTGTGACCTGTGACCTGGGTCACTCTAGGGATCAAGCGCGGCGGCTCCCAAGCTGCCAGGGGCAGGAGCACGGCGGTCAAGTCGCAGGGCCGCGGAAAAAAAAGAGGATGCGCGCGAAGGCGGCAGGTGGTCGAGTCCACGCCAGCGTCGGGCGCAGGCGAGCCGAGGAGACGGCCGCCACGCGGTCAGCGCCAAGGATCGGCAGGTCCGCGCCCGAGGCAGCCTGAGCGTAGCGGAGGGTGGGTGGGGGGCAGGGAGCCGGCTGTCATTCACGGCGTGGTGCTGCGGCGCCATTCGCATTCGTTGTAGGCATCTCTGAACGTAGACACACACACACACACACGTTTCCCCCATAACCAGTCCTCTATAACCAGTCAGGGCGTGCCAGAGAAGAGCATCGCGAACATACGGGCAAGTTTGGAGGGTAATCCCTGGGCACGGCTTCAGGCTGCGGCTGGCCAGGCTGCATTCAGGCGGATCCGTCAGAAGGCGGAGGATAAGCCGACGACAAAGAGGTGTGGATGAAAGACGCAAGCTCTAGGCGCAGAGAGGTCCCCTGGAGGCCCCGAGAAACCCCCAAACGGCCCCCGAGAGGCCCCAAGAGACCCCCAAGGAGCCCCCGTGACACCCCAGGAGGTCCCAGAAATACCGCCACGAGGCCCAAAAAGAGGCTCCAAGAGGCCCCCAAACGGCTTCCAAGAGGCCACGAACGCGCAGGCAGTCGCCTGCAACGGCACAATACGGGCCGGCGGAGTGAGCGAAGCGATTAAATGACTCTGTTAGAATCCATCATGGTGAACATGGACGTGCTGCTGCATGTCGCGGTGGGGCTGCGCAGGATGGTATTGCTGGCATCCGTCGTGTTGCTCACGACTCGTGCTGCTGAGCAGCGACAGGCCCAGCGTCCGAGGCACGCTCTTGCCGCGCGTGCCCGCCCAGCACCGCCCCTGCCCCTCGTGACGCTTGCGCAGCGTCCCAATGAGGGTCGAGCCAAGCTGGCAGCCTGGGGCCCCGGTCGCCCAACCTCGCCGCCGCGTCCCAACAGATGCGGAGGATGTCGTTATGGTCCGGCGACGGTCCCAGCCGTACTGGCGAGGATGCTGGCGTCGGTGCTCTCGGCTGAGTTGGCGAGGACGCTGGCGACGGTGCTCTCAGCTGAGCTGGCGAGGATGCTGGCGTCGGTGTTCCCGGCAGTGTCTGCGTGGATGCTGTTGTCGGTGATCCCAGCTGCGCTGGCGAGGATGATGGCGTCAGTGTTCCTGGCTGTGCAGGGGAGGACGTTGGTCTCCGAGCTCCCGGCTGCGCTGGCGAGGATGCAGGCGTCGGTGATCCCTGCTGTGCTGGCAAGGACGCCGGCGCCAGTGATCCAGACTGCGCTGGCGAGGGCTGATGCGGCCCACGATGTTGACCCAGGCCAGGAACCAGCCGCGGCGACGTCGACGACGACGGCGCAGCCGGCCCTCGCCCTCCAGGCCCTCCCGCTCCACCACCGCTACCCGTCAGGGCCAATCACGGTGGGGGCGCGAAACTGCCTCCAGCGGCCGTCGGAGATCCTGAGGGCCTCGGCGAAGGCGCGAAGCGGACCTCGCCGGGGGGGCGCCACGTCTCCGGAGCCAGGGGCGAGGGAGAGGCTGGCGAGGGCCAGGCTCTTGTCGTTCAGAGCCCGGTGCCTGGCTCGTGACCCCTCCAATGCTTTAAGCGTGTGGTAGATATGATCATCAAATCTAAGGCACAATCGAAGCACGAGCATCGAACGGAAGCGGCAGCAGTAAAGGAGACATGCGGGCGTCGGCGGAGAAAGAGGGAGAAGAGGGAAAGGACTACGGCAACGACGACGACAACGACGACGAAGACGGCGGCGGCGGCGGCGACGACAAAGACGACAAAGACGACACGGACGACAGAGATGGCAAAGACAATGACGACAACCACTCCCCGACCCCAGCTGCCGCAGAGCTGTTCGGCGACGTAGGAGCCTCTGGCGGGGGCGGGGCATCACGCGCGCTTACCGGCCAGCCCCGAAGCTCCACGACTCCGTCGTTTCTACTCCTCTTCGTCCTGATCCTTCCTCCTCCTCCCTCTCCTCGTTCTGATCCTCCTTCCTCCTCGTCCTGGCATTCCTCCTCCTACTCCGAAACATCATCAGCATCATCATCACCACCACCACCATCATCATCATCATCATCATCATCATCATCATCATCATCATCATCATCATCATCATCATCATCGTCGTCATCATCATCACCCTCATCCTCGTCCTCATCCTCATCATCGTCCTCATCATCGACACCACCACCACCATCATCATAATCATGCTCGTCATCATCCTCATCATCATCATCCTCATCATCACCACCATCATCATCATCAGCATCATCACCACCATCGTCATCATCATCCTCATCACCACCACCATCACCACCATCATCACCATCATCAGAATCAGCATCATCATCATCAGCATCATCATCATCGTCATCGTCATCAGCGGCATCATCATCGTCATCGTCATTGTCATCATCAGCAGCATCAGCATCAGCATCAGCATCAGCATCACCATCATTAGCACCAGCATCTTCACCACCATCATCCGCGTCAGCATCATCATCGTCATCATCATCATCAGCAGCATCATCATCGGCAGCATCGTTACCATCATCAGCAGCATCATCAGCAGCAGCATCATCAGCATCATCGTCTTCCCTTTCGTTTCAACGCCGATGTATACATCTTCCGAGCCGCCTCACAGCTAACAGCCAGCATCCAGGAACAGCGTAGACGAATCGGCCTGCAGGCTGCGCTTGCGGATCATCTACAAGCATGTTCCTTTTCGGCATGGGTCTCTCGCCTGGACGGCTGGGCCATCTGGCTCTGGTCTTGCAAGGGGGCGCTGCTTGTAGCGAAAAAGAATGCTTGCAGGAATTTACAGGAGGGGACTTCAGAGGAACGGGTGGGCGAATTGCAACATCGTTGATGCATACTGGGTGTACCCTGGCCCTCCTCCTCCTCATCCTGGGTCGGACGAAAGATGGGGTTAACGAATGAGTTCATGCCCATGTGTGGGCGGCGTGGCAGTTCCCCGAACCCCCTTTGCACCCCCCCTCTTATCCCACCTTCGGGGGGGGGTCCCAGGCCCAGGAGGGAGGGGGGAGAGGTTTGGACAGGGTTTCCGGGGGGGTCCGGGGCGCCGAAGTAAAACATATACTAGAATTGAAAGCCCCTTTAAAAAAATCCCCCCCACCCTTCCCTCAAAGGGGCTTTGCTCTAAAAGCCCCCCCCCCTCGGGGCGCGCTTTTGAAGATCAGGAAGGACTTTCGCCTCAAAGCCCCCCTGAAGGGATATGTTGATGGGGGTAGAGAGGGGCGGTTCCTGGCCAGCCTCCAGAAACTCCAGTTCGGGAGCCCGTGGAAAACCTCCCCTACCCCTCCTTGACACCCCCCACCGGACCCCTCCCCCTTCAGAAGAGTTTTGAAGGGTTACGGTGGCTTTCCCGTGGAACCCCCTCTCAATGATTTTTTGGGGGGTCCAGGGGGTTAGACGACCACCTCCCCCTCAGTTTTCAAAGGGTTGGGCTTTGTCTTCCCTGGAACTCCCCCTCAGGTAGAATTTTGGGCCGGTTAAAAGGGGCTCGGGTGAGGAAAGCTCCCTCCCCCCCCCCTCACGAGAGGTAGGTTTTGGAGGGGGTTGGAGGAAGGTGTCCTCACACACAGACCCCCTCCTCAAGGGAGGATTCTATGTGGGGGATACGTTTTTTTTTCGAGCGAGCGTCCAGAAACTCGACTTCGGGGAGACCCCCTGGGAAAAACTTCCCCTAACTCCCTCTGAAGGCGGAGGGCGGGTTTGTCGTCCCCCAAGACCCTCATGTCAGGGGGGGGGCACGGAGAGAGAAGAAACAAAAAAAAAAAAAAAAAAACGCCCCCCCCTCTAGAGATCAAGTTTTTCTGCGGCCGGATGGGCTTTGTGCGGCCCGGTGGGCTTAGTACGGCCAAGGGTTCTCTGGAAGATATGAACCCTCGCGAACGGCGAAGCAGGCTCTGAAGAGCCTCTTGGGCCCCCTGAAGGCTCCCCGAAGAGCCTCTTGGGAACCCCTGGAGGGCTCCCTGGGCCCCCTGAAGAGCGTTTTGGGAGCTCTGAAGAACCTCTTGGGGCCTCTAAAAAGCCTCCTGGGGCCTCTGCAAAGTTTCTTGGGGCCTCTGAGGAGCCGCCTGGGGCCTCTGAAGAGCTTTTGGGTGACCTCTGAAAGCCTCTTGGAATCCCTAAAAACCGCTTCTGCCCCCCTGAAGAGCTTCTTGGGGCTTCTGAAGAGCTTCTTCAGGACTCAAAAGAACCCACTGGGGCCTCTGAAGAGCCTCTTGGGGCCTCCGCAGAGCCTCTGAAGATCTTCTTTCGGCCTCTGCAGAGCCTCTGAAAAGCTTCTTGGGGCCTCTGAAGAGCCTCTTCGGCCCCCTGGAAAGCTCTTGGGGGGAGCCTCTGAAGAGCCTCTTGGCCCCTTGGATAGCAAGAGCCCGTGGGCCCTCCTGGAAGGCCTCTTGCGCACCTCTGAAAAGCCTCAGAAGAGCCTCGTGGGGCCCCCCCTTTTCCCTCTCACCTCCCTCCTCCCCCTTCCACCTTGCTCCTCCCTTTCCCTCTCCCTCCTGCTGCTGCTGCTGCTGCTGCTGCTGCTGCTGCTGCTGCTGCTGCTGCTGCTCCTCCTCCTCGTAGTTGTTCCTCATCTTCCTCCTCCTCCCTCCTCCTCCTCCTCCTCCTCCTCCTCCTCCTCCTCCTCCTCCTCTCCTCCTCCTCTCCTCCTCCTCCTCCTCCTCCTCCTCCTCCTCCTCCTCGTATCATTATTATTCGTTGTCTGATTCGTATGAGTAGTATGATTATTATTATTAGTAGTATTAGTATTAGTATTAGTATCGTTATTAGTATCATTAGTCGTATGATTATTATGGATAGTATTATTATTAGCATTATTATTAATAGTATTATTAGTACTAGTAGCATTATTCTTCTTAGTATTAGTATGGTCAGTCTTCGTGTTCTTCTTCGTATGAGTAGTGCTATCATTATTATTAGTACTATTCGTCTTATTATTCGATTTTTATGCTCAGGATCCTTGTTATTATTAGCATTCGTAATATTATTCGTATTATTCATATCAGTATTATTATTAGTCATTAGTACTAGTATTATTCAGTAGTACTAGTATTTTTCTTATTCCTCCTCCTCCTCCTCATCCTCCTCCTCCTCATCCTCCTCCTCCTCCCCTTCATCATAATCCTCCGCCTCCTCCTCCTCCCCTCCTGCTCCTCCTCCTCCGCCTCCTCCTCCTCATTCGTGTTCGTCTTCGTCTTCCTCCTCCTCCTCCTCCTCCTCCTCTCTCCTCCTCCTCCTCCTCCTTTCCTCTTCATCCTCCCCCTCCCCGTCCTCCTCCTCCTGCTCCTCCTCCTCCCCCTCCTCCTCCTCTTCCTCCTTCTCCTCCTCCTCCTCCTCCTCCTGCTCCTCTCCCTCCTCCTCGTCCTCCTCCTCTTCTTCCTCCTCCTCCTCATCATCATCCTCCTCCACCTCCTCCTCTTATCCTTATGTGTATTATTCTTTGTATTCGTCCTCACATTATTAGTCTTATTATTCTTAGTGTGGTTATTATGATTCGTCGTCGTCTTCTGCGTATTCTGATTCGCCTTCTTATTATTATGAGTAATCGTCTTATTGTTCGGAGTACTCTTCTCCTTATTCGTACGATGATTATTGTTATGAGTCGCATTGCTAGTATTATCAGCATTAGTATTAGCATTAGCATTATTATTATCAATTGAATTATTAGTAGTCGTAGCATTAGTAGTAGTAATAATAGTGCTGGTAGTATCATTATGGGTAGTATTATTAGTATGACTAGTCTTATTCTTATTAGTAGTACTATTCGCATTCGTATTCTTAGAAAGATTAGTAATGATAGCAGTACTAATATGATTCGTAGTATTCATATTAGTTTAGTCCTACCATTATTAGTATATCTATTATGATGAGTCGTCTTAGTGTGCGTATGAGTATTCGTCGTATTACTATTACATAGTACTATTTTCATAGTAGTAATACCCTTCGCATTCTTACTATCATAAATATGGTTCGTATTCGCACGATGCTGTAGTAGTAATAATATCATAAGAATGCGTATTAGTATGCTTATTCGCCGCTATAGTCTTATTAGTATTATGAATATTAGTATTGGTAATGTTAGTGTTAGTATTCTTATTATTGATATTATTATAAATATTATTATTAGTTTTAAAAGTGTGGTTCATAGTATTCATCGTATTCCTCAGTATCCTCCTCCTCTG
Source organism: Prorocentrum cordatum (assembly GCA_963575745.1). Lineage (NCBI taxonomy): Eukaryota > Dinophyceae > Prorocentrales > Prorocentraceae > Prorocentrum > Prorocentrum cordatum. Next base: position 275,654 of record CAUYUJ010014816.1, on the reverse strand, counting down.
CCTCCTCCTCCTCCTCCTCCTCCTCCTCCTCCGCCTCCTCCTCCTCCGCCTCCTCCTCCTCCTCCTCAGCATCTTCCTCCTCCTCCTCCTCCTCCTCCTCCTCCTCCTCCTCCTCCTCCTCCTCCTCCTCCTCCCCCCCTCAAATTCCTCCTCCTCCTCCTCCTCCTCCTCCTCCTCCTCCTCTTCCTCCTCGAGCGGCCACGCGACTTGCAAACCGGCCGCCCCATCCGCAGCAGCAGGAGGACTTTCTGCTGACGGAAGAGGGTGAGGAGGAGGATCAAGCGGATAAGGACGAGTCTGAAGTTGGTGGAAATGCCGATGCTGCTGCTGATAATCATGAGGTTGTTGTTGATGATACCAATGGTGCCAATGCTGAAGCTGAAGATAAACATGATGATCAGGAGGACGACGTCGATGCCGATGATGACGCCCACGATGACGATGATGATGGCGATGACGATGATGATGCTGATGATGACGAATACAAGGATGATGATTATGATGATGATGGTGGTGGTGGTGATGATGATTATGGCGACGACGATGGTAATGACGATGCTCATGACAATGGTGCGGAAGGACCAAAAAACAATGAACGACGAGGGGGGAGGAGCAGGAAAAAGGTGGAAGTGAGGAGCCAGAAGAAGAAACATGGAGGCCAGGGTGACGATGACAAGGATTATCGCCTGGTATGGGTGCAGGAAAGGGGGGGGGGCCCTAGCTGCAATCTTTGACATCATAGAAGACGGGGGTGGGGTGTCCCTTGGCTGCAATCCCCGCGGGCGTGCGCAGGCCAAGATGAGATGGCCCCCAACGCTGGAAGAATCGAGTGGGCTCCCCAACGCTTTCCCCGCAGTCAGGTGTCGTGGTATAATCAGCGAAGCAAGAGCCCCTAAGTGCAAGTACTGCTTGGGGGAGAAAAAAAAAGCGGATGAGGAGACGATGCCGGCAACACTTTTCCACCGCAAGGAGCAGGTCACGGAGACGATCATGCAAACGCAGAGGCCAGGCGCCAGAATTCAAGTCCGTTAGCATCCGGATTTTGCGGCAGGACTGCAGTCCAACGCCCAGACGACACGTGAGCAGCTACTGCGGGATCCTCATATCCAGCGCGGCCCAAGACATCGGCTGGGTTGTCGTCCGACGGCAGTCGTTCGAACCGTGGGCGTGCCCCGGGGGCAACAAGTGCCGCTGTGGCCTGCAGAGCCAAGCGGCACATGGACTCATTTGGCGACCCCGCTTTTACGAGTGCTGCCTGGTTGTCGATGAACCACAGCACGTCTGCCCCTCTCAGGACGTCCGGCATGGACCACACCGGAAAAGGAGCTGCTAGGAGCTCTACTTGGTTAATTGTGCCAACCGCGCTGGCAGAGCCGAGAAGTGGCAACGCACGGCCTGTGACGTCGCATGCCATGCAGGAAGGCAGGCGCCCAGGCGCAAGACAATCGCCGCGATACGGACACGACCGCCCTCCGCCGAAGCATCCGTGAACACGACCACGGAAGCCTGGGCTGCGCGGCGCAAGGACAGAGGCAGGGGCAACCCAAAACCTGCCACAGCAAGCAGATATTGGAGACTATAAGAAATATGTTCTGCCAACTCTTGCATGGGCCCTCATGCTGTCTAGCTATAAGGGCAGACAATGCTCCGCAGCAGGGGCGCCCGGCCAAGGACGCGTCCAGCCAAGAGCAAATGCTGCGAAGGTGAACGGTCCCACCTGACGGCAAGCGCCCTCTTCGACAAATCTCCGCAACTTCGGCGCGGAACTTTTCCCGGGCTCTCGCTTGGGGCTCGAAGGTAATGGAGGAATGAATCTGTAAGGGCGGCATGGAGGTCGCGCAGGTGGCCCGGAGAGGCTCGCATGGACGCGGGAGGAACCCTCTTAGAGTCAGACAGTTCAGTGCCCAACATGGCGGCAAGGGCTTGGGAAGAGTCGCGCGCGCCCCCCTGCGCTGCAGCAACCTCCGGGGCGAAGCTGTCATTGACATAGTGGCCCCCCGCTATGTACAGCAAGCGCCTGGTAGCGGCTGCGAGGTGTAGCGAGTGACGGCTGAATTTCTCCACCGCTGACCCCAGGCCGAACGGAAGTCCACGCAAAACGCTGCACCGGGGCTCGCGTGTACCTGGGTGGACAAGGGCGACGACTACGAAGGCCATGTCGTTGCGGGCGGGGAAGAGCTGTCTGCAGCCTTTCCACCAATCCTCAGAGGAAAATCACAACCACGGGGGCAAAGTCCCGCCAATCTCGGTCACTTCCATCGTGCCCGAGCGGTCAGCACGAGCAGTTCTGACGGAGCGGCGACCAATGTCGCCATTTCTCGCCTTGCCAGATGGCGCGACGAGGCATGGGGCGGTAACCCCGACACCAAAACGCTTGTCGAGTTCGGCGCGGCTTACGGCAGGCTCGGCCAAGCCAGCGCGGATCTCCTCGACGGTGAGATCGTACATCACGCGAGTCAACGCCCCAGGCCGCATGCCGCGCTCCAAGTTCCAAGCGTGCGTTGCCGCGGCTGGCACTCCGAGTGTCTCGCCAATATGGGCCAGCGCATTCTGACCTGAGGACCTTGTCTCGCAGGGCCAGAGAACGCCAAAAACCGGCACCGCCGCCGCGAGCTCAAACGGGCGGACGAAACACAACTGCAGAATACGGTCTGGCTGGCCCATCAGGCAAATGAGCGCGGCAGCACAGACCAGGAAGACACCGGGCGCTTCCGGTACAGACACGTGCCGCTGCTTCAACGCAAAAGCGTCGAGCGGACGGAAGGCGGTGGCCAGCTGATGGAGCAGCTTGCGCCTACGGCGCCTGCGGTCGCGCACGCGAAGGCCCCAAGCAGAATTCGCACTGACCGCAAATTTCTAATCTACTTCGAAATTTTGCGGCGCAGCGAAAGGGTGGTCCAATTGCGTGGACCGATGCACGTGTTCGTCTGGCCCAACACCGTGCTCTACGAGGCCCAGCAAGGCGCGGTCGGAAGCGGAGGGCCAGTGTTGTTTGGCAGCAGCAGCGTGCCTAGGGGATTTCGACCACGATGCCTGCCTCGGGGCCGCGCAGTCTGGGGCGCCCCGATGCGAGCCAGAAAAACTTCGAAATTCGCTGGGGACGCGAAATCCAGCGCGCTTACACGAGCTATTGCCTATGCGACCACGTCGGAGACAGGCGCAAAGAACTCCAGCGGGAACAAAGCCAAAGCATCGTGGAAGACTCGCAGAGAGCACTCGCGAGGCAGATCTGGCGCACGGCATTGCGGATGCCAGGGGGCGTCAGCGGAGACCCCCGCCACTCAAATCGGCTTCGTGCTGTGTCCACGCCGGCGGGGTCACGGACGGAGGCACGCCGAAACCGTGGGTTGAGTGGAAAAGAAGACAAATCACGGTTACAAGCGTGGGCACGTGTGACGAATACGCCAACGCGTGCAACCTGCACGACTGTTTGACTACACCACGGGGGGGCCGGAGGGTGGACGTGTAGCCCGGTGGAAACCCGCGCAGTCGTTCCAGTTCTTCGGCCGTGACAGGGCGGGCAGCATGCACGATTTCCCTGCCACAATACATGCCCGCGAGCGTACGACTGCAGCGGCTGGCGGCGCTCATCATCAAAGAACCGTTGAAACATGCACGGGCCCCCCTTTGCGGTGGGAGGGCGGTTGGGCGGGCGAGGGCCAGCTGGCGCGGTGGCGACTATACGGCCCATAGGGTAGGACGTCGCGAAGCTAGCGCCAGGCGCCTCAATGCCGACCCTGCCCGATTCCGACTGGAATTTCCACTCCCAACCCCCCTCTGGCCCCCAGGAAAGGTGGCGAGTGGGGGCCGCGCCACCTCGCAACATGGATGTCGTTGGAAGCCCGACCAAGGGCGACAAGGTCAATACTGGCAAACCTTATTGGCAAACCTGGCGTTCTTACTGCCGGCCGCGCTGTTCACTGGCACGCCCCAGAACAGCGATGGTTTGTGAACCCACCCGAAATCAACGCCATGAAAAAGTTCCGGATCAGACCCAAATGGCCGGAAATATCACGGCGGTTTTCTGCGGACCTGGAAGCTCTTTCCTCGACGACACACCAGAAAGGCAGGTCCCGGACACGGCAATACTCGGCCGCAGCGTCACGGATCCGGACGAAATCGGACATCGGGGAAGACCTTTCGTCGGAAAACTCCCCAACAGCATCGCTGGAGCCCGTGCATTTCCTGGTGGGGGGCGCCATGAAAAACAGGATCCCGTCTGGGTCGCATGCGCCCATGTGGGTCGCAATGGGGTCAAAGATTAAGTTGCTCAAGAGCCCCTGCAACACGTCCGGGCGCATGATGTAGAGCTGCTAAACAGACTCGCCAGATATTTGCTGAGGACTGCAAGCGCGCGTCAGAATACTGCACTGCTGTAGGCTCCCGCGTGCGACGGCTCGCCGCCTTCTCACCTGCTGGCTCATCAGTCCAGTTTCCCAATTCAGAACGATCCTCCACACTGAGACGCAAGCGATCGGCTACGCGGGGTAGCTGGCGTCGCAGCGAATATGTGGAAATCGCCCGGCTTTGGGAGGATGCAAGCGTCAAAAGGTGGAAGCGTGCACAAAGCCCGCGCGAACCCCATCAACTTATAGTAGCTCATAGGGGGCATGGCGGATGAGACTCAGCTGCCAGACCGCTGCTACCTCTGGTGTTTATGTTTGGTACAAGAAAACCTGCGTCCGCGAGGCGTGTGCAGAGCAGCTCGTCGTAGAGTTGGCGCAGCAGCGGAAGGTCTGGTTCGACGTACGCTGGAACAGCGACAAGGAAAGTTACCCCGCCGCGCGTCTTCCTCCTGCTGATGCGCGCCACCAGCGCCCGGCAGGATCATCTGTCGTGGGCAAAGGGAATACCTTTGACCGTGGCGGAACCTGAGACTAGACACAAAGACGTACACGCCGAGCTCTGCAAACAAGGCAATCGCGCCGGCGGTAGATTGAGCCAGCCCCAACAGGTGTCTCCAAACCCGCGGCTCGAGTTCCTGCGCCATGGGGCGAACAGACGAGCCTAAGGCTGGCCGGCTGAATCGCTCCAGCAAGGGGGACTCGAGAGGGAGATGGGCCAGGCCGAAGTTGCGCGAGAGCCACTTCAGGCCAACCCAGACCCCAACCGCGGCCGAGGGGCCGCGACCCGCAACGTCCTCCAGCCATACTGCCAGATCGAATGCAGACGGCGCGTCCGCGGACCCAGTGAGTGGCGGAGATTGCTGGGCAACCCATCGTGTCCACCTGCGCCAAACGCCACACGCGTGAATCACACTCCGCGCATCAAAGCGACTGGCTATCCCCGCCGCGAACCGCTCCAACCACTCTGCGCGGCGCCCGCTGGCGTCGGCAGGAGCGATCTCTGCGGTGAAACGGCCATGGGCAATCAGCTGTACGAGCAGGATCGCCGCCTCAAGGGAGGAGCGGAGGAGGAAGCATGCTAGTCACTATCGCCCCTCACGTGCCCACGTGCCTTCCCATAGTCATGTGGTGAACTCTTTGCGATCCCATTCCAAGCGATAACAACCATCAGAACCGACCCTTCCTTCCCATAACTGATGCTGCTAAGAGGGATGAAGGGAGACTACGCATGTAATGTTGACAAGTGCAAGACGAGTGGAGGGTGATCATGACAGGGAGGATGAGGATGAAAATGATGATGATCGTGATGCTCAGGAGGACGATTGTATCGGGCCTCTTCTCGAACCATTTTTCCAGTGCTGCACACACACACACCCTCGGATACGCACCTGGGTTTATCACGTTGCTTCAAAAACTGCTTATTTGAATGTTACTTTGAAGATTGGCACAACTACTACTGTATTGCTTCCAACGCGCCTCCAGATGCGGACACCTTTTCCTGGGCGGGAACGCAAGCCTTTAAGGGCAATCAAGACTTCCAAAGCTATGAAAAGAAGCCCTTACATATCACTTTAAGTTGAAGGGTCATCGCGGGCAGCAGTAAGACCCACCCGGCCGCGCGCTGGGTCGCACAAGAGCCCAACGGGCCGCACAAAAGACCAACGGACCGCACAGAAGACCAGTCGCCCCCCCTCTCCCCCCCAAAAAAATTAAGGGACGGCCAAAGAAAAAAACCCTCACATACACACAAACACACACACACACGACCACCACTCCCAAAAAACAGACAGGAGGGGTACGGGGGACCCCCCCCACCAAAAAAAAAACTGATGAGGGGGGATCCCGGGGGAAACAAAAACGACCCCCCTAACCCCCCCGCCCCGGGGGGGGGGGGGGAACAAACAAAACAAAAAAAGAATGCGACGCCCTACAGGCCCATGTATGCGCCCAGCGACGGGGCCGAAATTAGCTGCGTACAGCAGGTTTCGCACTCCCCCCTCCCCTAACCCTTCCTTTCGTCCGACCCGATCCTCTTGGAGTTGGGCGGCATCATGAGGGGAGCGGGTCCTCGTGGGTCGTGGGCCCCGGGGCCCCAGAGCTTCGCCCTGGGGCCAGCTTGCGATCTTGCTCGGGCCGCCTTCCCGGGGTGGCTTCCCCCTGGTGCCGGGGAGAAGGGCCAGGCCCCGAGGAAGCCGTGATGGGCGAGAGGACCATGCAGGGACCCCTCCTCCTGCCCCGCTGCCCCGCTGCATTCATGGAGGAGGGCGGCGTTGGAGGGCGGCGGCGGGGGGGGGCGGGCGGCCTGTGCAGTAGCGCTGCGCCGGAGGGGGCATGGACGGCCAGGAGCAGAGTAGCTTCAGCGCGTCCGGCGGGCATGCGCTGTCCTGGGTCGCCAGCGTCGTCGTTGTCGTCGCTGCCGCCGTTGCAGTCGCATGGTGGGGTGGTGATCATCGTGAGTGTCCCGGACCCCTGCTCGCCAAGCGGGAGGAGTTCCGCAGTGGGGGCCGAAGGAAGGGCGAGGTACCTCGAAGCCAACGGGGCCGCCCGAGATTTTTTCTCACCGCAAGCGCTCTGCCAGCAGCCAAAGTGCATGCGCTGCTCTCGACCTCGACCATGTCATGGCCAACGTCCGCCGCCACGCCAATGTCTACGAGCATCGCAAGCGCACGGCGGAGGAACGAGGGACAGGAGGAGGAGGAGGAGGAGGAGGAGGAGAGAAGGGGAAGGAGGAGAAAGGGCCAGGGCGCCAACGGCGCCCCAAGGCATCGATTTCTCGCGGCCACCCCGCACCCCTGCTTACAGCGGGGGGCGCTGATTCGGAAACCTTTATGAGCCACGGAACGTGAGCTGGCTGTCGGGCAGGCTCCGGCGACTCCGAAGTGTGTGGTTTGCAAAGGGTGCGGTTTGCAACCGACGCCCTGGGGGCGGGCGCCGACCTCGTGCAACCAGGAGGCCTGACGAGGGCGACGTGGTGCCCCCTCAAGCCCCAACGAGGCAAATCGCAAACCACAGCCCAGCGTAGCCACACCCATCTTGGTCGCCGAAAGGCTGTGCACCAAGCGCCAAGACAGCCTTCGAAATCTGCACGACCCAGGCCGCGCCTGGCGTCCCGCAGGCTGCCTCAAGAGAAGCGGTAGGTCCAAGGGAAGGCAGGCACCTCCAGAAGCACCGGAGACGCAGGCGACAAGCTCTGCCAGGAAGCCGCACACTCCAAGAAGATGGCAGGAGAATCGAAAGTTCTGACGTTTTTGGTCCTGGTTTTGGCCCGTCTTGGGCCTCAGGAGGCCTCTGGAGGCGTCTGGGGGGACCCACACGGGCCTCCAGGTACCTCCAGAAACCTCCAGATAACTCCAGGAACCTCTGAAAAATCACTTTTGCTGCAGCGCCGGCGAACGGGCGGCGCGAAAGATCCGAGGCTGTGCGGTAAAATGGCGAACTGAACACCGCAGCAGAAATGGCAAGTCCCACAAGCTCTCTGGGCGGAGGTGGCTTAGCAAGTTTCCTCTTCCAGTTAGCTCAGAAACAACCTCTCCCTACCCTCTCCCCTGGTGTCAGCCCCCCCTCCACCAGAACTCCCCCTCCTACTCCCCTTCCACTCCTCCCTCCGACACCCCTGCTCCGTCTGCTCGCCCTCATCCCGGCTGTTGCTGCTCCTCCCCCTCCTCCCCCCTCCTTATCCCCCTCCTCCTCATCATCCTCTTCCTGCTCCTCCTCCTCCTGTTCCTCCTCCTCCTCCTCCTCCTCATCATCATGATCATGATGATCATCATCATCATCATCATCATCATCATCATCATCATCATCATCATCATCATCATCATCATCATCATCATCACCACCATCATCATCATCATCATCATCATCATCATCAGCATCATCATCATCATCATCATCATCATCATCATCATCAGGATCATCATCATCATCATCATCAACATCATCATCATCATCAGCAGCAGCATCATCATCATAATCATCATCATCATCCTCATCCTCCTCCTCCTCCACCTCCTCCTGGTCCACCTCTCAACATAAAAGGAATAATCATCATCACCATCATCATCACCATCATCATCACCATCATCATCATCATCATCATCATCCTCCTCATCCTCATCATCATCATCAGCATCAGCATCAGCATCAGCATAATCATCATCATCATCATCAGTCATCATCATCATCATCATCATCATCATCATCATGATCATCAGCATCTTCATCATCCTTAACAACATCAACATCATAATCATCCCCACCATCACCACAATAATCATCATCCGAATCATCATCATCATCATCATCATCATCATCATCATCAGCATCATCATCATCATCATCATCATCACCATCGTCATCATAATCAGCATCATCAGCAGCATCATCGTCATAATCGTCACTATCAACGTCATCATCATCATCCTCAGCATCATCAGCGTAATCGTCATCATCAGCAGCGTCATCGTCAGCATCACCATCATGAGCATCATCGTCACCATCACCATCACCATCACCATCACCATCACCATCATCATCATCATCATCATCATCATCATCATCACCATCATCATGAGCATCATCATCGTCATCATTGTCATCGTCATCGTCAGCATCATCATCAGCAGCAGCACTATTATCATCATCAGCAGCATCATCGGCAGCAGCGTGATTATCATCGTCATCATCATCATCATCATCGACACCATCAGCATCATCATCATCATCATCATCATCACCATCAATCACCACCAAAACCATCAGCATCATCATTATCTGCATCATCATCATCATAATCATCATCGTTAGCATCATCATCATCATCATCATCAACATTAGCATCAGCACCATCGTCATCAGCCTCATCAGTATTATGAACATCGTCATCCTCATCAGCATCATCATCATCATCGTCATCATCATCATCAGCATCATCATCAGCATCATCAGGTTCAGCAGCAACATCATAGGCATCAACATCGTCATCAGCAGCAGCAGCATTATCATCAACAGCAGCGTCATCATCACAATCATCATCAACATCATCATCAGCATCATCATCACCATCAGCATCATCATCCGCAGCATCGTCATCATCATCATCATCAGCAAAAACATCATAATTGTCATCATCATCATGATCATTGGTACCGTTATCCAAATCATTAATAACACCTTCTTGCTCAAGAGCAGCATCATCATCACGATCATCATCATTAACCTCAGTCGCGGCATCAACATCGGCAGCAAACGCAGCAACATTAGAAGCAGCATCAGCGACATCGCCGTCATCGTCATCATCAGAATCATCATGACCATCATCCCTATCATCATCATTATCAAAATCACGACCACCATCACGACCATCGCCATCATCATTGTCATCATTATCAACATCATCATCACAAACATTTTCATCGTCATTACCATCATCAGCAGCATCGTCATCATCATCATCATCAGCACGAGCACCACCATCATCATCGCCAACATCATCACCATCATCAGCAGCATCATCATTATAATCGTCGTCATCATCATCAGCACCATCATATTCGTAAGCAGCTGTATCAGCATCATCAGCAACAGCAGCATCATCATAATTACCATCTAAGACAGCATCACTATCATTCCTGATTCCCAACAACATTCTCCGTGCCAGTGGAAAGAGCCACGAACGTGTGTATATATATATACATACATACATACATCCATATATACACACACAAAAAAGTCTCCCGCCACTCTTTGTTCCACTGCATGTTGCGACCACTAAGTCAGGGCAACTCGCCTGGACATCGTTTCTGGATGGGCTGGTGGAGATACTTTTTGGTCAACGGCCTCGTGAAGCGGGTCAAAAAGGCGTCCAAACTCTGGCCGGGCCACGACTAGGCAGCGAAAGGCGGAAAGCAAGACAGGCGCAGCAGCCGGGCGGCAGCTCAGAAAGGCGAAAAGAACAGGTAGACCCATCCCCGATGGCGTCCGAAAATCCCGGCAACTACCAGCAAGTAGACGCAGCCAAAATGGCGGGGTGGCGCGACCGAAATCACGTAGAGGTCGAACACTGTGAACGGCTCGGCCGGCAACGTCAGAACGAACGACACCGACACGCACCCCCAAAAGACATCCGTGAAGTGGACGAACACAAGTGGCGGCTGGTGGAGATATATTTTGGTCTGCGGGCCCGCGAAGCAGGTCGAAAGCGATCCGAACACTAGACGGGCCGCGACTAAGCAGCAAGAAAAGAGAGGCGAGCGAAGCGAGTGCGCGGGCAGCCACCCAGAAGAAGAGCCAAAAACAAAACTCCCAACCTGGTGGCGTGGAGATCCTTGCGGCGACCATCAAGTAAGCGCAGCCAAACTGGCGCGGCGGCGCGACCATAAACATGCAGAGGTCAATCATTCGGTGTGAGTCGGCACAAGCACCGTCAGAGACGAGCAGGACAGGCCGTGCCGCGCGACCAGACAGGCACAACCAGACGACGTCCGTGCCGTAGGCGACACAACAGCATCGTGTCAGCGCAAGAGCGAAGAGGGGCAACCTCGCCACAGATAGGACTGCAAACGGCAGCACCTAGTCCTTGCAGGAGAAAGCGGCCGACGGGCACACAGAGACACACATGTCGAAGTCTTTGCAACGTAGAGGTCGGCAGCGTAGCGAGACCCCACTGACCCCTTTCGGTCACTAGTGGAGGCCGACACCAGACAGGAGCAGGCCAGAGGCCACCTGACCGCCTTTCCCCAGCGTGATCCTGGCATGGAATTCGTAGCGAGACCTCACGGAACCCTTCCGGTCACAAGTGGAGGCCGACACCAGCCAGGGGCAGGCCAGGGGCCACCTCACCGCCCGTTCCCAATGTGATCCTTGCATGGAAGTCAGGCTATCAAAGCACCATCAGACAGCGGTATTGGCGGCAACCCCAGCCGCGTGGGATAAACCCGGTGAAACAAAGGAGAGAAGGGGAAGTGCACGCCAGGCACGGCAGGCACCCCGGCGCGGCAGCTAGCCGCTGCGGCCGGCATAAGGATGCAGGAGGGGAGGGAAGGAAGTGCACGCCAGGAACACAGGGGACAGGTGCAAGAAGCCAGGCACGGCAGGCACCCCGGCGCGGCAGCTAACCGCTGCAGCATAAGGATGCAGGAGGGGAGGGAATTAAGTGCACGCCAGGCACAGGCGGGAGGAGAGGAGGGGAAGTGCACGCCAGGCACGGTAGGCACCCCGGTGTGGCACCTAACCGCTGCAGCATTAGGACGCAGGAAGGGATGGAGGGAAGTGCACGCCAGGCACACGGCGTGATAGCGCACGCCAGGCACACGGTGGGAGAGGAGAGGAGGAGAAAGGTGGAACATTTACTCGAGCAGTTGTTGCTGACTATGCCAATCGTGGCGGCGCCATCTCCGACCGCGCTGACTATGCCAACCATGACTGCGCAAACCCTGGCCATGCCAACCCTAGCTCCCGTGGAAAGCGACATGCTCTTATCGACTATGCACCCTATGCGCCGGAGCGCCCCAGGTAGCTGAGGTAAGAGTACCAGGCCACGATGCCGTGCTGCATGTCCCAGTGGTGCCGGTTAACTACGCGCTGCTCGATCCCGTTGAGCTGGAGCCCACGCAAGTGGACCCTGGCGTGCTCAGCAACGTCGTGCTGCACGACTCTCTGGTGTTGCCGCGCTTCTTGTCGCGGCGGCGCTGGTCAGCGACGCGCCCCTCGACTCCGTTGTGCTGGAGCCCGCGGCGGTCATCAACGACGCGCTACTAGACTCATTGCCACTCGTTGCCGCGCCGTTTGTCGCGGCGGTGATGGTCGGCGACGCGCAGCACAGCCCCGCAGTGCGGGGGCCAGCGGTGTTGGGCCTCGTTGCGCTCGTCAGCGTAGCGCTGCTTGTCCCTCTTGCGGTCGTCGCCGAGCTGCTTATCTCCGCGGCGCTGGCAAGCGGATGCGCGGGCCGCAGGAGGAGAAGAGCGTCTAACCGTCGCAGCCTTGGAAGAAAAAGAGGAGGGGGAGATGGAGGCAGCCTGCCACGGTGGGCCGTTGACCCCACGGCACGCGCCACCTCCCATAACCAGTTGCACGCGCCATCCACACAACCAGAGCCTAGTGAAAGAGGGCACAGCCGCAAGGCGGCGAGGACTTCCCGGCGCGGGGGGGGCAGCACGCCAGGCTGGCTCCCAGGGCTGCGGCAGGCACGCCAGGCAGATAACAAAGCCACCCTTCCCAGTGGACAGTGAGGAGACGGTCGCACACCAGGCGCCGAGGGGAAGAGGAAATGGCAAGTGATCACCGAACCCTTGAGGAAATCCAGGCACACATAGCCCGTGCCCAATTGCACGCGCCACCCACACTCGAAAGTCCGGCGCAAGAAGGCACAGCCACAAGGCAGCGAAGGACTTCCCGGCGCGGGGGGGGCAGCACGCCAGGCTGGCTCCCGGGGCCGCGGTAGGCACTCCAGGCCTAAAGTGGAGCGAGCCGGCGCAGGTGGGAGCCCCAGGGCGCTGCCGCGCCCGCGGGAACGTAGACCGACGTCCTCTCGTGCCCGGCGCGAGCACGCATGAAAGCGACGATGACGCGCGCGGGTGCAATGCATGGCTGGGCTCTGCCTTTGCCAGGCTTCCTGTAGTCGATAGCGCGCCGCCCCCACTGTGCAAACCTATCCGGGGACGAGCGAATGACGCCCCGAACGCGCTCGATGAGAGAACGGCGGCTCATCGCGTTGAGGGCCAGTTCGAAATAGTCGCGGCAGTGCGGGCGTTTCCCCGTGAGCGCTAGGAACCGGCGGAGGACGTTAGGCTCGTGGCGCGCGGGATCGTTGGTGCCAGGGCCCCCCATCGCGATGTTGGCGCGACAGAAGTCATGCCACTGGTGTGCCCCCTCCGCCCTTTGTCACGCCCTGACCCGCTCCACGGAGGCCGGCGGGACGTCCGCGAGCGCCCCGGCCCCCGAGGCAGACTCATCAGGCAACTGTTCCGCCGCTTGGCCCGCGCCCAGCTCTGCGCTCGCACGAGACCCGTTCGCATCGGGCGGCGAGGGCATAGCAAGCGACGCGCCCAGGCCCGCCCCGTCTCCACGGGCGGGCGGCACGCACGGGGACGGCTGGGCCAGCGCAGTTCGGACACTGGGTCGCCATCGGCTGGAGGATTTGGCGGCGGGCGACGGCCGGGGGCCCCCGCCGCCGCGGCCCCGCGCGGTCCGTCGAAGGCGACGCCAGCGCAGGGGTGATCTCGCGGGCAAAGCCCGCCCGCCGAGGCGGCGCGCCCGCGTCTGCAGCGGGCTGGTCGCATGCTCGGGCACGGGGGCCCCTGGTGGGCGTGGGGGGGAGGGACGGAGAGCAGCGAATCGCCCTCTGTCTACCATTCGCCAGACTGCGGCCTCGTCTTCCAAGGTCCGTTGTCTCTTTCCACCGCAATGCCCAGGTCGTCCTCTGGGATGCTTTACCTCTCCTCGTCCTCACACTTCTCCTCCAGGGACTCCTCCGCCGCCCCCTCGATGGTCTCCTCCCCAGCGGCGGGCCCCCCTTCCTCCTACGACTCGCGACTATCTCCACACTCTTCCCAGTGGCGGCGACTGACCGTCGCAGAGTCTGTTGGAGTCCGAGGCGGCTGGGTGTTCCCAGGGGTCGTGTCGCTCGCCACTGGGTTGCGTTGGACGGTCGGCAAGGTCCTCTCTGTCTTCCCCCTGCCCTTTCTCCTGCGGCTCGCGACCCATGTCGCGCACTTTCTGGAGTAGGTGACTAACCGTCGCAGAACCCCTTGGAATCCGAGGCGGCTGGGTGTTCCCAGGGGTCGCGTTGCCAGTGGGTTGTGTTGGACGGTCTGCAAGGTTCCATCTGTCTCCCCCCTGCCCCTCACTCGCGGCCATTTTCGCTCTCTTCCCGGTGGAAGCGACTGACCGTCGCAGAGGCTATTGGAATCCGAGGCGACTGGGTGTTCCCAGAGGTAGTGTGGCCATTGGGTTGTGTTGGGTCAGCAAGGTTCTCTCTGTCTTCTTCCTGCCCCTTCTCCTGTGGCTCGCGCCCCGTTCGCAATTTTCCCAGTGCGCGTGAACGACCATCGCAGAACCCCTTGGAATCCGAGGCGGCTGGGTGTTCCCAGGGGTCGCGTTGCCAGCGGGTTGTGTTGGACGGTCGGCAAAGTCCTCTCTGTCTTCTCCCTGCCCTTCACCCCGCGACTCGCAACGATCATCGCATTCTTCCCGGTGGAGGCGACTGACCGTCGCAGAGACCGTGGGAATCCGAGGTGCTTGGGTGTGCCGAGAGGTCGCGTTGCCAGTGGGCTGCGTTGGACGGTCGACAAGGTCCTCCCTGACTTATTCCTGCTCCTCCTCCTGCGATTCGCGATTATATTCGCGCTCTTCCCGGTGGAGTTGACCCATTTCGCAATCTCCCCGGCGCAGGCGACTAACCGTCGGATCTCGAGGAATCACGGGCAGGGGGGGAAAAGTCACTATCATTGGAAACGCCCTGCGTTGGCGGGGCGCCAGCCCACCCGTCGGCGCGCCGGGTCTGCGTCGCCGTCATGCCGCCGGGCAGCTTTGTTGGACAGCCGCGCAAGACAGGCGGCCCCAGGAGAGTGTCGACACAGGTTCCCTGTTCAGTTGCAGCCTGGTGGCCCAATGCTGTAGCAAGACGTATGCAATGCCCAAGTCGTAAACCGATGTCGCGCATGTGTCGACCACTCATAAGCCGTACCTCAGCCATGCGCTCAGAGCCATGCTCAGCGAAGCTCGACGCATACATCCCAAGACCATGCTGACACAGAAAAGCAACGACCTCGGGCTCGCAGTACGCGGTAGGGTCGTTTGCGGGCGGGGCCGCCGAAGCGTCACATCTTGGTCCAGACGGAGAAGTATCTTGTTCTGCTCGCTGACGAGCCGCGCGCTGTCTCGCGCGGCGGTCTGCCCAGGCTGTGGTGGCGCAGTCGAATTCGCGCCCCCGCTGACTATGCCAATCCTGGCTGCGCCAACTTCGCTGAATATCACGTGGGGGCCATGCTGACTGTGCCAAGCTTGACTGTGCCAATCTCGAGGGCCCTGCCACTCTGACCAGGCCCCGCCAGAAAGCCACGCTCTCATTATGGAAATGTGGAAGGGGAAAACGAAACAAGTGAAGGGAAGGGAACGGGCAGAGGCCTCCTGACGGCTCGGAGCTTGGGCCAGAGCGGTTTGAGCCAAAGGCTACGGAAGCTGGTGGAGATACTTTTTGTTGTTCGGCGGCCCGCAAGGAAAAGTCCAGAGGGCGTGTTCAACACAGGCACAGGGGCGCACTGCCAGATAATTAGCGAGGGCCAGGCCACAAGGAGGAAGCCGCCAAAGGCGCCAACCCACGCACGTGCAACATGCAGTACAGGCGACAGCGGGACCGAGCCAGCATATTGACCGACTGACCTAACAACAGCCGACCAGACCAGCAGGCGAACACGTGCCCTGCACAGACAAAATCAAGCGGCGGAGGAGGAAGGCAGCCGAGAGGGCGCCAACCCACCACGCGCAGCATGCAAACCGGGACGACAGAGGCGCCCAGCCAGAATATTAGTCGGGCTGCCCTAGCAACAGCCGAGCACACGGACGCGCAGGCGCACGCCCCACGAGACATGGCCATGAAGCAATGCGCGCCGAGAAAGAAGGCCGCGATGCAAGCCAGCCACTATAAGGCGGCGAAAGAGGGGCGGCACGAGTGTGGGGCAGCGGGGTGCCAACGGCCAGCCGCCACAGCACGCCCAAGAGAGAGCCCGGGCAGACGCTGCGAGCCCAGGTGAATGAACCGCGGGCTGGATTATTTCAGCCAGGCCTACGGGCAACGCCCGCGACAGTGGGGGCCTAAAGAGTGAAACGGAGCACCCGGCATCCAGGTGGGCCGAGGGCGAAGACGAAGAAGAAGAAGAAAAGCAGGAGGCCTCACTCACAGAGCACCATGAGGCGCTGGCGCGTCGACAGGGCCTAATCACGGGTGGACACCACATCACCGTGCCTGAGTCGGGCAGGCCGGCCGCGCCGGGGGGTAACGTCGGCCAGGAGAGGCGTGGACCTGTCACAGTATGTACCAGGTGAACTGGAAGCCGTACTTCAGAGCGACGACGCCGAAGAGCGGAACGGCCACCACGAAGAAGGCCAGGCCTGCGAGACGCCGCTGTCCGAAAGCCCACGCCATCAAGCGAGCACCGCAACAACCTGCAATGCGAGAGGGAAGCACCTCATCCCCACGAGGTGTCCCAAGTAATGGCCAGAGCCACACTGCGAATGTCGTCACCCCGCAGAAGTCGTTGGCGGCGTCAGGAGGGGAGGAGAGGAGGCGCAGCCGATAGTCGCAGAACATGTGAATAGATGGAGAGGAGGCGTTGGATGCAAACGCCCCCAGACGAGGACCCAACACGCGGAGTCGGTAAGTCGCGGCGCGCGGCGCCGTCGCGGGGGGAAGAAGCCGCGTGGGCAAGGCCGTCGGACTTCAGGAGCGTGGAGCCCACGGGGGTGGGCCTTCGGCCTGCCGCCCCGGCCATCCAAAGAGAGCGCCCCCGCAGGTGACGCGGGCCCATGACAGCGAGGCCAAAGAGAGCCGTGGGCAGGGTATTACAGCCAGACCGCACGGGCTAAGAGCCCACGGAGAACCGTGGGGGGTCAAAAGCAGTGTGAGTGTGCGCCTCGCTCCCAGGAGGTGGCACGTGCATGGAGGCCGAGGCCTGACACTGCGGTGAAACAAGCCCCCTTCATGAGGGGACATCCCACTGCCGTTGCGGCTCGCGAGGGGCCATCTGCCCCCGGCGTAATCCCATTGCCCGAGGCTTGCCTGTGGGCGGCCAAGGGACTTCAATGGCCATGGTGGCCCCTGCCTATGCGAAGCAGGTCGGTGATCGTCACACGTCGTGGGTCAGACACCACAGTCGACGAGGGCGTCGGGAGGAAGGGGAGGGAGGCGCAGCCGATAGCCGCAGAGCATTTGAATAAATAGGGGGAGAGGAGCCGAAGGCTCGCACCGTTATCACCCGACGGCGTTACTTGCGGTCGAATTCCCGCCATCGCTGTCGCTTGTCGGCGTAGTGTGCGTCGCCTCTAGGGGCGGTCCCTTTTTCCCTGGTCTTCCAGTCTGTGCCGGCCCATGTGCTTTGCCGGCGGTCCCACCCCTCCCAGGACTGCCATGGGTGCCACGGGGCAGCTGAGCTGGATGCGCCCGTCTGCGCGGAAACCCTGTAATCGGTGTAAGCCGGGGGGGCAGCTGTGGCTTCTCTAGGCTTGCTCCAAGGGTATCGCTGGCCATCTCCCCTGGGCTCGCCTGAGGGGGAAGTACGCGTGGCGTCGCTGTTTCTGTCGGGCACTGGAGGGGGTGTTGGCGCGATATTGCTGCTGGCGGCACATGGGTACGGGCGTCCGTCGCTACCGCGTCCTTTGGGGGCTCGCGTCCTCGTGTCGCGTTGTAACAGAAGGCGATGCTTCTCCATGACTGTTGGCCACTCCACGCGGAGCTCGTGTTCGACGCCCATCTAGCAAGCATCGTTGCCAGCTTCTTCCCATGCCAGAAGAAAGCCTCCGCATAGTTGCACAGTGTTCTTCTTGGGGTCGGATTTGACGCTGAACCACGGGCCCCCGTGCCTGCTGCCCGCCTTACGAACCCAGGCAGTTCAAATCCCATTAAATGCGCCTCCCAGCGTCTTCTGCAGCCTGATGATTTTGTCTGAGGCTGGTTCGTCTACTTTGGTGTCACCCTCGTAGACAGGCTTCATGTACATGGGGAGTCCGCCCAACGGATCGTCTGGGCGCGCGGGTGGGAGGGATGCTGCCTGGGGGTCGGGCCGTCGGCCCGAGCTATGGTTCTGCCACAGGGGGCTGAGTGGCGGGCGGGCATCGCGCTCAAGTGTGGCGTCCTCGGGTATGGAGCGCTGACAGCGCTCTGTCTTGCTCCCCGCCCCCCTTAGATTTCTGCCGTCTCCGATCTGTTCCTGGAGTGCACGGGAGCGGGCAGTAGCGAACGGCGTCCAGGCTGCTGACTCGACCCTTGGTGGGGGCTGGGTCCATAGGACCGGCGGACTGCGGGGAGCGTCGCTGTCGCTTGGGCCGGGGACGTCATCTTCATCTGCCTGTGGTGAGGGACTGGCAGCCAGGGAGACGGTCCTGTCTGGTGGGATGCCCAGAGCCTGACCTTCTGTATCCGGCCCTTTGCTGTCCTCGTCCCAATCGACTTCGTATTCGCCGCTGCCGCTTCCGCATCTGTCCGGGGATGGCACTTCCCTTATCTCCCCGTCCGACTGCGCCGGCACAGCGGGTTGTTGGAGGGGGGCATGGTCCGGGGGCCCTCTCAGATGAAGCTGCCAGGGGCCTGCTGTGCCAGATCGCAGCGGGGGGTCCGTCACCCTCCTCGCTGCTGGCCCCCCCGACATTGCGCTCGCCGGCAAGGACCTCCATTGTTCCTACTGAGAGGTCGTCCTTCATTTGAGCTAGGAAATGTGTTAGCGTACCCAACGGTTGGCGCCGGGGGCACTGTCCTTTCTGGTTCTCGAGTTTGTCTGCGAAGGACCGCCATGCTTCCTGGTATTTATGATTCCTCTCAATCAGGTGCGTAATGACATTGGCCGCTGCAGCCCTCTGTCCGTCCCAGGGGATGAGGGGGGATGACCATCCCTGGGGATCTCGCCCCCGTCGATGGAGTCCAGGAAGCGCACTGGGTGCTCGAGTGACCATCCTGATTCGTCGGTCACATCACCCACTACTTCCCTGCCCCAGCGCTGCGCGTGGGCCGTCCATAGTGCGTAGACCACGTGGTTCCACTCAATCAGAAACTTGACCAGCTCGCGGACGGGGCCACTCGATTGATCTCCAGCGAGACGGTGGGTGGAGTATGTGGGCAGTAGGGGCGCCTTGGGTGGTGGGAGAGCCGGTAGCGTGTACCTGTGGGTACCTCCGCCGTCGGGGTCTCCCTCCGGGCGCGTGGCGCGCCCTGGATGGTCGGGTAGTGCCGTCGGTGGGCTGGGGCTGGTGGCAGTCGCTGGGCTGATTGGGGGGAGATGGGCTGACATGTCGTAGAGGCCCCATTCCTCCGAGTTCTCGCTAATGGTAGGCCTCTTGGTGGGGGAGGCGGGGTATACCTCGTTCGAGCATAGATCAAGCACACGGTCGAGAACACTGGGAGCGAGGTCCCAGATGTGTACCAAGCACCTCCTGCAAGCCCAGCTGGCATCCCACTGCCTTCTGATCCACATCGATGGCATTGCGTCCCACGCTGGGAGACGTGTCTGGTCATTGCAGTCTGCGTCCTCGTCTGGACGCCATATGAAGCACCCCAATGCGGGTGCGCCCGGCGACCACTCAAGCAGGGGGGAGTGGGGGGGACAGAAGTCGCACGTGGCTCAGTAGCAATTGGTGAGGTGCACTTCGGCGCCGAACCTGCCGTCTGTAAGCCTGTGTGGCGGTAGCGTGGTGCCTGCGCTGACTGGGCGGAAATGGCGCGGCGCACGAAGGGCGAGCCCCCTGAGGGAGGTCAGGGCTGCCGCGTCCGCAGGCGCCCCGTACCCCAGCGGCAGCCTGGACAGAGATGGAAGGGTCCTGGCCCTTTTCTGCACACGGCTGTCGTCTATCCTGCGTATATGCTCTTGTAGTAGCCACTGCATGGACTTCTTGCCGATGCGCTCCGAAGGGTCGGGTTCGGGGAGGGGAACACCTTTCTTCTCCAGCGACATGACCCAACAGTGCTCGCAGAGCCATCTGCAGTTCCTTCCCTCCGTATACGCCTGCGCACGGTTCTGCGCGAGTAGTTCCCGGGTGTAGTCGTCTTCCCAGGAACCCGCTGTACCGTGCAGACCCACGTTGAAGCACCCGTCGCAGTTGTAGGTGGCGTCCTTTTGCCGCCTGCTGAAGCGCTCATTGCGCACGACGGGGGGGGCCAACGATGTACCTGGGGCTGGGGAGGCGGGGATGTCCTCGTCGAGTCGGCGGTTAGAGATGGCCTTCCCGCCCCCAATGTACCGGAGATCGCCCATGGCCCGCGGGCAGCCTAGCCCCACCTCTGATCCCACCAACGCAGTGTGCAGCAGGCAGATGGAGCACTCTCCAACCTTCAGCTGTGTGACGTCAGCGGGTCGGACAATGGTCTCCAGCACGCGTAGGGGGGCCTCCAGGGTGAAGTCGTGCGTTTGCATCCCAGCCCACATCGTCGGACAACCGTGCTTGTGTGCCACCTCGTGGTGGTGGGCATATGTGGTCGAGGTGCTTGCGTGATGTATGACTTCGACGAGCTTGGTGTGGAGAGTGGCAAGGTCTGCCAGCTGGTAGCCCCACGTCTCTGCGAACTGAGTGCGGAACTCTTTGTGTGCTTCCTGCCACGGGAGGCACAACCCCATCATGGCCTCGAGCATGTCGCCTGTGGCCTCTGGGTTCGGGAAGGGCCACGGCGTGGCACGAGGCTCGCGTAACTGTAGCATCATCACTACCAGTAGCACTCTGAGTCAGTGGGGGTTGAGCGGCCACCCGTCAACTCCAACTAAGGATTGCGTGAAATCGGTGTCGACCGAGTCGGGCTTGAGTAGGGTGTGCAGGTTCTCCATACCTGGGTGCACCCTGTGCCGTCGGCATCTGCAGGTGGCACTGCTCCAGGCTGCTGGAAACTGAGGGAGCGTGCCCGTGGGAGTATACCGGCTGGAGGCCTTGGGGCGTCGGTTGGTCCCCACCATGTGGGGTAGTCGTGGAAGCGAGTCGCACGAGACGCCCAACTACTTGTCGCTCCACGGCGTGCCCAGCCCGAGGAACCAGACAATGGCTGCCCACGTGAGGTTGTACACAAGGTTGCTTGCGTCTATACCCACTTCCAGGTCTAGGCAGTAGCCAAGGTGGCCCCAGGCCTTCCTGTCTTAGCTGCCTGGTTGCCTGGGCGTAGCCCCCATTTGCCACTGGTGTGGGTGCAGCCCGGACACGGTGTACAGCAGGATAGCCACGGTGGGGTCGTCAACCAGCTTCTGCATGCTGTCCGCGAGGGCGGCACCCAGTTTGTCCCAAGAGAACTGAGAGTCGAGTGGAGCCGCGATGCGGTCCGCGAAGGAGCTCTCCAACCTGGCTTTGGCCTTCTCGATGGCGTCGTCTAGGCCTTCTACGCTGTCGTCCCCTGTGTGTGTGGGGGCGGCTGGGATCCACGACTCGAGGTCCTTGATGGGGTCAAACTCCTGGTCGGTGCGCAGGGCAGTCCTGTTGCCCATGTCGCTCCCCTGGAAGCGGACCCAAAGCTTAGCCATCCTTCCGTACTCGGAAAGCTCCCTGAGGTGCGCTCCTGTGGCAGTGCTGAACATCCCCCCACCCCCGACTATGACCACGTTGGAGGTGGCCCGCGTGATTGCAACGTTCACTCTGTTGGGGTTGTCCATGAAGCCCCAGTCGTGCCAAAAGTAGGAACGCGTGGTCAGGTAGATCACGATGTCAGCCTCTCCACCCTGGCTGGAGTCAATGGTGGAGATGCTGAGCCTGCCGTTGGCCAGGTACCCCTCTGCCACCTGACGTATCCCTTGGAAGCATAGGTCGATGCCATTGAGGGGGGAACTCCATTGCTCGAACACCCGTTCGTAGCCTCTGTGATCGCTGTCGCGTGCGTGAGGGTGTCAGGGGGGGGGGGGGGGGGGTCGCGCGCATCGATTGCCTCACCTTTGCCAGCTCCTTTCTCCCTGGTCCTCGCCTGTCCCAGGGTGCCGCCGACGCTGCGCCCTGACTGGGGCCACCCATTCTCGAGCACCGCACACTGCAATTGATAGCCAACCACTACGAGGGCTGTGGTCCCCCTTTTCATGGCGGGTAAGAGTGCCCTCACTATATTCACCGTCTGCGCAGCCTCTGGAATGTTTGCGCATCCTGAGTGGAGGTTGGACGAGACCTCGAGAGAGGGGTTGTCGACCAGGAGGAAACGACGTCTCTCATCCGAGTGCTGCGGTGGAGGCTGAAGGTCCCTCAGTAGTGTCTCCAGGTCCTCTGGGGTGGACTTGGTGGCTTTGGCCAGTGCGGCGAGCCGAGCGCTGTCCCATGGTAGTATCTGCTGCCAGGGCAGTCCTTCCACTAGCGGCATCTGTGTCAGCGGGTCGGAGAGCCCTTTCCGCATCGCATTGCTGAAGAAGACCACGTTGGGCCATGACAGGAGGAGGGGGCGCATACGGTAGCAGAGGGTCAGTTGCACCACTGCCGAGGTATCCCCACCTAGTGCATTGTGTAGCCGGTCAAATTTTGAAAGACACAGGCCGCGGTCAGCGGCTTTCCTGGAGAGGACGGTGGGGGGAAGCTGCTTGGGGTCGCCGACCAGTAGTAAGTGCCCGCCAGAACGTATGACGCTGACAAGGGACATTGCCGCCATCAGCTCGCGGGCCTGCCCAGCTTCGTCAATGATGAGCAGGGCAGCCGGGGAGGCAAGCTTGAGGGACTCTGCCGCCTCGTGTGTTGCGATGATCATCTTGGCGCCCCTTAGTAGCTGTGAGCGGAAGGCGAGGAGCTTCTTGGAAGGACCGCTCTGGTGGGGGGGACGACTGTGGCTTCTGGAGAAATGTCCCACCGGTGTAAGGGGGGCGAGTTTAGGCACCACACGAGCGCCCTTCGCTAGCCTGACG
Organism: Prorocentrum cordatum; assembly: GCA_963575745.1. Taxonomy (NCBI): domain Eukaryota; class Dinophyceae; order Prorocentrales; family Prorocentraceae; genus Prorocentrum; species Prorocentrum cordatum. The sequence continues at coordinate 252,757 of CAUYUJ010014816.1, read as the reverse complement.
CACTTGTTGGGGAAGCAAGTTTCGGGTGCCAATCTGCCTCCCTCGCTCGCAACTCCGAGCCCGATGGCAGGCTGGTCGGCCGCTGTGTTCGATCCCGCCGTGAGGGCCGCTGCCTGTCCATTGGGCAGCGAGCATGCCCATGCGTCCATGGTGGCTACCGAGAAGAGCGTCTTGCCAGTCCCTGGGGGCCCATGGACCACCGTGACGTGATGTAGGGTGGTGGCGGCCAGCGCCTTTGAAGCATTATCATTGAGCCGATGGCGTCGGGCTGCGCCGCCCAGGTTGGTGGCGGGGGGAAGATTACGAACCCGCTGGAGTACTTGTCCCGTGGCACCAGCAACTTCGTCGTCTGTAAATGGGGCGCCGGCTTGATCCTTGCCCTGTTGCTGCAGCGCCGCGCTGTCCACCGCCGTTGCACCTGGAAGGCCGAGGGCTTTGGCCTCGATCGTGGCTCTCGCCCTGGCGAGGAGGGAGCTGCTGCAGGCCCTCGTGTTCTCCACTTCGTTAGCCCGTATTCTGTCCTTCCTGTCAACTGCGCGTTGGTTAAGGAGGAACGTTATCACGTCAAGTGGTGCCCCTACCAGGTCGTCAGGAGCCTGTGGCAGCTTGTAGATCTCGCTGATGGCCTGAGTAATCCGCCAGTACTGCATCTTGGACGGAGCTTTGTCCACTCGGTACAGGACTTCGCTTTCTTTGTCTGCGTTTGCGGCAGTACCGAGTGAGAGTAGCTCCTCAGCCTGGCTGGCGTCGCACCATGCCAGAGCTTGATTGGCGGGGTACCTCGAGCCAGTCCTTAGTCCGATGACCTCGCACTCGTTGCGGGGAATGGAGCCGCCAAAGTCCGGGGGCCACACGAGTCCGAGGGTGGTGATCTGGTCCTCCGTCGGGCCGGTGAGACTGAGGAGCAGTGTCCGTGACTGCGCGCCGTGTCCCCCTTCCAGTCCTTTGAGCATCAGTCTGAATTCAATTGGCCATTGTAAGTGCAAGAGCAGCTTCCCGTCCTGGGGGGGGGGGGCGTTGCGAAGGTGGTACTGATCGAGAATGTGGCAGGAGGAACGCTCGTTGACGGGAGTGACCGACACTTCCAGGGCACAGCTCTTCTTACGTACCAAGTCAGTTCTGGCCTTTGCCGACCCGCCCCATACTGTCTCTGTGGCAGCCATGCACCCAGCCCACGCTAACCTGGACAAAATGCAGCCCCTCTGCCGCAGATCCAGCTCCCAGTGCTTTGGCAGGTTTACCCCCCAGGGACCGGCCCCAGTGGGGTGCGCAGACGGAACTGAGCCCCAGGGCTGTCTGCGGGCACGGCGAACAGCTGCATTATCGCCTTGGCTGCTGCATCTGCTGGGGGGTCTGGTGCTGTCCGACCGGCATGGGGGGGTGCGTCGTTTGCCCAGTTGGTCTCGTCACCTCGCGGCTGTCCTGTCCGATCTGTTGGGTCTTGTGAAGAGGCCCGACTGGAGCCAGCGCGTCTCTCCCTCTGGGCCGGAGGGGCGAGCAGCCCACCTGTACCCGGGTGAGGGGGGAGTGGGCCGGTGCCCCCCCAGGCCCCTGCGGTGCGCCATGGGGCGGCCCCCCATCCACGTCGGTGAAGGCTGGGCGGCCGGAGGCCGGACGAGGGCATGGTGTCGGTGGACATAGAGAAGTCGAGCTCGTCGTCGCGAAAGGGGAAGTCGACCGGTACATAGTCCCAGTCCTCTGGGAAGGTCCAGCCTGGTAGGTGTACACGGCTGCCGTCCATGACTGGGCCTGGGAGTTCCCATCCTGGCCACGTTGGTCTCTCAATTGTGTTCCCTGTGACGCAGTCTTTGGTACCTCCTTGCGTCCTGGTCCAGAGGTTGATCATTGCCCGCGTGCTCCTCTTCATCGCTCTCCTCGCGGTGATCCACGTCAGGGGTAGCCAGCCCGCGCAAGATGAGACTAGCCGCGCCACCTGCTTCAAGGGGGGAGGCGGTGAGGTTGACGCAGTATCTGAAGGAGATCTGGTGTAGAATTTTGGCGAGCTGCGGCTGGCGTTCGCCCACGCTGGTGATAGCCTGGGCCAGGGTCGGTGGGTCGCCAGGCCCCCGTATGGTGCACCAGACGAGGGCGGCCGCTGGACACCAGTGCCAGACGTGCTCGGTCGTGGCCTCTCCCAACTGGCAGAGCGGGCAACGACCGCACGGCCCGGCTCTGACAGGCGGCCCCAAGCGCCCCACCCGAGCTTACATATGCGTCAGCCTGGGCCCTCAACGGGGGGGGGGAGTGTCAGGGGGGAGTGTTTGCCATAGGGCGAAGGAGTGTGGGCCGTTGCCAATGCATCTAGCACACCAGGCCGCTCCCTCATCGTTTGGGCCAGCAGCGATCCATACTCTGCTGGCCGGTGCCCCGCAGGGACACCTGTGGGGAATTCGTTCGTCGTTTCCCTTGCGCCTTGCCGGGCCCGGAAGGCCATTGCTGAGTATCCTCAACACGTGGTGCGCAGTGGTGAAGGTGGCGCAGTGCCGCAGCAATTGCCACTCCTCCCCTCCGGAGGGCTGCCATCTTCTCCTTTGGCTGGTGTTCTGGAGCCAGTCACTGAAATGCTGGCTGTTCAGTTGGGCCCAGGCCACTGCGTAGGTAATCCTGCCGTATTGCCTGCCTTCCAGTAGGCAGGGTCGCTGTCTCGCAACGAGCAAGGCCTGCGCGGCTTTCCGTTCGGTGATCATCTTTGGTCGAGGGGGAAACGCCTCGGGGGCCCTTGCTGCGCGGACACTCCAGTTCAGCAGCTTGTTCCATATGATGCTGGCTCGTTTTCTGAGGGCACTGGGCCCCCGGAAGTCGCTGAGGGCGAAAGCTCTTGCGGCGACCGCGCGAGCCATTGCCGCAGGGCACCTGGGGGTGCCCTGCACTTGGAAGCGGATGCCAAGTCCAGTCAGAACTAGGTCGGGGACCCATGAGGCCCCGGCCAACCCGAGAGCCGTCCTCAGTTGAGCCCGCAGTTAACGCCCCTGTGCCATGTCGGGGGGGGCGCAGTGCGCGGCGTAAGGGGCCAGGGAAATCAGGTAAGCGTTCCAGGCTGCGGCCGTGCGGGAGGGGGACATTTTGGCCAGGTGCAGCGCAGGGGCCCTCTCCCAAATTCTGGGGAGGGGGCGGTTCCACGTGCCCTTGCGAAGGACTTCCTCCTGCTCCTTGGCGAGACCCCCGTTTCGTGGGGGGTCGTCGCCTTCTGCGGCGCGGGACACCACCACTGCCCCCAGGCACGGCCATTGATCTCTCACCGCCGAGCCTCCGAAGGGGGTATGTTCCATGAGTGCACGCCACCATCCTTGGTTGCCCGCGGGCACGAGCGCTGTCTTGAAGGTGCAGTTGCCGACGTGCTGATACGGGGAGCACCGGACTGGACCTTGCCTCCCTGCGTTGCCTTCAATCAGTGCCCTAATCAGGTCCCCTGGTAGCCCTGAAATGAGCACGCAATCACCGTCACGTTCGAAGTGCACAGGGACCTCCTCCAGCGCAGCACGTAGGGTAGGGGAATCCTCGGCGCGCACCCCCCTGCATCGATGTGCCTCGACTACAAGGCCGGCGGCCTTGGCGGCCCAGGGAAGGGCAATGGCTGCGCGCAGCGCTTGTCTTGTTGTGCTGAGCAAGGCGGCGAGGTCGTCAACATGGGTCGGGTCGTCATCTCCTGTGATAGAGGAGATGGCGGCAATGAGGGGGTCGTACCCCAAGCTCCACAGGAGGGGAGAGGCGGTGCCCCCCATGCCGACAGACCTTAGTAGGCGGCGCTCTGGGCCTTTGTATTTCCCTTTGCATGTCTTCACTCTTCGCTCAGCAACCAGGGAGTTGAGCGCGTTTAATAGCCACGTGGGGAGCTTCCATCTTCGCAGGAGGGTGTCCACCCATTGGAGAGATATCCTCTCGAAAGCCTTGTTCTGGTCGGAGAAGATCACTGCCGCGCAGGGGGCGTCACCCAACGCGGTTGCGGCACGTTCGACATAGTTCTCGACAACAGCGGCGTGCTGACCGAGAAGCGCGGCCCATCCGGGACCTGGCATTGTTGGCGGCTTGGGGGTAGAGCTCAAGTGCCGGGTGACCTTAGTGATGTCGGGGCCGCACTGGCCTACTCGCTTGGCAGCCTGGTTGGGGCTCAGGAGAGGTTCGACGACTGGGCCTAGAAGGTCGGCCAAGGATGCACCGTATAACCGCCGGATGCAGGTGGGAAGCTGTAGCTGTCTCATGTCGCTGGGTCCTTCTGCGCCCGCTTCCTCCCCTGTCCAGACTAAGAGGCCCACGGAGGGCCCCAAGACTTCCTCGATGAGTTCTGGGCTGAGCTCTGCGGCGTACCATGCTTGGGCAATGAGGCACGCGACGAATCTTTCGCCTGGATGCAAGGCCTCATAGGGCACTCCGTCTACCCCGGGGGCACTCCCGCTGGGTGCAAGGACGGTGGCTGCCAGCTTGGCCCACCTGGGTCCGGGTTGACTGGAAATGTCATCTCCGGGGTGCCCCTGGAAGTAGAGGTCGAGGAGTCGGCCGGCAGAGCCAGGCAGGGGGGGGGCGGAGTGCCATATCGCACTGCGACTGTCCCACAGTACGTTATCGATCTGGTTGGGCCTGTCATGCCAAGTGCCGTTGTGGTCCCGTACGCCTAGGATCACGTGGGTATTCTTGTATATATCCCGCCCAGCCCTGTAGTGGGCCGCAGGGGGGGGCCGTTCTGCTCCTGGACCTCTTTGTGCGGGGGAGAGCCGAGCAGCCCTTCTCTGCGTGACTTCGGCGTCCCAAGTTCTGAGCCAGAGCCCTGCTTGCTCAGGGGTTAGGTCGTGGCCATCCCATCCGTACTCATTTAACCCGGCAGCCAGGGCTCCCACCGGGCGCGTTGCTTCTTGCTTCTGACTGGCTGCCGCGAGCAGCAATCCTGGGGAAGTCCGCGCTCTGTGTGACCTCCACTTCCTCCACCAGTCACGCAGAGCAGAGGAGAGGGCGTGCCTGCCGAATCTCAGGAGGGTAGGGAGGACCGGCGGGGTGGGCCCGTGGTCATCTGGCTCCTTTGGCACTGGTGCCGGGTCGGTGGGGAGACGCGAGGTCTCGCCGTCGTCGTTGTCCGGGCGTTGGTCGGGAAACCCTCCTGGGCGGGCTGGCCTCATCCAGTCGGAGGGCCGGATAAGGCCGCTAAGGTTGACGGTCGGTACACCAAAGAGGAGCTCTAGATGCGCGTAGAGTCGTCGGATTTCCACGTGCGCCGCGGTTGGGAGATTCCTCAGGTCAGCGGCCCTCATCGCGTCGTCCCTTCTTGCTCTTTCGCACACTGGGGCTCGAGTGATATGAGGGCGTGGTCTGACAGCGTGAGCCTCCATAACTTCCGGGGGTCGTATGCATGGATGTGGCTGATTGGGCAGGCGCACATGTCGATTTGGGACTCACTATCCTTGTCGATTCTGGTGGGGCCGTGCACGTGAATGGCCGCCGAGCCGGAACTGGTCAGGATGTCCCTCAAGAGAGCAGCTGCCTCAATCTCTCCATCTCTTGGGTGCTGCAGCTGGAGGTTGACATCCCTTCCCCAGTGAGTGTCGAGCGGCTCCCACTGCTAAGCCGCCGTCGCGATTTCGGCAAGGGTCTCTTCTTTCCTGTTCGGGGGAGGTATGTTGACACAAGGCGAACTCTCCTTTCGCCCTGTTGAACAACGGCGGCAACTGCGCAGCCTGGGACCATATCTTGCTGTTCCAGGAGGGGGGGTCCATGCGGGAGGAGGATACCCACTCCTCCAGCAAGGCCTCCGGTCGATCCGAGGAGGCCGGGGGAGGCAACCACGGTTCGCGCTGGGAACATGGCATTCCACACCTCGGTCTCGTGTTCTGACCAGTGTGTCTCTTGTATGAGGGCAATCCTGTTGTTCATCGTAACCTGGGTCAACAGGGCGTGCTTGACCTGGTTTTTGCTGGCAGTGCAGTTTCTGAGGTACCTTACGTTCCAGCAGGAGAACCTGGGGAGGCAGGCGCGGGGGGTGGCGTTGAGCGCGCGTATTACATCATCGAGTGTGAGAGCACCACACATGTCTTCCCATGTGGGTTGTGTCCAGGGTTCTGGGTGCATCAGTGCCCAAAGGCTCCTTGGTGCGCGAATCTTGTGCTGACACCTGTCTTCCAACGCTTCGTTGAGAGCACGTCGTGCCTGATCCCAGGCGCGCGTGCGCATTCCCGGGACTCGCAAGTGCCGGGGAGGGGACCCCAACGCCCTGTGGAACGCATTGGGGTCCCTGGTGGAGTCTAGGGGCGCGTCGACTCAGGAAGGAGTGCTTCCTCGCGTCTCAGCTGTTCTGCGATGTCGTCCGGAAATGGGTGATTTCTGAGTTGAGCCCATGGGCATTGTCTTCCAGCGCATGCTCGTGCTGTTGCCCATGCTCTTGCTATTTGGGCGCCTGCAGGGGCAGGGGCGCGGACCATTGACCGTTGCTCTCCTGCGCTCCAGGCCCGCATCGCTGTGACTATTCTGCGCTGTAGGCAGCGAGGGTCGAAATGTATGCCCACCGCGTCGTAGCGCGCCCTGTCGCTCACTCCGAGTCCACGGTAGTATCCGGCCAGGCCTATGGCTCTAGCCCTCTCGTCGGCACTGGGGGGTCTGAGTCCGTGGGTTCTTCCTTCTTTGACAAGCCACCTGCCCCGCGCCTTGACCTTGTCCTCTGCGGCAGGGCTCCCCCTTTCTTTACCCGACATTACTAGCCCGAGGCCTTCTGTGCATCCCGGGAAGCGCCGTTCTGCCCCGCGCTCACTGGTGGAGATACGCGAAGCGTCAAGAATTGCAATAATGAGGTCGGGGAAGCACGCGCTGCCAGATTCTCACGCACGGCGCGTGGAGGCCGGGCCTCCGCCTCCTCCTCCTCCGCCTCCTCCTCCTCCTCCTCCTCTTCCTCCTCCCCCCCCTCTTCCTCCTCCTCCTCCCCCTCCTCCTCCTCCTCCTCCTCCTCCGACTCCGACTCCGACTCCGACTCCGACTCCGACTCCTCCTCCTCCCCCTCCTCCGCCCGATACACGAGCTGCACACGCGGAGGGCCAGCACCACCGCGTGCCGTACACGTCCACATCGGGCCGAGCGCTGGAGAGAAGTGCGGCGCACATCGCTCTCGCCCCAGCTGGCCACACCACGTGTATCCGACGCCCTGGTACCAAGGTGAGGGCGTTTTTTTTTAATCTGCGCAGGCGCCGCGCGAGCACGGCGGTTTCATGCAGGCATTCTAGGGCCCCGCCACCGCTCAGCGCCCGATCTCCTCCAAGAAGGCGGCGTAGAGCTCGGCGAGGTCGCGGGCGCGGGCGGCCGCAGCGCCCTGGGGGCCCTCGAGCTGCGGCCCGCCGCTCCCGCCTTCGGCCGCTAGCGGCAGCACTTCGCCACCGCCGTCGATGCCCTGCTGCCGCTGCGTGGGGCCCAGGCGGACGCCGTACTCTATCGAGTGGTCGCTCGCCGCCGTGGGCTCAAGCGGGGCCTGGTTGTCCTTGGGGGGGCGCCGCAGCTCGATCCCGATGCCGTGCATCTCGGGCCGCGTCCCCGCCTCCAGACAACAAGTCCAGATGGTCACCACCTGCGTGGCCTCAGCCGCAGGGGGGCCCTCCGAGGCCTCCGCGCGCCGCGCCGCCAGCCGCCAGCCACTTGCGAATCCCTCTCCGAAGGCCCGCGCCTCCAGCTCGGGGTCGCCTGGCTGCCAGCAGCCTGGCGCCAGCCAGTTCGCGCCCAGGACGTCCTCGGGCGCTGCCTGGGGCAGCTCTCTCTCGTGCAGCACCCTCTGCACCTGCTGAGCCGCATGCCCCTGCTTCTGCGCGGCCCCCGCCTTGTCCTCGTGCACCTCCTCCGTCGCCGAGGGGTTGAGGAAGGGGGGCTTCCCGAGGCGCTCCTGCTTCTGCGCCTTCCTGAGCTCGTACGCCGCCGCCCCTGCGATGCGCCCCTTGATGGCGCCCGCCTTGGCGTGCAGCGCGACGTTCCTCCTGAGCCGCGCCAGCCAGGAGGGCTGCTCGCCGTTGACCAGCGCGTCCAGCGCAGGCACCACCGCGGCGAGCCTGTCGGCCAGCTCAGCATCGCCCGTGAAGGCCTCCAGCGCCCTCCCGGCGAGGGCCAGCCGCTCCACGAGCTCCTCCACCCGCGCTCGGGCATGCCGCACGGCGGCGTCCGCCGCCGAGCGCGCCCGCCGCGCAGCCTCGCTGCGCTCCGCGCGTGAGCGTGGGGACCTGCGGGGGTCCCCTCCCGTCGCCATCACCTCAAGCAGCTGCTGCACCCGGACCGGCCATGAGCGGAGGCAGATGGCAGCCAGGGGCTTGAGACCGGCTTGAGCCAAAATGGCTACGGAACGGTGAGGGCGTTGGATAAGGAACCATTGGATAAGGAATCCAGGGTCTGGAGGCCCGTGGAACTCCAATCGTGAGGCGTGGCCATGGACATCGCCGCCGCCACTGAAGCCTCCTGGGAACATTCCTTCACGAACGCCACCACCGTACTGCGGGGGGATGCTTGTGAATTCGCAGGCCTCCGGGCAGGGCGAGAGGTCAGCTCCTGGATCCTTTGACGGTGAGTGCCCTTCGTGAAGGACCCAGACGCCGTCGTTGCACCAGTCGTAGCTGTCATCGCCGCCGCTGCTGCCGTCGCCGCCGCCATAATGATAACAGTTCATCACGGTAGACTCCTCCCCCTCCCCCTCCTCCTCGACCTCTTCCGTTCCTCGTCGAGGACAGGGGAGGGAGGAGGAGGAAGAGGAGGAGGGGGCGGAGGAGGGAGAGGTAGAGAAAAAAGGGGGGCAAGGAGGAGGACAGTGACGTCGAAGACGGCGGCCTCAAAAGAACTCTCACTTGATATTGATTCTGTTCTGCGCATTTACTTTAGAGGGGGGCAAAGGAAGAAAAAAGAATTCGCGAAGCAACAAAGCTCTCTCCCGGCATGGTGTTTCAAAGTCAGGAATCAGAAACCCACCAGCCCTCTGGGCGTCGGTGGTTTAGAGCGTTTCCTCTTCCACCCCTCCTTCCCCTTCGGGGAGGGGTTTACCCCTCCCCCTACCCCCTACCCTGGACCTGGACGGGGGGGTCCGCGGGTCGTTGGGGCGTCCAAGATGGCCTCGGCGAGGAAGCCAAAATCATTGATTTTACAAAAAGGTTTTGGCCCCATGGTGACCTCCTGGGGGGGCAACGCTAATTTACACCCCCCCCGTCTTTGGTAGATCTCCTCCAAGATGGCCCCAAGAAGCGCCCAGGAGGCTCCAAGAGGTCCCAAGATGGCCCCAAGATGGCCCCAAGAGGCCCCCAGGAGGCCCCCAAGAGACCCCCAAGAGGCCCCAAGAGACCCCCAAGAGGCTCCAAGAGGCTCCCCGAGATACGCAAGAGGCCCCCAGGACCGCCAAGAGGCCCCAAAGACGGCCGAAGAGGCCCCCAAGATCGCCATTGTCCTCCTCCTCCTCCTCCTCCTCCTCCTCCTCCTCCTCCCCCTCCTCCTCCTCCTGTCCTTCCTCTCCCTCCTCCTCCTCCTCCTCCTCCTCCCCTCCTCCTTCCTCCTCCTCCTCCTCCTCCTCCTCTCCTCCTCCTTCCTCCTTTTCCTTCTCCTCCTTCTCGTCCTCCACGTCCTCGCCCTCCTCCATCTCCTCCTCCTCATCTTCCTCCTCCCCCTCCTCCCCCCTCCTCCTCCTGCTCCTCCTCCTGCTCCTCCTCTTCCTCCTCCTACTCCGGCGACGACGACTCCTCCTACATCCTCCCCCGCTTGGGGTATATGGCGGCTTACCCCGCCCTTTGTTCTTCTGCATGCTCCCCCGCTTCCCTCATCTCCTCCACTCCCCTGGGGCTCATTTCTGGACGGGCTGGTGGGGATACGCGAAGCGTTTAGACTTTCAAGTTGAATACGGCCAGATGGGCGGTACAACACGTCTCCACCCATACGTGCGCAACAGCTACACGGGTGGAGGGCGGCTCCTTTTCAAATAGGGGCTCTCGCTAGACACCTTGTGGAACTTGGTGATCATACCTGCTCGCATTCTTTATCATTCGCCAGGAGCATACAAGGCAATTCCTTTTCAAAACGGAACCATCGCCTGAAAGCCAGGCCCATGGAATGCTCGTCTTTCGAGGGTGCTCTTCCTGTACTGAAGAGTACTGAAGAGGAAGGCTTGTAGGGACTCATGAGGAGAGAACTCGAAAAGGCCAGGTGTAATGCAGTATCGTTGATGCGACCTCGGGTTACTTTGGTGTTTCTACTCCTCCTCCTCCTTCTCCTCCTCCTCCTCCTCCTCCTCCTCCTCCTCCTCCTCCCCCTCCCCCTTCCCCCCTCCTCTCCCCCTTCCATCCTCATCGCTCCTCCTCCTCCGTCCTCCTCCCTCCTTACTCCCCCATCCCTCGATAATCTCCCTGTCGCGCCCCGAAACCGGACGGTAGGGCGGGCCGGGCGTTTCGCCTGAGATTTCCTCATTATGTATGATCCTGACGCTTAGAAAATTGCAAGGGCGTCACGGATGGAGGGCTGCGCGTTTCCAAACTGTTGTTCTAGCCTTAGCCCAGCGCGCGCTCGTTGTCAGAAAACTGCAAGAACTTCACGCATGAAAGGCGGAACGTGTTCGAGATGTTGCTCTCGCCTCCAACGCTTGCAAGAATTTCACGGATGGAGGGCGGGTCGTGTTCGAGATGTGGCTGTCGCCTCAGCGCCGCGCACATTCGTCCTAAAAGCTTGGAGGAGCTCCACGGGTGGAGGGCAGGCAGTTTTCAAACTGTGGTTCTCGCCGTAGCGCCGCGCACATGCGCCTTGACAGTGCGCGAGAGCATCGCGGATGGAAGGCGGCTCCACTCAGAAAAGGGCTCTCGCCTTATCGCCGCGCACATTCGCCTTAAGAGTTCACAGCAACTGCAAAGAATCGCATGGCTGACGCCCCAGAAATGGTCACTTACACGACTTAGGATTGTCAGGGCGCGACAGGCGCGTTGATTCGTGGTGCTGGCGTCAAGGGAACGCACGGCTTAGGATCGTCAGGTCGCAGCAGTCACGATGATTCGCGGCGTTGATGTCCCAAGATGGGTGCTTGGGCACGGTTGGAAATTGTCAGACGGTTGTCTTCCAACGGGGCTCTCCTCGCAGTGGGAATGAATCCTTGTAGGCGCTTATGAAGAAGGAACTTGGTGGGAGCGTTTGTTGCAACAGCGGTGCTAAGTCTTGGGTTTACAACGGTCTCTCCTCCTCCTCATCATCATCATCCTCATCATCATCATCATCATCATCCTCAGCATCATCATCATCATCATCATCATCATCGTCATCATCATCATCATCATCATCATCATCATCATCATCATCATCATCATCATCATCATCATCATCATCATCATCATCATCATCATCCCCTGTCGCATTTGCTGTCTTTCCTCCCTGAGAGCAACCTCCCCCGCCCCCTCTCCGCCTGGCGCTGGCAAGGTCGGGAAGGTCAGGGCTGACGAGCGCCCACAGCTCTGACAATTCTCGAAGGGGAAGAGGAGGCGGAGAAGGAGGTGGGGAGGAGGAAGAGGGAGGAAGAGGGGACGAGGAGACGGGGAGGCGAAGCGTAATTGCTGCAATCGGCCAAAGAGAGGACGAGGGCAAGGCATATTTGGTCAAAGAGAGAGAGGAGGATAAGAAGGACGAGGGGGAAAAGGAAGAGGTGGAGACGAAGACGAAGAGGACGACGACGAGGAGGAAAAAAAGGAGGAGCAGGAGGACGAGGAGGCAACTAGGAGGAGGAGGAGGAGGAGGAGGAGGGCGAGAAGGAGGAGGAGCAGGAGGAGGAGGAGAGGGCGAGGAGGACCAGGACGAGGAGGGCGACGAGGGCGGTCTGGAATCCCCTCCAAAGCGGGCGCCCCGCTGCGGCCCGCCGCCCGCCGAGGCCGGCTGGCCACGGCCCAATGCGCGGCCCCCCTGCGCGTCGTCCTGCACCACCTTGTACGGGCACGCCCGTCGAGGGGCCTTCAGGGGGGAGGTCGGGTCCTTTATTCCCAACCATCCTGTGGTGTTGGGTCCTCGTTTTGAAGAGACAGCGCCCCGCGTTCACTCCTCCTCCCGCTGTCCCCTCCCTCCTGCCATCATCATCATCATCATCATCATCATCATCACCATCACCATCACCATCACCATCATCATCATCATCATCATCATCATCATCATCATCATCATCATGATCATCATCAACATCATCCTCATCATCATCATCATCATCATCATCATGATGGTGTCCGTTTCGACCCACCCCTGGAATGTTTTGCTAAGGAGGCGAGAAGTACAATAAAATTGCTGCTTGGCTTGCTAACTACAGGTTTGCCGCCGAGCTCTGGCTCGGCGGGGGACGGTGGGGGGGTCGCGATAATCTGTACCAGATTGGAACCAAATGATACGGTTGCGGAGCAGGCCGTGCAGCACACGCGAGGGCAGGGGGGCCTTCTCGGGCAACCAAAACACAACCTACCGAGCCCACCCGTTTTGGAGGGCCGAGGGGAGCCAGGCCGGGAACTTGGCCCTCCGGCAAAAAGGCCCTCCAACACGCTGGCACGCCCCTGCGGGCTCCGAGGCTCCAAGGAAAATTCCACGATCCCACCCCAAACTGTCGGTCCACATCAACACTCATGCTCTACGATTATTATCCCATGATGGTGTCCGTTTCGACCCACCCCTGGAATGTTTTGCTAAGGAGGCGAGAAGTACAATAAAATTGCTGCTTGGCTTGCTAACTACAGGTTTGCCGCCGAGCTCTACCCACCTCCGCTTGCGAGCTGTATGTGTCTCAACAGCTTGGTCCTTCACCCGGGGCACAAAATGTGTTCGGACCGTGAATGAGTTGAGAAGGGAACTTGGAACACAATCAAAACCGAAAGCAAGCCCCCTTGGCCCGCCCTCGCAGTGTGCCCCAGAAGAAGTATATCTTCGGTGGCCACCCTAAACTCCGAACAAAATGAGCTGCAGGACACTCTTTACTGCCATATAAACAGCACGAGAGAGCCTACGGGCCATGTTGATCCAGGCGCCTGGGAGCCTAGCAGTCTGGATTTCACGATCAGTCATGGACATATAGCGGATCTCAGGGAGCGGGAGCCCGGCCAAGGTGGAGTTGATATGAGACACGACTGTATCTCTTTCTGAACTGATGTCGCAGTCGAGGCTACTCCACACCGGGTTACTCCACTGAACGGTGAAGTTGACGATCCTCTCGACCATATGGACTCCGTAGAACCCGGAAGGCAGCAAGTCGAGCGTCATGTGCAGCTCGCGGTACTGACCGGGCCAGATCAGCATCTGCCAGCTCTCTGCCATGTGGGGTATGGTCACCGAAGCCTCAGAGATCGCGGTGGCGACCTGCTCGGCCCCAGGCGGGCGGGGCTCGCCTGACAGGAACTCGCGCTGGATCCAGTCTTGCAGGATCTCGGGGTCGTCCGCTAGCCGCTCGGCGTGGCGCTGGCGGACGTGAAGGTCGGTGATGTCCACTCCGCGCCAGGCCTCCTGCAGGAGGCTCGCCGAGCTGCGGGGCGACGTCGCGGCGAAGTCGGACGCGCCTTGCGCAGCCGTGATGACTGCCCCGAGGCTGCTGTCGACCACCTTGCCAGCCGAGACGGACACGCTGGCCACGACGCCCATCATGGTCCCGAGGTGGGCGAGCGGCCCGGCAACGTAGAGCCACCCGATCATCAAGGCGGCGACCGCCGCCCACGTCACTCCTCGCGAGGTTGAGCGTCCGCACCACCTCGCGATGAGCCAGGCCGCGCGCAGCAGCGACCAGCTGCTCCAGCGCGCGCGCCTCTGCCCCGCGGCCGCGCCCGCTGCCAGCGGCTGCGCCACCAGCGGCTGCGGGGGCCTCAGCGCTGCCGCGCCAGGGGCCGCTGGCGCTGGCGCCTCGGCCTCGACCACGCCCGCGCCCGCCGCTGCATCCCCCGGCTGCTGCGGACCCGCCCGCAGCCCATCCACCAGCGCGCCCAGTGCTGGCGCGGGCGGCTGGGCTGGCGCTGCCCGGGGCGCTGGCGAGGCCACCCGGCGGCCCCCCGCCAGCGGCGCCGGCGGGGCTCCCTGCACAGGCAGCCCCTGACATCCTCCAGTCGCAATTTTTTCAAGACGCCAGTTCTTGTTGTGTTCTCGTTTCAAGACGTTGCGAGAAAAACAAGGCAAAGGCATGTAGTGCGTTTTTGCGTAAGTTGGCGTTGTCGTGTTTTTGGGTTTCATGGTGCGTTTGCATTGTTTTCTGTCATAAGACGATCGTTGACAGGGCCTACGGGCCAGTGCCAGCTTGGGCCGACCAATATTGAACCAAAATAGCCACGGCAGGAGGATGGAGGGTGGCGGGGCGCGCACTTGGCATGCATTAGTGCGCAACGTCCGCGATGGTGAAGCGGGGTGGGCGTCCCGATCGAAGCTGCGCACTGCAAGATCGAGATGCGCAATCGTGGCAGCATTCGAGGGGTCTGCTCATGGAGGAGCGGAGACGAGCGCGCAGCGGCCCCATTCATTTTCCTTTCTTTTCTGCAACATATGCAATAGTGCACGGCAGCATGATGCCGCTCACGCGCCAACGCCGCGTTCTGCAGCGTCAGGATCGATTCAAATAGTTGGGGAGGAATAGAATGATGATCTTTTATATATATATATCCACACACGTATATATATATATATATACATATATACACATATATATAGGACGCCAGCACTTTTCATCCGCATGCGTGTGGCGCGTAGTGCATAATGGCGTGCAGGCCATTCAGCCTGTGCTCCCTGCGCCGCTGAAGCGTGCGCGAGGCGAGCGAGCCCTAGGCTAAACTAGGATCGAGAGATGAGAGGAAGAAACATGCACCTCTCAATGCTATATACACACAAACATACACACATCATGCGCAGGCATGCGTGCACGGATACGACACTGCGTGGTGCAATTCGAGGGGGGTGTGCTTTTTGGTCCCAGGATCCTGGGTCGGGGCCAGGGCGGAAAAAAAACACCCTTGGAACAAAAAAACCTTGGAACAAAAACACGTAAGGGAAACCCGAGCACCGCGCGGACGACCGCCGTTTTCCGTCAAGAGCAAGCGTCGGTCATAACCACCATGCACGATGATGCGGCCACGCGTGTCGACCAACTGTGGTGTTAATCGACGGAGAGAGGTAGAGATCCCGAGTGAGGAGGAGGTGGAGGGGATGGGCGTTATTTCCAAACGTTCATGGTGGCAATTGTCAGTGGCGCTCATCTCCTGCGCATCTGTGACCACGTGGCGCTGCATCGGGCGACATCCTGCACCGTCGTAGATCACTGTACACTCATGCACGTCCACTCTGAGAGCCACGCGCGAGCGAGAGGAGGCGTGAGTTTGCAGAGGGGATGTTTCCAACGATTGCGACGTACATCGGCTCGCGGCCGGCGGTGGGGCGGAGCGCGCCCCGACTCGAGGTGCCAACGGAGGAGGCGAAGGAGGGGAGGGGGAGAGGCTGAGGGGAGGCTGTCGCGGGGGTCCCTGGAGAAGTCACTGGGGTCGAGGCCGAGTGAGGGAGGAAGGGAGCAAGAACAAATGATCGAAACCGAGTCCACTCGGTCCCAGACCCCCGACGTCGTGATTTTTTCACAACGTCGACCCCCAGAGGTTTGTCGCTCCCGAGGCCCAGTGAGAGAACCCAGAGGCCGAACACAGCGAAAAACCGCCCGTCGTGATTTTTCACGACGCCAGGAGGTCTGGGGTCTGGAGGGCGGCCATTATAATGGGCCGTTTTCGCGACAGCGGCCGCGAGGAGGAGGAGGTGGAGGAGGATGAGGGCTCTTTCCCAAGCGTATGGTTGCAAATTGGTATGATCTCGTACTGCGTCCCTGGGTACTTGTCGCTGCATCGCGCGAGCGATGCGGGGGACGAGGTGGGAGGATGGAGTAGGAGGGTGGGTCGTCATCCTCGAAGTTGCACGCGCATGCGTTAGCCACGTGTCGGCGCACGTCCCCGCGCCAAGCCCTCGCTGCACGGATCGAACCGGATCGAGGGGGGAGGGGGGCGAGAAAGGGGCAGGCGCAGCGTGGGCGGCCCTTCTGCATTAATGCAGCGGCCAGCTTCACGTGCTAATTCGCCGAGAAAGGAAAGGAGAGGAAATTATGTAATTGTCCGAGAAGGGAAAGGAGAGGAAATTATGATAGGAACACGTGCAGGGGTGACGGCGAGGATGTGGAGGTTGGTGGGGCGAGGGCGGTGGTTTCAATCGAAGGAGGGAGAGAGGCTGGGGGCCTGCAGCTCGCTCCCGCGGGAGCAGTACGGTCGGCAGGTCGGCCCTGACAGATTCTCAGGGCTGCCGCGCAAGGAAACGTCTATATATATATATACACATAGACGTCGGCCCTGACTATTCTCAGGGCTGGGCCGCTCACTGGATGAGCCTCGGCCGCACCCGCTCTGGATCGACGGGGAGAGGTTGGATCGAGCGCCGCGCGCGGGGCCAGCCTCGGCAGGGCACAGGGGCGGGGCCGAAAGGCATGGATCGATCGGTTGATCGACCGAGTGCTCGATCGATCGAGCGATCTCGATCAGTCGATCGATCGACCGATCGATATCAAGCCTTTCGGCCCCTCAAGGCGGGACGTGCGAGAGCTTCAAGGCATGGAGGCACGCATGGCCCCCGTGCCCTGCCGAAGTTGTCTGCTTTACAACTCGAGCGTGATCGAGGCTGTCGAGTCGAGGGAGCAGGGGAAAGGCTTCGAAGTCCGACCCTGGATGCGAGCGCAGCCTTCTCGATCGAGGCCCTCGCCTGCCCCGCGCGGGCGCATGGATCCAGACAGGAGGGAGGAGTGAAACATTGCGAGGAGGAGGCCAGCGCGCTTCGACGCGGCCGCGCCTCCAATGAAGCAACGGGGGGATCCGCCGATCCCCCGATTAATGAACGGCTCGAGGCTGGCCCAGCTTCCGCCTCAATCCTTGGCGATCTCGAGGCCCTTCCTCGAGCCCAGCCTATAGGCAGCTTTTTTTTTTGGAGGGGGAGGGGGGGGGGGGGCGAAAGGCGACCGATCGACCTCGGCAAGGTCTTCTTCGTCTCCTCGGTCTCATTCTCCTCCTCGTTATTCCTCCTCATTAATGATTCTCTTGTTCTTCTCCTCATTCTTCCTGCTAATCGTTCTCCTCCTCCTCATCCTCATCATCATCATCATCATCATCATCATCATCATCCTCTCTCCTCCGTCAGCCTGGGGTAGTTCCGTGTACTTACACCACCATGGCCAACCACACACCCATGTCGAAGTTCACGCTCAGGGCGAAATCAATGGACAGCCAGCCCTCGAAACACAGCACGGGGACGTGGCCATCGCACAGGGAGTTCGCGTAAACGCTGAGGACGACAGTATACACACTGCGTTCCAGCACATACCCCCCCACCCCACGCGCTGGTATCCCCCGCCTCCTGCGGAAGGGGTGCCCAGGGGGTGGGAAGGGCAGAGCGGATTCGCAGTATCGTACAGGTAGTCGTTGAGGACGGCAGTATACACCACGCACTGCGTTCCAGCACATACCCCCCCACCCCACGCGCTGGTATCCCCCGCCTCCTGCGGAAGGGGTGCCCAGGGGGTGGGAAGGGCAGAGTGGATTCGCAGACGTGGCCATCGTACAGGGAGTTCGCGTAGCCGTTGAGGACGGCCGCATACACCATATACATGCGTTCCAGCACTACCCCCCACCCCACGCCCTGGTACCCCCCGCCTCCTGCGGAAGGGGTGCCCAGGGGCCCCGTGGGAAGAGCAGAGTGGATGGTCCACGTGCGTGCGAACCCCTGGCTCTGCGCGAAGCTCTTGCACGTGGTGTGCATAGCATGTACCCGCGGCCCACGGGGGACTCGAAGCTTGGATCCGAAGCGGCTCGAAACTGAGACCGATCGCGATGAGTTTCAGAGAGGAATTTGATTTTGAGCGGGTCCGAGGGAATCCAAAACAATTGACATGTATATACGCAGAGCCATTGACCAGAATTCGGGCCAACCATTTCGAACCCCAACACCTCTGACATCGAGGCGTTGAAGAGGTCCGAACGCTTTGACACACGAAATCTCGTACATCGAGCGCGGCCTCAGAGAGGGCCGAACATCTCGAAACGCGAAATCTTGGACATCGATCGGCCTATGGGATTCTCGTTCCTCCAAGGGGTGGGGTGGTGGGGTGGGAAGGTCCTCCGTAAATTCCTGTCCGCCTCCGCCGATGCATAAGAACGGGGACGAAACGAAGAACAAGGAACGAGGCAAGACGATATCATGTTAATCCTCCGCTGCTCCCCCGCCTCCAGAGAGGGACCCTCGTCCTCGATCCTCGGTCCTCTCCCTCAGCCGCCGTGCTCATCTGTCCTGCTCGGTTGTCTGACGTCTAGCACCACATTGCATCTTCCCTGGCGTTTTTTCACACATGGCAACTGCATGGTATCACTAGCAAAGCTCGGGAATCACCTTCTCGAGGAACGAGTAGTAAAACGTGCTGCCATGGTGCAGTGACTTTGCCACTGCACCCATGGCTCTATTATCTGACTCGTCACAAAATGTCCACATCAGTTTGGGATTCCCCTGGCGCCTGGAGCGGGCCACTACATGTACGCACATGTGGTGTTTGAATATTTCATGGCCACCCCACGCTTTCCAGTACGCCAAGTATTTCAGCATCGAAGTCTCGAGAATGCGCTGCTGGACGTCAGACAACCGACGCGTGTTCTCCTTCAAGCACTTATGGAATATATTCAGCTCCCTAACAGCATGTGGCAAGAACACGTCCGTACCATTAGTGAACAACGATGCGTTCTCTCTGATCACGGCTTCGCAAAAGGGGACCAAATGTTTCGTCTCCGCTGCCTTCGCATGAAGACGTGGCCAGTTGACATCACCGAGCATCTTTAACGTTAATTTTTGAATTCTGCTCTGGCTTCCTCGGGGGTGCGCTGCCTTCTGCTGGATATACCATGACTTGAGCCGCCGTCTCAGATGAACTATGTTGTGCGATCGGCGTATTGCAACAGTGCTTGCACGGCTCAGCGCAAAGTTATGCTCGATCAAATGCATCAGCACTGCTCCTACAAGGAGCTGGCTGATGCCGAGGTCCACTATGTGCATGAGGTCCAGCGCCAGCATTTCAATATTAAAGCCCAGTACTGTGAATATCAATGCTACATGCATCAACCCAACCTGGTTACAAGAATCAAAAAATGTAAATTCCGTTGGAAATACGCTCTCGTCTAAATCTAAAACCTTGTGTGTGTCGTGCACTACGCCGGCCTGGATGAGACGGTGACCCTTCCGAAGGCCCAAGGGAGGGAAAGCCGTCCATAGGCCGTACCCTCCGATTTCAGCATCGTGGCGCATGCATTGCACAAGGCGCCTCAGCATGGGCTTGTCAGGAATCGTGACCTTTGTAACTGATGCCGCAACCATCGCATCATATGCGGCTGCGTCTTTATCAACCCATGTGCATGAATCTATCGTCCGAGGGTATCTGAAGAGCTGTTCCCTGGTAGCGGAGCACATGAAGCACGGCGTGTGCTCGTGGTCCCAGCGGCGGAACCCCAGGGAAGTTTGGAATTCTAGGAGATCTGCTCTCATCTCCACCAGGGCTCCGTGGAGCCCTGATGCTATCTCGAATCCTCGCCTCGCCGCTCGTATCTCGTTTTTGAATGGAGCGTTGTTGTGGTCCAGAGCTGGGAATATACCTAAAGCTAACGTGTTTAACGACCAACATATTACTCGCATGATACTTTCAATAGTACATGCGCCGCGGCAGCCGCATCGGCAACAATCCGATTTTCGGACTGCTGCTATCAAATGCCTCTCATTGGATACGCAATTGTTCCAATACCATACTATGAAGGAATCTCGTTTCGTGTGTGGCACCCCGTCGCTGTAAAAACCGATCGGGAAGCTTTTATGTCCAAATCGACGGGTCACCTCATGATTGGCATAATGAATGGGCAGCTCGTCCCGTGGCACTGCAGTCAAATCGAAATCACCTGGCTTGGATTCATAACTGTGGTGGAAGGTCTCATGAGGGAGGGAAAAGGGGAATTCTACGTACATGCGTTTCTCTGCCGTCCCATCCCAGAGAGGGATCTCAGCCGAAAACAGATTCTCTTTGCTGCGCACCGCGATGGCCCTTCTCAAGTGCTCCGTGTGATGATTCGAGTCTGGCCGAAGTGCGATGTCTCCTACTCCCTTCGCTCCTGCTTGCATGCTGTGCCAAGCTATGGAGCATACCTCCTGAGATGTCATTTTGCCAGCCTTCCACCGTTTCAAAAGATATGTCCGCAAACCATTCCCATCGTCATATCCTCCAGGCGGGGGCGATGCGTTCACGGCCGTTGCGGCCTCCTGAAAAATCAGTCCCATGGCAGCTGCCCTGTTAGCCATGCTGGCGATCGGCGCCACGCCAAACCCAACACAGTCAACCAGTATAGTAAGGATGCGCGATAAGGATGCATGTGCCTCGGACGCCCATGTCGAAGCTTTTCGAGCGGGGCGCGGCCCGCGAAAGTGGCCAAGAGGATGGAACGAGGATCGGATCCGACAAGGGTGCAAGGGTACCCTTGAGAAGGTTGCCCGTCCTTACTGTGCGGGTTGATTGTAGGCGAACGCAGACAGGAAGCTCGGCTGGCCTTGGTTGCCTCGTGCCAATGTGTACGGACATCGATGGCAGCAGCACTGCATTCGTGAGTGGGAGACCTAACGTTACCAGTGCAACGCAACGCAAATGCTTAAGCAATAGCGTCAATGCAGTAGCAAAGCAGCAGCGGCAAATGCAACGCAACGCAAATGCTTAAGCAATGGCTTCAAAGGTCAGGGCAAACAAAGAAGCTGCCATTTGTTCACCGAGAGGCTCAAGGACACAGGCACCGATGGGTTCGCCAGTCAACAACTCCCTCAACTCTGCCTCCTCTCCCGAGGGCGAGAGGATCCGAGAGGGGATGAGGATGAGGACAGTGAGGAGGGCGCGACAGGGGATGCGGATGAGGACGCTGGGGGCAGGATACCGCCAATGATACCAAGCCTCGTATCGGTCTTCACATTTCTCTTGCACCGCCTAGTGCAATCGCTCCGAGCGAGTCCAGCGCCGAGCCAACGCTCGCACTCGAGAGGGGGCCGCGCGCTCAGGGCGCATGCGTAGTGGGTGGGGGAGGTGGACCAGGTATAGGAGGGCATGGGGTACGGAAGAAGGCAAGAGGAGAGGGGTCGAGGGAGAGCATTGAAACCTAGAGGCTGAAGGACGAGGGTACTCGGAAAGGGAGCACTGGAGGGCGAGGGGAGGACTATAGGCATGAAAGCGGACCCCCAGCAAGTCCAAGCCGCGCCCTAAGCCTTCTTGATCTTTGTCTGGGCATTGCTGACGGTCTCCAGCACGGGGCTCACCAAGGCCCAGACGCGCTTGGCCTGTCGGGGCCCCCTGCTTCTCCTCGTCATCTTCCTCCTCCTCCCCCTCCTCCCGCCTCCTCCCTCCTCCTCCCCATTCTCCTCCTCCTTCTCCTCCTCCTCCTACTGATCCGCATCCTCATCCTCCTCCTTCGCTTCTCCTCAGGCCTCCAACGGCAACACCCATTATCTCTCTGCATGGGTCCCCTGCTATCTTGCTCATTGGATGTGCCATGCAGTCTCATTGCGATGGCCTCGGCCACAACCTCTTCGATCCCGTCCCACTCCGAGTCGGACATCGAGGACCTGGGCTATGCACTCGCGCGCGCGATGCATTCATATGCCCAAACATGGCGAAGGCCATTAGCGTAGATAGGTGTCGCCTAGCTCGCGATGGGGCATGGATACATGACGCTCGCGAGCTAACTGACCTGATGCATGCCCATGGCCTTCAAGTGTTTGGGCCTTCTCATGGCTACCAACCGTTCGATCTAACTGATATTTGTTGTTTGAAGTTCCCTGGGTGACTTGTTCTGGATCACGCCGCGCAACGTGCTCGAAGCATCCTCGAGGTCCTTCTTGCAGCTCGCGAGTTCCTCATCGAACGGCAGAAGCCACGAGTGCTCTTTCGCCTCCCCCCACTCGGCGGCTGAGGCGGATGTCTCCCCTCCTCCTTACCTTCTTGATCACCCTTCTCCTGACATTCATGCCCCTCCTTCTTTCCCTCCTCCTCGTCGCGTTGCCGCCCCTGCATGTCTATGACCTGCACTCCCCCCCTCCTTATCCTCCCTTCATCTGGTCCTAGTGCTCGCGCTCCCAGGGTGATTGCTGCTCTCACTGCCCGCCCCCACCGAGAGGCCAGAGATAAGCGCAGAGAGGTTGCACACCTCACCGAACAGGCCAGAGATTTTCCCACCGCCGATTTTGGTAGAACTGCTCGGTGCCGTGGACGAAGTACCATGAGTCGATGACTTTTTCTTCTTTTTGCCTGTTGTCTCCTGGGGCCCCCCTCGATCGAGCAGTTTCCCGCGCACGATTCCAACCTTCATAGTAACTACTTAGGTTTGGAATCGTGCGCGGATGGTTTCATTATGTAGGGTGCTCCTTCGACGTCGCACTGCTCGACTCGTAGGTGGAGTCGGACGAGTTCGAACGCGAGCGCTCGCGGCGGCCACGGCCCTTAAGGAGCTAAAGGCGGAGGAGGAGGAGGAGGAGGAGGAGGAGGATGGCACGAGGAGGTGGAGGAGTGGGAGCAGGAGGGAGTCAGAGCGTGAGGAGGAGGAGGTGTGGGGTAGGGGTGGGAGCTTACTGCCCCTCGTGAGCGGTCCTCCTCCTCCTCCTCCTCCTTGTCCTCCTCCTCCTCCTCCTCCTCCCCCCCCTCATCAGGTTATTGTCACTCGAGAGCTCCTCATTCCACCTCCGCCTCCTCGATCCACCTCCTCCTCCTCCTTGTCCTCCTCCTTCTTCTCCTCCTCCTCTTCCTCCCTCCTGAGAGCCCCTCGCTTCTTCGCAGTAGCACTGGCCTCGCCGAGCGAGTCGAGAGCAGCACGGGCCTCGGCGATCGGGATGTTGTCGCGCTTGACAACCGTAGCGATCCGCTGCAAGTGGTTCTGGGGCGGGGGGGGAGAAGTGTCATGAGGCGTGCGTACATGCATGCATGCATGCATGCATGCATGCATCGGTGGATGGATGATTTTGTCCATCGATGCATGCATGGTGCGCGCATGCATGCATGAGTGTATGGCTGAAGTTGCGTTCGTCCAACGCGAGTCCTGCTCCTCCTGGTCCCAACTCTCATAACGACGGTACGTCTGCTCACCAGTCTGAACGTCCGTGGAAGTGCACCCCTTCATCTTTTTGCAGTATGCCACCACGCTCTCAGCACGTGCGTACGCTCGCTGACCATATTGACTATCCTTGTTGGATTCCGTCCAGCCGAAGTCTTTGAGAAGGTCATCGAACGTGCGCCAACGTTTCTCCATCAAATTGCGGGAGTTGTTCTCACGGGCTTCGGTTTTGAGGCTGTCGATGTTGTCGAAATGACCTCGGCAAGCCATGGTGCGAGATTCGCAGGGCGAAAGGGTATGGCCGCGAGATCGAGTGTGAATCCACAGAACGCATGTGTGTTTGTGCTCATCACATTTCCTTGCGTTCATTTCCCTCGCCTCGCGGATCTGCGCCTGATCGGGATTTCATTCCTATCGAGACCTAAGCTCTCTGAGACGGGGGCCATCGCGCTCCCAGATGAACTTCCATTTCATTTTCTGATCCCTGTTCAGCCCGTCGAACTCCTTTTTCAGCTCTGGCCTTTTCTTCTTGATCTGGTTCCTCTTGGAACGCACGTAATGGAAACAGACGCACCCCTCCCTCCTCTCCATCATGTTTCATTGCGCTTGTGTTTGGGACCCCACAGTATATCCTGAGGCGCTGCAGCGCATTCTCGTGCTCACTGTTGGCCTTCCTTTTCAAACGTGCCACCTCTTTGGCGCGATCGGGGCTCATCCTCGTCGGCTTGGTCTTGGCTGCTGGCTTCTTGGGTTCCTTCTTGGGGGCCATCGCCTCCGCGCCGGAGGAGCCCCCTCCCCGACCCTTCACCAACGCCACTCGTATGTTTCGCCATCCTCCTTCCCTTCTCCTTCATTCCGACCACCCTCCTTTTCTCCTCCTGTTCTCCTCCACAGCATTCCTCAGTCCGCCCATCGGGCGGGGTGTGGTGGGCACCCCAGAACAAACGACACCTGAAAAGGACTCGTCAGGGCATGGCCCCTGCGATGCCTCGAAGGTGCACCGCGCTCTGATTCCTCCCCCACCCCACACACATGCAGACCGAGGGAGCGCCAATGTCAACTGAAGGGTTATGCCTCCTGCAACGGTGGCAGACGCTTCTTCCCGTTTGCCATGCAACGTCCAAATCCGCTCACATCCCCTGATGAACAACTGCATGGCATCTGATTGATGGGTACACCGTATACACACATTTATGATACATGTGGGCGCACGCGCACGCGCACATGCACGTCCACGCGTGCATGCATATAACATGCGTGTGGAGCATTCAAACGCATTTTTGCCAACGGCGATTGCGTCAATTCAACGGCGCAAAGAGTCTCCCAAGCGCGACGCACGCGCGCGCACACACACACACACACACACACACACACACACACACACACACACACGCAAACACACACACACACACACACACACACACACACATACGCACCCACCACATTTTTGACATTTTTCCAGATGCAACGTCCAAATCTGAAGTTGTCAGCATGCCCTCTTCGCCTGCAGCCCCCATCGCTAGACCTCTAGGGGGCAGGGAGCGTGGGGGGATCGCGGTGGGCGTGGGGGGCGGCGCGTGTGCGGGCAAGGGGGATGGGGGGGAAACGCATGGTGGGCCGACTCCGAGGCGTGGCGCGCGGGCGGGCGGCGGCGGGGGCGCGGGGGCGGGTGCCACGGCGGGGGAAGGGGGTGGGGGGGCGGCGCGGGGGGGGGGGAGGCGGGGTGCAGGGGGGGTGCACTTAAGCGCGCGTGGCCATTCGCCGCGGCCGCGGCCTCTCTGCCCTTTGGCGGCGCCTCACCACCGAAACGTTAAACGACATCAAACGACATTAAACAACATTAAACAACATTAAACAACATTAAACAACATTAAACAACATTAAACAACATTAAACAACATCAAACAACATTAAACGACATTAAACAACATTAAACAACATTAAACAACATTAAACAACATTAAACAACATTAAACAACATTAAACAACATTAAACGACATCAACCGACATCAAACGACATCAAACGACATCAAACGACATCAAACGACATTAAACGACATCAAACGACATTAAACGACATTATACATATTCGACATCAAACAACATTAAACGACATCATTCGACATTAAACAACATCATTCGACATTAAACAACATCATTCGACATTAAACAACATTACACAACATTAAACGACATTAAACGACATTAAACAACATTAAACGACATCAAACAACATTAAACGACATCAAACAACATTAAACGACATCAAACAACATTAAACGACATCAAACGACATCGATTTCGACATTAAACAACATCATTCGACATTAAACAACATCAAACGACATTAAACGACATCAAACGACATTAAACGACATCAAACGACATTAAACGACATTAAACGACATTAAACGACATCAAACGACATCAAACGACATTAAACGACATCAACGACATTAAACGACATTATACACATTCGACATTAAACAACATTAAACGACATCAAACGACATTAAACGACATCAAACGACATCAAACAACATCATTCGACATTAAACAACATCATTCGACATCAAACAACATTAAACGACATCAAACGACATTAAACGACATCAAACGACATTAAACAACATCAAACGACATTAAACGACATTAAACGACGTCACGACATCAAACAACATTAAACGACATCAAACAACATCAAACGACATTAAACGACATCAAACGACATCAAACAACATTAAACGACATTACGGATAGACAACATCAAACGACATTAAACGACATTAAACAACATCATTCGACATCAAACAACATTAAACAACATCAAACGACATCAAACGACATCATACCACCTGAACCAGCGTTCACCTCACCTTTAAGGCACCGCCCCATGGCCCCGCATGCCCCCAGAGCCCCTTCAGCCCCCCCCCCCCCACTCCCGCCCACCCGCGCAGCCCCTCCCGCCCCTCGGCCCCCACCCCAATGGGTCCGCCCCTCGCATTCCCCACCCCCCCCCACCCACCCCTCCATCCACCACCCCGAGACAGGGGGCGGTCGCCCCCTGTCTCTAGTCCCCACCCCACGCATGCCCCATCCGCGCACCCCTCCCCACCACCTCCCACGCACGCCCCCCCATGGGGTTCATCCCTCCACCCCGCCCCACCGCACTCCCACCATGCCCCCCCGCCCCCCGCCCCAACCACCACCGCACCACCATAAGACCTCCCACCGCGGCCCCACACGCCATGGCCCATGTGCCAAGTATGAAGAGTGTGAGTAACACGGCCGCGGCAAAGTATGTCAGCCGCGCGTCGCGTCCAGCGTGCGCCGATCGCCTCGGCGCGGGGGGGGGAGCTGCTCCTCGCTGTTGCCTCCTGCTGCTGCTGTTGTTGCTGCTGCTGTTGCTGTTACCGTTGCTGCTGCTGGTGCTGCTCTGCTGCTCTACTAGCACGCACGCGGCACGCGCGCGTACACGCACGCATGCACACGCCCACGCCCGCGCGCACACCTTTTTTTGAGTCAGCGGCGCAGCGGGTATCCTCAGTCGCGTCAGCTCGAGGCGCAACTTGCCACGCACGCACGCACGCACGCACGCACGCACGCACACACACACACACACACACGCACGCACGCACGCACGCACGCACGCACGCACGCACGCACGCACGCACGCACGCAAGCACACACCCCCACACACACACAGACACACACACACACACACACACACACGCTGCACATACACATGCGCATGCCTACACCTCGCGTGACCGCGCGCGCACGTGCATACCCAACATGTTGGTATGTATGTAATGCACGTGCGCATGCACCGATGTGCGCGTTCACGCTATGCAGACATGCATGTATAAAAAGTTCCAGTAATGCATCCGACACATTGTATATGCCCGTGTGTATACCAATTCGTGTACACATCCTTGTGCAGTTGAATTAACTTGTATACCCGAACGCACGCACATGCCAAGGTAACACTCATCAGTGACATGTGAAATTGCAAGATGGGAAACATCACTGTGCACACTCATCCCGATCATGCCCTCTTCGCCTGCGGCACCACGCGTGTGCAAGTAGGATATCGCGATATCGACCACCTGACGTCCTTGAGTAAGTCGGCTGCGGGGAGCCCCGCAGGATTCTGGAAGGAGAGGGGCACGGCTCCATGGCTGGAGCTCATCCTCAAGCTTAGGGGCTCTTGCTTGGATGAGTCTCCTCTTACTCCTTCTCCTCTTAATCCTTCTTCTTCTCCTCCCTAGTCTTCCTCCGTCTCCTCGTCCTCATCCTCCTGATCCCCCCATTCTTATTCTCATCCTCATCCTCATCGATCCTCATCCAATTTCTCCTTCCCCCTCCCTCCTCCTCTCCTCCTCCTCCTTCTGATGCTGACTCCCTCCTCCTCGAACTCACCCTCATCGACCCTCGTCCTTCTTCTTCTCCTCCTCCTCCTCCTCCTCCTGCTCCTCCTCTCCTCCTCCTCCTCATCCTCCTCCTCCGCCTCCTCATCGATCCTCGCCCTCATCCTCCTCGGGTCCTGTTCCTATATCCACCCCGATCCTACTCCTCCTCCTCCTCCACTTCCTCCTGCTCATTCTCGCCCTGCATGCTCCTCCTTGATCCTCCTCATCCTTTGATCATGCTGCTCGTCCTCCTCCCGAAGAGCCTCATCCTCCTCCTGCTCCTGGATACTCGCCCTGTTCATCGACCTCGAGGCCTCTATATTCACCGCCTGCCCCCATACCATTTTGATATCTGGCCCCAGGGGCCCGAACAACGCAAACCACGTTTTCTGGGCCCAGGGCCCTCGGGCTCGGAAAACATGAGAGGTGGAGGGGTGGCGATCGCGAACGTCGAACGTCAGCAGATTCAGGAGTGGAGGAGTGGAGGGGGCGTCGCGTTGTTCGGGCCCCTGCAAGCCCGAGGTATACCGGATGGGAGAAGGGAGGCCGCCCTCGCCTCGGCACCGATCGATCGTGTTTTCGGGACCCTTGGGCCAGACATAACTTGAGGGAGAGTGGGCGATCACACGCACGGTGTTCGGAATTCCCTGGGGTCGGGAAAACTATAGGGAGGGGGTCGCCCAGAACACGACTGACGCAGATCGGATACCTTAAGGTAGAACACGACTGAAGCAGGTGGAGGAAGGGCGATCGTTTTTCGGACGTCCGAAATCGGTCGCCCGAAAAACGATAGCCCTTCCTCCACCCCTCATGTTTTCAGGGCCCAAGGGGTCCGAACAACGAATTGCCTCGTGCACATACAATGCTTTCCCTTTGCATGCCTTCCCTTTGCAGCGCAGCGCAACGCAACGCACGTGATGTTGCTCTCCAGCTCGCGGCGCTGCTCACCTGGGCTGCAGCGGGTTTCTGCTCTCTCTCGCTCTCTTTTTTTGTTTCTCTCTCTCTCTCTCTCTCTCTCACCCCCCATCTCTGTCTTACGATCTGTCTCGCCAGAAATCCTATTCGCTCCTCTATCGCTCTCTCTCTTTCTCTCTGTTCTCTCTTCCTGCATCCCCCCCCCTTCCCTTATCACAAATCCTAGTCGCCGCAAGTCGGCGCGGCGACCCATCTCGTCGACGAGATGGTCGATATCCACGATCTGGTGCCAGGCCTGGCGTCTTCCTCCTCCTCCTCTTACTCCTCCTCCCGAGCGTTCTTCCTCCCCTTCTTCCTCCTCCTTCGTGTTCTGTCTCCTCCTCCTCCTCCTCCTCCTACTACTCCTACTCCTCCCCCTCCTCCTCCTCCTCCTCCTCCTCTTCCTTCTCCTCCTCCTCCTCCTCCTCCTACTCCTCCCCCTCCCTCCTCGAGCTCCTCCATCCTCCTCCTCCTCCTCCTCCTCCTCCTCCTGCTCCTCCTACTCAACATCATCCTCCTCCTCCTCCTCCCACCGAGCCTGATCAATATTAGCTCAGCATCTCCTGGAACACCTGGCGCCTGATGGCCACCACCGCTAGTTTGTCGATGGTCTTCGCCTCGACGACCTTACCGAAGATCTTCTTGATGATCAGGTCACTGATCTCGGAGGGCGCCCAGCCGACGAGGCGCTGCTGAAGGTGTGACGTGCTGTGGTCGCTCACCTGGACCAGCTGCAACCACTTGGCCTTGCTGGCCTGGTACTTGTAGGCGATCGTCGCCAGCTGCTCGGAATCCCTCCTCTTGATCTTCACCGTGATCTTCTCCCAGCTGAGCTGATCGTCCGAGGGCACTTCGAACTCCGCCGAGGTGGGCTGCTCGCCCTCGACCGCTGCCGCATCCTCGCCCTCATCTGCAGCTGGCGGCTCGACGATCTCCTCGACCTCACCTTCAGCTGGCGCCTCGACGATCTCCTCGACCTCACCTTCAGCTGGCGCCTCGACGATCTCCTCAAACTCGTCTTCAGCTGGCGCCTCGACGATCTCCTCAGGCTCGCCAGCTGGCGCCTCGACGATCTCCTCAGGCTCGCATTCGTCGACGGGCTGCTCTGCCTTGGCCTTGAGCTTGCCAACAACCGTGCTGCTCGAGCCCTTGCTGATCGAGCCCTTGCTGCTCGAGCCCTTGCTGTCGCCCTTGCTGCTCGAGCCCTTGCTGCCGCGACCCGCGCCCTTGCCTGTCTTGCCCTTGCCCTTGCCACTAGTCGAGCTCTTGCCCTTGCCCTTGCCGCCAGCGCCCTGGCTCGCTGTGACCAGCTCTGGGATCTGGCCTGACCACTCCTCCTCACTCGTCGACGGCTCATCCTTGGCAGCCTTGTCCTTGCGCTTCTTCTTGCGGCTCGAGCAGCTGGGGCGCGGCGGGCTTCGCTTGCCGAGCAAACTGCCAAGGAAGGCTATGTCTGCGACATGGCCTGGCGCCAGGCTGCTGGTGCCTGGCGCCAGGCTGCTGGTGCCTGGCTGGCTGCTGGTGCCTGGCTGGCTGCTGGTGCCTGGCCCGCTGGCTGGTGCCTGGCTGGCTGCTGGTGCCAGGCTGGCTGGTGCCTGGCTGGCTGGTGCCTGGCTGGTTGGTGCCTGGCTGGCTGGTGCCTGGCTGGCTGCTGGCGTCGTAGGTGCCTGGCTGTCTGCTGGCGGCGTAGGTGCCTGGCTGTCTGCTGGCGGCGTGGGTGCCTGGCTGTCTGCTGGCGGTAGCCTGGCTGTCATCTGGTGCCTGGCTGTCTGCTGGTGCCTGGCTGTCTGCTGGTGGCACCTCGCTGAGTCCCGAACGTTCTCTCTCTCTCTCTCTCTCTCTCTCTCTGTCTCTCTCTCTCTCTCTCTCTCTCTCTCTCTCTCTCTCTCTCTCTCTCTCTCTCTCTCTCTCTCGCTTTTCTCTTTGTTGTCTGCTCTCTTCCTCTCTCTCTCTCTCTCTCTCTCTCTCTCTCTCTCTCTCTCTCTCAATCTCTCTCTATCGATCGAGCGAGCGAGCGAGAGAGATAGAGAGGGATCTCTCCTCTTTTTCTCTCTCTCTCTCTCTCTCTCTCTCTCTCATCTCTCTCTCTCTCTCTCTTTCCGTCCTCGATCCCCTACTCCTCCTCCTCCTCCTCCTCCTCCTCCTCCTCCTCCTCCTCCTCCTCATCCTCCTCATCCTCCTCCCCCCTCCCCCTCCCCCTCCCCTCCCCCCCTCCTCCCCTCTCCATCCCCTCATCATCATCATCATCATTATCATCAATCATCAATCAGCATCACAGGCATCAGCATCAGCATCAGCATCATCACCAGCATCATCATCATCATCATCATCGTCATCGTCATCATCATCAGCAGCATCATCAGCAGCATCACCATCATCATGTTCATAATCATCATCATCATATTTATCAGCATCATCATCATCACCATCATCATCAACCTCATCATCAACATCATCATCAGCATCATCATCCACACCATCATAGCATCATCATCATCAGCAGCATCATCACCATCAGCATCATCAGCATCGTCATCATCATCATCATCATCATCACCATTATCATCATCAATATCAGCATCATCATCATCGTCACCATCATCATCACCACCACCATCATCACCATCATCAGCAGCAGCAGCACCCCCCCTCATCCCCCTCTTCCCCCTGCTCCTCCACCCCCTCGAGCCGCCTCCTCCTCCTCCTCCCTGATCCCCATCTTCCTCATCCATCTCCTCCTCCTCTTCCTCTTCCTCCTCCCCTTCCCCTCCTCCCCCCCTCCCTCCTCGTTTGCATGGGCCCAGGCCCAGAATCGCAGGAGAGCCCGACGAGCGAAGCGCGAGCATTTCCGCGCGATCGCTGGCTTCGAATAGTTGGAACAAACCATACCGCTCATGCCTGCTGATCGAGATTCCCCCCATCGATCAGGCCCCTACACATATGCGAGCAGGACGAGGGGCATCATGAGCGAGAGAAGGGGAAAGTGGAGAAAAAGGAGAAAGAGACGGAGGAGACGGAGAACGAGAAGGCGGAGAAGGAGACCGAAACGGAACTTGAGGATAAGAAGGATGGAGAGAGTTGTTTGTCCCTCCTCTCTCCTCCAGCTGGTCCATCGCAGCCGCCATCATCGCGTGCATCTCTTCGTATGGCAGCTCGGGGATCTCGTTATCCTGCGGAGGGTGTTCCTCCTCCTCCTCCTCCCCCTCATCCCCCTCGCGATTTTTCAGCTCGTTGAAGGGTTAGGGGCGCCTTTCCAGATTCCTGGCGCAATGCCAGACCACAGCATGTTTGGAAAACCGTGAGCTCACGCCGTCCAAGCATTATGTGCCACGGCATCGTCATGATCAGGAATTGGACCCCGAGTGGCCCTCATTCCCATCGTCTTTTTGGCGATCCCAGTGCGCAAACATGATGCGCAGCTGGCGGCTCTGAAGGTACCTCAGATCGGAATTCTTCAATGTGAGGCCCCCCTCATCTCCTCAGGCTTCTCTGGCCCCAGGGGTCCGACCGACACGAGCACCACCCTCCTTCCCTTTCGTTTCCTGGGCCCCATTGGCCCGAACAGCACGATATCATTCCCAGGTATTGTTCGGGTAGCCCGATCCATACCTAGCACCCCATACTCTCCTCACGTTTTTCTGACCCGAGAGGTCCGAACAGCACAGCCACCTGGGGTTGTTATGTGTCCAGGGGTCCGACCAGCACGATGTTCTACCCCTCCCCTCCTTTCAAGTTAGCCCCTCCTCTTCTATCCTCTCCTCGATCTCCTTCAGGGGTCCGATGTCCCTTTCCTCCACTCGCGAACGCGATGTCTGACACAACCCCTTCCCCAAAGCCCGTTCGGGCAGAGGCTCCAGGCCCCGCGAAACCCCTCGCCGCGATGCCCGACGCCGACCCTTCACAACAACACCCCGACCTCGTTCAATTTGTTGGGGCATCAGGTCCCATCAACACGAGCACCCCCCCTTTCCTTGCATTTTCCTGGCCCCAGCGAATCAACGCGATTGCATGTGTGTTCCTCCTTACGCTTCCTGACCCTAGGAGTCCGAACAAATTTTCGCCCCCCCCCCCCTGCAGTTTGTCTGACGTCCAGGGCTCCGAAATCGCGAACGTCACCCCTTCTCATTGGTTTATCGTGGGCCCCAGGGGTCCGATGAGATGGATTATTTGGGCGGCGGTGTGGGGTGGATCCTCGAGTGATCTCCACCTCGCCCCTATCCTCCTTATCCTTCTCCTCCTCATGGGCGGCTTGATGGCGTCCACCATCGTCTTCGGGGGGAAGCGGCCCTTCTCCAACTTGTATTTCTCGCGCAACACCGAGCCGAACGCGAGCTGCCACGCCGCCTGCGGGGATATGGAGGAGCACGTGCAAAAGGCGAAGGGACAGAGGGATAGAAGAAGCAGAACACGTGGATACATCAGGAGCTACAGACATGCAACTGGGCCTCCACCGATCTTTCCCTCATCGATCCTCCGACCCTTCCCTAGCTCATAGAGCCTCCATCCTCCGATCCGTCCCTCATCGATCCTCCGAGATCCTTCCTTCATCGAGCCTCCTCGTGATCGCATCTAGCGCCTCATCCGATCCTTCCCTCATGGATCGCAGCGCCTCCATCGTGTTCTGGCTGAGGCGCTCTCCGTTGGTGACGGTGTTGATCGCCTCCAGGGTCGGTACGAATGCCTCCCCTTCACGCGTTCCCACGGGCGCGGATCGGGGAACAGAATCGAGACAGTACAGTCGGGGCGTTGACCTAAGGAACCCTAAATAAGGAACGCGGCCCCTGTTTCCCATACGTTCATCCTCGGTTTCCCCTGGAAAGCCTCAGGAAAACCCGACGCAAACTGTGAAACATTCCAGGAACACCGAGCCCCTCCCCAACGAAAAGGATTCATTCTTCAGCGCCCCGACTGTATGAAGATAATGACCTATAGGCAGGGGGCACGGTTGACTACCTATAGCATCTCTTGTGGACCCTTCTCCCGATCGAATCGCTCGACCTTCGTCCGCCTCATGCAGCTCGCCCCTCTCGATCCTCGGGGCAGGATGCACCCCTCCCCTCCTTCAGCGCTGCGTAGCAAGGGCGGTCACCACTCTTCTGGCACGGGTAGCTTCCGAAGTCGGGGATCGTCGGATGTCCTCGCGGCGGTGCGAGGGCGAGGCTCAAGGTTGAGATTCGGTAGGCCTCAGATGGCAGGCGTTTGCGATGAGGAGAGTACGGTTTCAATGGTGATGCAGCTGGGGGCCGATGTGGCGGCAAAGAGGGATGATACAGTCCCCAGAAGAGGCAAACGGAGGAAGCGGACCAGGAGGACGATGGACGAGCAGGATACCGATGCAGACAGGGATCTAAGTCGCGTCGTCGTCTGAACCGACGTCGCCCGAAACGTCGCTACCGTTATCATTGATGAGGAATTGCGTCGCCATGGCAACCACCGTCAGCATCATGATCATTAGTATCGCTGTCGGTGATCACCATCGGCATCATCATCGCCATCGCCATCACCGTTCTCCATCACCCTCATCATCGTAGTATTCGTCGCCATGGTTAGCATCAGCGTCGACGATATCGGCGTCAGTCGTCGAATGCGCGGCGCTAGCTCCTGCCAAGCACAACTGGCCGATCGTGTCCGTCTGGGTATGCAGCGCCTCGGGATGCGGTGCGGAGGTGAGGAACGCGAGAGGCAGATGCATGGGTCCTCATCCTCATCCCTCATCCTCATCCCTCGTCCTCAGCCTCGTTCTCATCCTCGTCCCTCCTCGTCCTCATCCTCGTCCTCATCCTCAACCTCGCCCCCCTCCTCATCCTCGTCCTCATCCTCATCTGCATCCTCCTCCTCATCGTCGAGCCCGATCGCCAATCCTGGTCCTCATCCTCATCCTCATCCTTATCCTATCCGTGCTCGTCTGTTCTCCGATCCATGTGCCTCGGGCTGAACTAATCCTAGAAACTCTGCCTATCGGAATTCTCATGTCCTCCTCGAGCTCCTACTCCTGGTCCCCTCCCTACTGCGCCCGCGCGGCGAGCGTTGGTTCGCCCACCCACGTTTTCGGGTTCACGAGCTTGCGCGTCATGGCCTCGAGGGAAGGCCGATCCTTTCCTTCCCGCTCCTTCTCCTCCTGAGGAGCTCCTGCCCTCTCGACCTCTGGATCTCTCCTGCTCTCTCGACCTCATGCCTCTCGACCCTTTCCCGCTCAGGGCGTCGGCGGATCCTGCCAACAACGATCGACGATCGATGACAACGAAGCGTCGCGAGCTCGTGACGCTTCGTTGTCATCGATCGTCGTCATCGTATTTTGTTGGCAGGATCCGGGGCCCAAGCTGGAATCCAACACGGTGCGGGTGCGTGACCCTGCTTGCTTGCCCGAGCCCCGCCTTGTCTGATCCTTCCATGCGTTGCGCGCGCGACCGCGGGCTGGGCGCCCTCGGGCCAAGCCGCGCGGAGCGCGCGCGCGAGCTCGCGCGCGAGCATGGGTCGAAGGGCTCAAGAAACGAGGAGGCGGACGAGGAGAAGGGGGAGGAGCAGGAAGGGGAGGAGAAGGGGGAGGAGCAGGAGGAGGAGGACGAGGAGGAGGAGAAACAAAGCACGACGATGATGATGAGGAGGAGGAGGAGGAGGGGAAGGAGGAGAGGACTTGCGTATATCCTGACAACGCAAGGAAGGGAAAGAAACGCCGAGCCGAGCCGAGCTAATTGGTCGGCGGTCTCCTGATCGCAGGGTGAGTCATAAGAATTCTTTTGCCGACTCGAAAACCCAAGTGTTAAAACCCACTCATCTTATTTTTTTCATTATGTGATCGAATGCGGCGTCAATGTAGGATTATAAGTTTTAAAAAATTACTGCAGCATGTATAGATTTCTATCAAGCGGGGGATGTTAACTCGAAAACCACATGTTGAAAACCCAATGCAAAACTTCATTCTCTGAACAGAAGAGGCGATCATCTGAATGTGGAATATATAAAACGCATATACACCATGCAGCGCGCGCGGGCGGGTCACCCGCGCGCGCGCCGCCCTCCGCGCGCATGTGCATTTTGATACAACGGTGGCGATGTTAACTCGAAAACCCAATGGTGAGAACCCAATGTAAAAATTCATTCTCCGATCGGAAGAGGCGATCATCTGAATGTGGAATATACAAAACGCATATACACCATGCAGCGCGCGCGGGCGGGTCACCCGCGCGCGCGCCGCCCTCCACGCGCGTGTAAATGTGGATACAACAGGGGCGATGTTAACTCGAAAACCCAATGGTGAAAACCCCATGTAAAACTTCATTCTCTGATCTCATCAATGTGGAATATACAATTTCGCATATGCACCATGCAGCGCGCGCGCCGCCCTCCGCGCCCTCGTATACATATTGATGTACAACAGGAGCGATGTTAACTCGAAAACCCAACTGTGAAAACCCAATGCAAAAATTCATTCTCTGATCGGAAGAGGCGATCATCTGAATGTGGAATATACAAAACGCATATACACCATGCAGCGCGCGCGCGGGCGGGTCACCCGCGCGCGCGCCGCCCTCCACGCGTATGTACATTTTGATATACAACGGGGGCGATGTTAACTCGAAAACCCAATGGTGAAAACCCAATGTAAAAATTCATTCTCCGATCGGAAGAGGGGATCATCTGAATGTGGAATATACAAAACGCATATACACCATGCAGCGCGCGCGCGGGCGGGTCACCCGCGCGCGCGCCGCCCTCCACGCGCATGTAATTGTTGATACAACAGGGGCGATGTTAACTCGAAAACCCAATGGTGAAAACCCAATGTAAAACTTCATTCTCTGATCTCATCAATGTGGAATATACAATTTCGCATATGCACCGTGCAGCGCGCGCGCCGCCCTCCGCGCCCTCGTATACATATTGATATACAACAGGAGCGATGTTAACTCGAAAACCCAATGGTGAAAACCCAATGCAAAAATTCATTCTCTGATCGGAAGAGGCGACGATCTGAATGTGGAATATACAAAACGCATATACACCATGCAGCGCGCGCGCGGGCGGGTCACCCGCGCGCGCGCCGCCCTCCACGCGCGTGTACATTTTGATATACAACAGTGGGCGATGTTAACTCGAAAACCCAATGGTGAAAACCCAATGTAAAACTTCATTCTCTGATCTCATCTGAATGTGGAATATACAAATTCGAATATACACCATGCAGCGCGCGCGCCGCCCTCCGCGCCCTCGTATACATATGGATATACAACGGGAGCGATGTTAACTCGAAAACCCAATGGTGAAAACCCAATGTAAACATTCATTCTCTGATCGGAACGGGCGATTA
Organism: Prorocentrum cordatum; assembly: GCA_963575745.1. Lineage (NCBI taxonomy): Eukaryota > Dinophyceae > Prorocentrales > Prorocentraceae > Prorocentrum > Prorocentrum cordatum. The sequence goes on along the minus strand of CAUYUJ010014816.1, from coordinate 215,992 downwards.
TCTGAACGTGGAATGCACATGCGCCAACATAATGCGGCGGCATCGGATTATTGCCCATGCGGTCGTTCAACGCGCGATCCAACAAAAAACAAGACATACGCAACAAAAACAAGACATGATACAGAAAAACAAGACATGCCCAAAAAAACAAGACAACGTCAACAACATCACAGCATGGCGCGATTTTCAAGACAAAACAGCAGTCTTGAAAAAAATGCAGCTGGAGGATGTCAGGGGCACCCAGGCGCCGTCCTGGCCCTTGCGCCAGCCCGCTGGCGGCATGCTGGATGCCCTCGCCCTCGCCGAAGATGCCCTCCGGGAAGTAGTTGGGCAGCTTCTCGGCCGCCTCGCGGATGAGCGGGGCGATCCCTCGCTGCTCAGCCTGTGCCAGGACCCGGGAGGCGGTGACAACGTCCACGTAGATGCGGAGGCTGGACTCTGTGAGCCACCGTCCCGCCTCCTTGATGTCCTGGAAGGGGACGCCACGAGCCACGGAATCGCTGGCGAACCCTGCGCGCGCCGAGTGAGGCGCCCAGTGAATGTCGAGGCCCAAGGCTGCTTCAAACTGCTTGAGCCGATGCCTGTAGTCGACGAGCGAATAGGGAAAGAGGAGCCCCTCGGGCGGCGTTCCCAAGACTACTCGGTGCAAGAGGTTCTCCAGCACTCCGCCCTGCTCCAAAATAATGGCGAACTGCATCCTTTTGGCCTTTGTCCCCGACTTGGCCCCCAGGTTGATAACCCAATTAGGCTGCAGGTCAGGTCCCCCTCTAGACGATGGCAAGGATATGTCTTTTGCTCTAAGCTGAAGCATCTCCGATGGGCGCAAGCCGCGGTCCACCTGCAGCAGCAGGCCTACGCCCAGCCGCGGCACGCCCCAGCAGGAGAAATAGATGGCGGCCAGGTTAGCCGGCGCGCGGCCCAGCGGCGGCGCGTGCTCCACCTCAGCCGACACTCGCCACGCGTCGATCACTGAGTGGGACCACGTCAGCTTCCTCCTCAGGCGTGGGAAGACGAACTCCACCGCCGCGACGGCGTACTCAAAGTTGCACTTGGTCATCTGCATGTCATTCTTGTACTCGACAAGCAGGTCGCCCCACTGCTCGGGCCCGTCGGGGACGAAGCCGCGTTCGTCCAGGTAGGTCACGAACTTCATAGCCGCCGCCCTGTAGGCCGCCAGGGTGCGCGGCTTAACCTTCTCAACAGAAGTGCTGTCCAGCTTCCTCGGCCCCGACATGAGGTAGGCCGCGGAGCTCAGCACGAGTCAGGCACCTCGATATCTTATCAGCAGGCCGCCTGAGCGTCTCCACCCATGGAATCAAAATCTTTGTGCGAGATGCCATTCCTGCTGCGGTCTTCTGACGCAACAGGTGGTTCAAAAGGTGCGCCGGGGACCTGCCCTTGCTCACCGCACCTGAGACGGGCTGGTTGTCCTCCAGGATCGGCAGCACGGTGCGGTGAAGGGCAGGAGTGGCGGCCGCCAGCCTGCTGATCTTCACGACGCAGCGCCCCTCGCCCAGCGTGATGTGGTCGGCCGACCGCCACCTGCCCGCCCCTACGATCGTCCAGTCCTCGTCGGGCTTGAATACGCGATCGGGCAGGAGGCTGAAGGGCTTCGTCCGTCTGATGACCTGCTCGGGGCGCCGCAGTCCAGTGAGCTCGCCGTCCAGCCTCGCCACGGTGTAGCCCAAGTTGCCGCCCGTGTCGATGAAGTCCTTCGCGATGTCCTCGCTCATGTCGGTCACCAGGATCCCCCAGCCGCCGTCGTCCTCCACGTTGGCGCCCATGGCGTCCGCCGCGAAATACACGGGCGCTGGCGGGGCTCCCAGGTCAGCGTACATCAACGGGACGACCCTAGCCATGGCCCGCAGCTCCCTGCGGACGGTCGCCCAGGTGCTCACCCGCTGGTGCGGGTACCTCTCCAGGAGTCTGAAGACGGCGCTGGGTATGCAGAGCAGCTCGCGTCGCAGCAGTGCGCCCCAGATCCACACCCCCAAGAGCGAGCGCAGCTCCTCGGTGTGGAGGGTGCGGGCGGCGCCCATCGCCTCCAGCTGCTGCACCAGCTCCCGAGCCCTCTTCGGAGGCAAGCGCAGCTGCGCTGGACGCGCCTGTGGTGCGTAGCCCAGCACCTTCTGCATGTCGCTGGCCTCCGTGCGGTCGGTGACCACGAAGCCGGCCTCGGCCAGGGCGTCCGCCAGCTGGTGCATCTTCCCAGTGGCCCGTGGGCCGCAGCCGCTGCCCCCTGCCATCACCGCGCCGTCGTCGACGTGCAGGTAGAAGGCCATCTGCGGCCCGTCCAGCACCAGCCCGCGGCCGCGAAGCACGTCCTCGTTCCGCACGGCCACCGCTGGTGCCGCAGTGCTCCGCGAGCCCCATGCTGTGACCGCCCTGTCGGCCTCTGGCGGCCTTCGCCACCCGGTGCCGCCCAAGCCGGTCTGCTCGAAGATGGCCAAGGTCCGGACAATCAGGATGCCCAGCGACTCGCACATCCCCTCGGGGTACTGGGCCAGCGGGCTCGCGCGGAAGGTGCCGTCGGCCAACTTGCCCTCGGCCGACTCGTGGACGTGGGACCCGTCGCACCGCAGCTCATTCAGGTCCTCCAGCCCCTGCAGCGTGCCGCTCAGGCACGTGGGCTTCTTCGTCCGCCCGCCCAGCATGCACTGGTCCAAGCACGCTCTCCGAGACGAACGCCTCGTCTCGAAGTCCAGCATCTCATTCGTGTTCCAGATGGATGGGTAGGGCGCGTGCCCTGGGTCCTCCGGGTGCTCGATGAGGAAGGCGCCGCCACTCTGGCCGCGCGCCTCGCAGAGCGCCAACAAGTTCAGCGTCAGGGTGTTACTCTCCGCGACTCTCGCGGCCTCCCAGGCCTTGAGACCTGGCAGACCCCGGGGGCACAGCCGCGAGCGCACCGGTGGCGGGCCAGGTCGGCGACGATTGTAGCGCGCCCGCGACCAGGTCGAACAGGGCGGGCCGCCCAGCACGATGTCCACCCAGCCGCCCTCGCACAACTCCATCAAGGCGGAGAAAGTGGAGGGGTTGGCCAGGTCCCACCGCGGGTCGTCCAGGAGATCGGCGGAAAGGAAGATCACCCTCAAGTTCCGCTCCTTCGCCAGCCTCTCTACCACCTCCTGAACGTCACCACGCCGCCGACGGCCAGCGAAGAGATGCATCACCACCATCACCCGCTCGTCCGCTCTCTTCGCCCGCTTCACGGCCTCTATCCACTCTGCCACGCTGTAGCCCGCCGGGCTAGGCGGCGCGGCGCGGCAGCTGGACTGCTGCCCGAGCCAGTCGTCGTCGTAGCGATGCTGTTGAGCGCCCTCAGGTCCGGCATCCACGCAGTCGCCATCCTCCAGCCCCCCGTCCTCGGGCGGCGAGGTGCGTGGCACACCGCTGGCAGCGCCGTCGGCGGGTGCCGCGGCGCCCGCAGGCGCCCCCAAGCGTGCGCCCACGCCCAGCAGCGCCCTGCCAATGATCGCCATGTTGACCGTCATCAGCAGGTGCACGGAGTGCGAGCCGCCCATGGCCAGGCGATGGTAGCAGGGGGCTATCCAGCCCGTCGGCCCCACCATGTCGCGCAGGCGCTGGCTGAGCTTCGCCCACACCCAGCAGGCGCGGATCGGCGGGCATGCCTGCCACTTGGCCATCCAAGCGGGGACGCGGAGGCGGGTGAAGGCGTTGTCCTCGTCGAACGCCGCAACGCCCCACTCGTCCGTCGGGACGCACATGGAGGCGATGGCCGCCCCGCCGTGCATCCCGTGGTCCCCGCGCTGGCGCGGGTCGGCCCACGCGTAGTTGCTGGCGCACATCATCAGGACCTTCCTCTGCTTGGCGGGGTCCTTCTTGGGCACGCAGCTGAACCCGCAGTAAGCCTGGACGTCGCGGGGGGCCTCGAACGTCCACATGTCCTTCGGCAAATCGTCCCGCATCAAGTAGCGGGCGTATTCCGACGTCGAGCCCCCCACGAAAGCGAAACGTTCCTCCAGCTCCTCGAAGATGACCCCTGACTTGCCGCTGTAGTCCAGCACGTTCCGCTCGTCCGAGTAATACTGGCGCTCGCCGTCGGGCAGCGCCTCCAGCAGGTCCACGACCATGTCATCAGGTGGCTCTGCCACCGCCGCTGCGCACATCGCCACGTGCCTGCTCACGCCCTTGCGCTCTCCAGTGTAGGCGTCCTGCGGTCCTCTGTCGCAGGCAAGATCCGCCCCTTGACCGCCTGTCGGGGCAAGCCCCCGGCAGTCGCGCTCGTACCGCGCCGCGTCCTGTAGCGCGTACTGCTGCACGAGCTGCCAGGCCAGCATCATCTCGTCGTCGCTCGACTCGCGCTGGCCCGCTGGTCTCGCCTCCAGGGATCCGCGGTCCATCCCATTCATGAGCTCGATGAGCCCGCAGGCCCGACGCCACACGCGCATGCGTCGAGCCCAGCGCGTCCTCAACCTGCCGGAAGAGGAAGCTCCTTGTTGTGGCCGATGAGGTAGAGGAATGGGAAAGAACAACCGGGCCTCGGCCTCCTTCCACTGCAGGGCCCGCGTCAGCGAGCCAGGCAAACCCGCCACTGGCATTCTAGGCTGCACCCGCGGCGGCGGGGCACCTTCTCGGACCGAGGGAGGGTCGTAAGCCCCTCGGTCCGCCAGTGACCGTCAGGCCTGGGGCTTGCCTCGGCCCGAGGGCTTACCCCCTCGGCCGCGGCCGCGCCCCCCGCCGTCGCCACCTCTGCCTCTGCCGCCACCAGCTGCCTCGGCGCCGCTGCCAGCGCCACCTCCGTGTCCCCCGCCGCGGCCGCCGCCTCGGCCGTCGCGCTTGCTGGCGGCGTGGACCCTCTCGTCGCGCTGGTGCTCAGCCTTGCTGTGGGTCGTGGCCTCGGTCACCAGCCAGGTGGGGGCCAAGTCGGCGGCCGACCCGGGCGGGCGAACAGCCAACATTGCCGCCGCCCCCACCTTGCCCTTCGTCCGCATCTCGTAGACGCAGCTCGCCAGCCGCCTCAAGTGCAGCTCCAGCGCGTCGTCGGACGCCAGGCGGGTGAGCAGCTCGGACTGAGTCTTACACCCGCCCAGCAAGTAGTCCACGTTGGTGGCGGCGGTCCACAGATCGGCCCAGACCGGCGTGCGCCGCTGGCCCGTCACCTCCTGCGACAGCCAGTCGCGTGCGCTGGCCGCCCCCGCCCCCCGCATGGCGCGGTAGATCTCCGGCGCCGCGCGCCTCAGATCCGGCGGGGGGCTCAGGTTCCAGCGGCTGTCCTCTTGCTGCTGCTGGGTCTGCGGGGCCACGGCCCAACCGGGGGAGGCCTCCATGCCCGCGCCGTGCGGCGCCGTGGCGGAGGAGAGCAGCGCGTCCAGCTCCTGCGGCAGCGACCCTCCTGGCGGGGACTTCGTCCCCGCGCCCACGTAGCCGTGGGTCTGCAGCACTCGTCGCAGGTCAGGGTGCAGCCCCAGGTTACCGTCCACGGCCGCGATTCTCTCCCAGAAGTGCCAGGCCCAGTAAACGTTCGTGGCAGCCTGCGCCTGGAACTCGCGGAGCGTGGCCAGCACCATCTGCACCTCTCGCCCTAGCTTCACAGCATCGGCAGGAGCGTGAGGCGCGTGGAAGCTGAGCCCAGCCGCTGGCACGGCCCCCTCCGGCGGCGGCTGCGGCTGCTGCTGCTGCTGCTGCTGCAGGGCCGCCGTCTGGCTGAAGGGGCCTGGCACCTCGCTCCCCTGGGCGAAAGCCCGCAGCGCCGCCAGGTCCTGCGAGCCGGGCTTCGCCGTCGCGGCAGCCGCGCCCGCGCCCTCGGCAGGTGGGGCCCAAGGCGGCGGCGGCAGCGCCGCGAGCCCAGGCGGGGGAAGCGGGCCCGTAGGTGCCTCCGCGGTCGCCGCGCAGCTCCCCTTGGGCGTCGGGGCCCCCGGAGCGCCCCAGGCCGCGCCGTCGTCCTCGGCGGCAGCGAGGTCCAGGCCGTCCCCGCCGCTGCTGAGCGCCGCGGCGAAGGCCGAGCGCCGCCCCCAGCGCGTCCACCAGGCGGTCACACGCTCGGGCACGCGCCGCACGAGCAGGGAGGTCCCGCACAGCCCCACTGCCGCGCCCGCCAGGCGGTGCCGCCCGGAGTCGGCCCACAGCACCACCACCAGGCTGGACAGGAAGAGACCGATGCCCAGGTGCAGCACCCAGTCGGCGGGCAGCGTGTCCCCGTCCTCGCCGACGGCTCGGGCCCAGATCCGGTCCGCGACCTTCTCCCAGCCATCGGTGTCGGCGGCTACTCGTCGAATCCGACTCTCCGCCTGAGTGGAGAACGTGGCGGCCTCTGTGAACCCCCAGAGGGCCTCGGCCATCTCGGAGCCCGGGACCTCAGGGTTCCCCAAAGCCAGGCGGACGGCCACCGGGTCCAGCGCTGCCTCCAGCCGTCGCGCCTCGTCCAGCTTCGAGCGGGGGGCCCGCCCCGCGTTCAACGTCGATCGCACCTTCAGGACGAGCCCCGCGACCTCGTCGTCTGAGACGTCCGCACCAGCGGCCCGCAGCGCCTCGGTCCCTGCCTTTTTGGCGCCCGCCGAGACCGCCATCCAGCTCCGCCTGGCCGCTGCCGCGCCCTCGGCGCGGGGCGCCCAGCACACCAGCTAGCCGCGGCCTGCTGCACATGGGCAGCGCGCCGCGGCCTCGCACTCGTCTTCGATTCCACGGGTGGAGTCCGCTGCTCCCGTCAGGGCGCCATGCCGCGCCCTGCAGCGAGGTGGGCTGGGCGCCCAAACCTCGCGATAATCTGTACCACATTGGAGCCAAATGATACGGTTGCGGAGCAGGCCGTGCAGCACACGCGAGGGCAGGGGGGCCTTCACGGGCAACCAAAACACAACCTACCGAGCCCACCCGTTTTGGAGGGCCGAGGGGAGCCAGGCCGGGAACTTGGCCCTCCGGCGAAAAGGCCCCCCAACACGCTGGCACGCCCCTGCGGGCTCCGAGGCTCCAAGGAAAATTCCACGATCCCACCCCAAACTGTCGGTCCACATCAACACTCATGCTCTACGATTATTATCCCATCATCATCGTCATCATCATCATCATCATCATCATCACCATCATCATCATCATCAGCATCATCATCATCATCATCATCATCATCATCATCATCATCATCATCATCATCATCATCATCATCATCATCATCATCATCATCATCATCATCATCATCATCATCATCATCATCATCATCATCATCATCATCATCATCATCATCATCATCATCATCATCATCATCATCATCATCATCATCATCATCATCATCATCATCATCATCATCATCATCATCATCATCATCATCATCATCATCATCATCATCATCATCATCATCATCATCATCATCATCATCATCATCATCATCATCATCATCATCATCATCATCATCATCATCATCATCATCATCATCATCATCATCATCATCATCATCATCATCATCATCATCATCATCATCATCATCATCATCATCATCGTCATTATCACCATCATCATCGTCATCATCATCATGGGGCCACGAAACGTGTGCACACCCCTCACACGTTTCGTGGCCCCATAGGGAGCTCCAGCGAAGGCCCCAGTGGCTGCGCTCCATTTCGGCACACCCCTCACACGTTTCGTGGCCCCATAGGGAGCTCCAGCGAAGGCCCCAGTGGCTGCGCTCCCATGCGCCCACCGCACCCACTTCGGCACACCCCTCACACGTTTCGTGGCCCCATAGGGAGCTCCAGCGGGCCCGAGCGAAGCGCTGGCTGCGCTCCCATGCGCCCACCGCACCCATTTCGGCACACCCCTCATACGTTTCGTGGCCCCATAGGGAGCTCCAGCGAAGGCCCCAGTGGCTGCGCTCCCATGCGCCCACCGCACACATTTCGGCACACCCCTCACACGTTTCGTGGCCCCATAGGGAGCTCCAGCGAAGGCCCCAGTGGCTGCGCTCCCATGCGCCCACCGCACCCACTTCGGCACACCCTTCATACGTTTCGTGGCCCCATAGGGAGCTCCAGCGAAGGCCCCAGTGGCTGCGCTCCCATGCGCCCACCGCACCCATTTCGGCACACCCCTCACACGTTTCGTGGCCCCATAGGGAGCTCCAGCGAAGGCCCCAGTGGCTGCGCTCCCATGCGCCCACCGCGCAGATTTCGGCACACCCCTCACACGTTTCGTGGCCCCATAGGGAGCTCCACGAAGGCCCCAGTGGCTGCGCTCCCATGCGCCCGCCGCACCCATTTCGGCACACCCATCACACGTTTCGTGGCCCCATGGGGAGCTCCAGCGAAGGCCCCAGTGGCTGCGCTCCCATGCGCCCACCGCACCCATTTCGGCACACCCCTCACACGTTTCGTGGCCCCATAGGGAGCTCCAGCGAAGGCCCCAGTGGCTGCGCTCCCATGCGCCCACCGCACAGATTTCGGCACACCCCTCACACGTTTCGTGGCCCCATAGGGAGCTCCAGCGAAGGCCCCAGTGGCTGGGCTCCCATGCGCCCACCGCACTCATTTCGGCACACCCCTCACACGTTTCGTGGCCCCATAGGGAGCTCCAGCGAAGGCCCCAGTGGCTGGGCTCCCATGCGCCCGCCGCACCCATTTCGGCACACCCTTCGTACGTTCTGTGGCCTCATAAGGGGGCTCCAGCGAAGGCCCCAGTGGCTGCGCTCCCATGCGCCCACCGCACCCACTTCGGCACACCCCTCACACGCTTCGTGGCCCCATAGGGAGCTCCAGCGAAGGCCCCAGTGGCTGCGCTCTCATGCGCCCACCGCACCCATTTCGGCACACCCCTCACACGTTTCGTGGGCCCATGGGGAGCTCCAGCGAAGGCCCCAGTGGCTGCGCTCCCATGCGCCCACCGCACCAACACCCCTCATACACTCCCCCAGTGGCTGCGCTTTCGTGTTTCGTGGCCCCATAGGGAGCTCCAGCGAAGGCCCCAGTGGCTGCGCTCCCATGCGCCCACCGCACACATTTCGGCACACCCCTCACACGTTTCGTGGCCCCAGAGGGAGCGCCATCGAAGGCCCCAGTGGCTGCGCTCCCATGCGCCCACCGCACCCATTTCGGCACACCCATCACACGCTTCGTGGTCCCATGGGGAGCTCCAGCGAAGGCCCCAGTGGCTGCGCTCCCATGCGCCCACCGCACCAATTTCGGCACACCCCTCACACGTTTCGTGGCCCCATAGGGAGCTCCAGCGAAGGCCCCAGCAGCTGCGCTCCCATGCGCCCACCGCACAAATTTCGGCACACCCCTCACACGCTTCGTGGCCCCATAGGGAGCGCCATCGAAGAAGATACTCACAATTGCGGCACTCGCAACTGCATCTGGTTGGGTCCTTCGCCCGGATATTTTGTTGTTTTTCTTCCCCAGCGCGGCTCCATCAACGAAGCACGTCCATGCTTCAATCGGGTGTCTGGGAAGTTCCACGGAGACGCCAGCGACAGAATGCACAAAAACGCAACGTCTCCAATGTCAAGCTCCGATCTACTTTCAGCTGTCAAGCATTCCTCCGGGGGCGTAGACTCAGGGGGGGGGCTACCAGGGAGACCTCCAGCTGCACCTCCCCTCAGACCTCGGCGTCGCAGAGAGATCGTGTCGGCAGGCTTCTCCCAACTCTTCGGCCTCTGGAGGCCGTTCCCAAGCCCTGGGGCGGTGAGAAAACGACGCAGGATGAAAAGCCAGGAAAGAGAGGGGGGAAGGTAAACTAGATCCTGGGTCCTGAACCTGGAGGTGTGGTAGGGCAGGGACACCGGCCGGCCCAATAAGTACTAGCCCATCCCTCCCCCCTCCCCGTTCACCATGCGTACCCCGTTTCGGCCACGCTCCCCCACCGGCCTCATCCCCGGCCTCGCCCACTCCCACAAGCGTTCTTCCCGCTCCAACGCATCATGACCCCACCACCACCACCACCACCGTCATCATCATCCTCTCCAGCAGAAGCAGCATCATCAACAACAACAACAACAACAACAACATCAACATCATCATCATCATCATCATCATCATCATCATCACCATCGTCATCATCATCATCATCATCATCATCATCACCATCATCATATCATCATCATCAGTATCATCATCATCATCATCATCATCATCAGCATAATCATCACCATCATCATCATCGTCATCGTCATCGTCATCGTCATCGTCTTCGTCATCGTCGTCCTCCTCATCATCATTTTCCTGATCATCATCATCATCGTTATCATCTCCTCTGCCGGCTCATCATCATTTGATCATCCTCCTTCTTCTGCTGCATCATCATCGTCGTCATTATCAGCAAGATCATCAGCAGCAGCACCAATGGCATCATAATCAAGAGATCCCCCACCCGTCCATATTTTACAGAACTCTCATGTTTGTCATCCGCATGTGGTGACCTTGCAGAGACAGCACAAACCTGAACACACGCCGGCGTGATACACACAACGTACTTCACAGATCCGTGCCGGTAGTGCAATTGCTTGCGGCCCGCCAAAAGCCAGGGCGGGTAGGTCGTGCACCAATACAGACAAGGAGGGAGGCTTGAGCGAGACGTAAGCAGACCTCTGTGTTTCATCTCCGACACGTTCCTAGGACAAGTCGGAGATTCCCCACCCGATCTTATTTTACTGAACTCTCATGTTTGTCATCCGCATGTGGTGACCTTGCAGAGACAGCACAAACCTGAACACACGCCGGCGTGATACACACAACGTACTTCACAGATCCGTGCCGAACATCGAGGCACCAAAAATCGCTATCGGTTCTCTGTCGTCAGGGCGGCTCAGGGTCACTTGCACGGAAGGGGTACAGGCGGAGGCTTCGCCGAAAGACGCGATCGAAGGCAGCATCATGAAAAAACATCGGCCAGTCGATTGGCCAACAACTTTGGGTAGGCGGCGGCACGAGCGGTCCAATGACCCAGGAGAACCTGGTGTTTCTTTCCAGAGAACGAGCAAATACCACGGACAGCTTTACAACGCTTACACAAGTCGTCGGCTCGCGGCAACAGGTAGCACCTCAGCCTAGTTGGTTTGCACCAGGGAGAACCCCAACCACAGCAATTCGTTATAACATCGCGGCCCCTGGGCCAGCGAAAAACCTGAACGGCAGCTTCCATTCTCCACACGTAGGATGATTGAGGATTCTCCCACACAAACAAGGAACCCGCATCGGTTTACAACATCGAAATATCTTAATAGACACCTGAAACAGCTTGTTGCCTTCATCTACGAGGCTCTGCAGATGGGGAGGGAGAGAATGGAGGCCAGAGGGAGCCCGCGAGGATCTCATGGAATTATGGCCCCCACGGGCAACGGAGAACGACTTGCACGGAACGCCAGCTAACCACCCGAGACATCTATTGGACTTGAGCATTCGGAGGATGCGTGTCTGAACCGCGGGCCTCAGGAGGTCACCTGGGGGCCCTTGGAGCACATCAAAAGAATACACTCTAAACCCACGGCGACGAAGGGAATTCGAGAAATGCTCAGAGCCCGAGAAGATTTCAATGGAGAAAAACTCGTCTCTCTTAGCTCGGAAATCATTCAAACGTTGGCGGATAGCGAGGCGGCGGCGAGCAGCGAGGCCAGCTCGGCCTCGGCCCTCAGGCAGTAGGTCCTGGCCGTGGGCTCCATCTGGCTCCACACCGTCTGGATGAGCCCGCGCTTCTCGTAGAGTCTGACCAAGCCGGGCTGGCGCCACCTGCCGCGCCGCTGGACCTCCTGCAGTGAGATCCCCCCCGTGAAGCGGTCGTTGGACGCGCCGCTGTGTCGGGCGGTGTACCGCACGGGCATCATCCCGTCCAGGTTCAGCTCGCGCACCGCGCGATCGAACATGTCCTTGGCCACTGCCATGGTGAAGCTCCACAGGGAGCTGCTGGGCGGGCCTTGGGCCAGCCGAACCAGCAGGCTGCCCAGCCAGGGCCGCGCCGCGTCCACGGTCTCGTCCATCTCGCCAGTCTTGCTGGGCCTCTTCATGTAGTCGGGGTTGATATGGATCGCCACCTTCGACATTCGCGCCCGCGGTGGGATGATCTGGCCACGCGTCAGGCGGAACGCCTCGCCAGGCCGTAGGTAGGTGTCCACCATCAGCAGCCAGAACACTGCGAGGTCGGGGCGGCCGCTGAGCCGCCACAGCCGCCGCGCCACGCCCGTGCAAGTAGCGCACGGCAGAGGCCGCCGCGTCCGCGACGGCCGCAGAAGACGCCAGCCGCGCAGCGCGCGGTAGGCGCGCGGCAGGGCCAGCTTCCCCTTGCCCTGGTAGTCGGGCACATGCATGAAGATGGCGGCGAGCACCTTCTCCCCCGTGGACGCGATCTCCCCCTCGAGGTACAGGTCGTCGAAGAACATGACCAGGGCCGCGTCCGCGTCGGCAGCAGGCCCCGCCAGGGACTTCAGGCGGCTGCGGCGGAGGAACAGCTCGAGCAGCCGCATGTACTGCATGCGGCTCCGCCGTCCGACCGCCGCCGGCTCGGCGATGGAGAGCTGGCGGGTCGCGCCCCGAGCCTGCCCCCCAGCGTCCGGGCGGCGCCGCGCCGAGCGAGGCAGCTCCCTGGTGGGGATGTCGCGCGGGGCCGCCAGCACCACCGACGGCAGGCCGCGCCCAGCCCAGGAGCGGCGCGGCGAGCCCAGGGGGCCCGAGCCACAGCGTGCCAGCGCCCGGGGGCTCCCCAGCTCGCTGCGCTTCAGCCGCCCGGTCGCCTAGGGCGCCGCTGGGCCACGGGCCCGCGGGGGGCGGGCTGGCTGCGGGGCGGCAGAGCCCAGGCGGACTCGCCAGGGCCGCGGACCAGCTGGCGCCGGCCCGACCGTCGCCCTCGGGGCCTGGCGCCGAGCCGCGGCGGCGCCGAAGCTGACGCCCACGCGCTGCGGTATCGCGCCAGCTGGCCCCAGGTGCAGCGCGGCAGCCAGTACCCTCGCGGGCGCGACTGTCACGGTCCGCCGCCTTGAACTCGCTGGGAACCCATCGCCGATGCACGCGGGCCCCCGAAGCAAGTGTAAGAGCGGCGCCCCTGCGCAGGGCATTGAACATATATATATATATATATATATATATACGACAACGCCCCTTAGATAGTGCAAGCGTTAGTGCAAGATTGTCCCCCGAGACCACGCGCCTCTTCCCCCAGGAGCCCGCGTCCGACAGGATCAGCTTCACAGCGTGTAAGTCTCCTCTTGCCCCCTTACGATGCATAGGCTCCTTCCCGAAAAAGCGGCGAATAGTGCGTGGTCGTCCAGGTGGTGCGGCGGATGGCGCGCGTCGACACTTCAGGGGATCTCTTGTTGGCGAGACCCCCTTGCAACAGAACATACGGGTGTGCATCGAGCTCGGCGGCCTCGGCCGCCGGTGCCGCGCGGTCGCGTGGCCACCAGCCCCCGTCGCCCTCACGCGCGCGGCGGAAGCGCCACCGCTCGTGCCACCGACCAGCACGCTGCACCTCCGACAGCTCCCACTCGCCCACGACGGAGGCGTGGCCCGTCTCGCAGGCGTCGGCCATGACGACCTCCGTGGACCACTCGGCGTCGAGGTCCGAGCTGAGCGCGATCAGCAGCCCTCGGAAAATCCTGTGCTCGCGCCGCGCGAACGCCCACACGGGCCTGGCACGATGGTACCTATGCTGAACAAAAGAGTACACGGAGCTGAAGCAGCTCATGCTCTCGCGCCTACACAGCGCGGCGAAGGTGCAGCGGCCGATGACGCGCTCGATGTCGCGGCTGGTGACGCGGGGCCGGCCCTGCGCCAGGCGCCCGAGCCCCATGTAGAGCTTCCAGAAACGCCGCGGCGCCAAGGCGGCGCGGGCGGGGCACCCCTCGAGCTGCCCGCCGAGCATCATCATGCTCTCGGCCGCGTCGGCCTCCTCATGGACGGACAGGCCTGCGCCCTCCAGGGCCTGGGAGGCCGCGCGCCTGACCTCGGTCACGGCCGCGAGGTCAGCGCCGACCACGAGGACGTTGTCCACGCACAGCGATTGGATGGGCTCCCTGAGCGGGCACGGGGTCGGCACGAAGTCGACCGCCCGCAGCTCAGGCCTCAGGGCGTCGGACTGGCCCGACGTCCGCTCGTGGGCCTTCTGCACAAAGAAGAGTGCCCAGCTCCACCCCGTGGGAACGACGGCAAGTTGCGGGCACAGGCCCAGGGCGGGGCACGCCGCCCGTCGAGCCTGCTGACGCCAAGCTCGCCCGCGGTGACCTTCGGCAAGCAGAAGTACGACCGCAGGTAGGCTGGCAACGTATGTTGGTAGAACGCGTTCTGGACGTCAACCCCCGCAAAGTAGAGGGGCGCGCCCTTCGGCACCTCAAGGTCCGCGAACCCCGCGGCGGAGAACGGGTTGACGGAGGGGGCGGGGGCTGAAACCGTTGGCTGCTACGCCTGCAGCCCAGCGCCATCCTGATCCGCTCGTCCTCCTTAGCCACGAAGAAGGCGGAGACGTCCTCAAACCGTTCTTTGCCCAAGGTGAAGACGCCCCGCGAGATGCCAGACTTGATGATTTCAAGGTAGAGCGGCCTGTTCCGCTCCAGCACAGGGTCCATGTACAACGTGGGCACCCCCTCTGTCTCCACGGCCTCGTTGAAGCTCGGCGGCGGCAGCAGGAAAGCATGGTCGAGGTCCAAGAGAGAGCTTCGGTCGCCAGCGCCAAGCCGGTCCGCGAGCCACTGAGGCTCGTTTCCCAGCTCGGGCCAGCTCACGAGGCGCGGAGCGCAGGGCCTCAGCGGCAAGTCATTAGTCGTGTCGCAGTGGAGACACGGGCGGCCCAAAAGCTCCGAGCAGGCTTCGTGGGCCGACGTGCTCGGAGGGGCGGCCATCTTGCGACGCAGCCCTCGAACCCGAAGTAACAAACCATCCAGCTGCGAGAAGCGCCCTGGCATGACCCGCGGCGTGGCGTAGCCCCCAGGCAGGTTGAGGCACTCCGCGATGTCCCGAGTACGCTCCTCGATCAACGAGGCGCGAGACAAGCGAGCCCGAACTGCGCGGGATAGCTCAGGCGGGGGGGGCCGAGCAATCGGCGACGCGGGCACCGCGAACGGCAGCGTGCCATCGCCGCGAGGTTGGACATCAGCACGTCCACAAAACTGGCTCTGGCATCGCGGCGGTCGGGGCGAGCCGAGCCCCGACCCCCGCCCCCAGGCCACCCCTGACTCTCCTTGCCCGACTGGGCGGTCTTCTCCTCGCGCGCCTTGCGACGCTGCTTCTGGATCTCCGTCTCCTTGGCCAGCTGGTCGGTGGCGTACTTGGCGACGCCTGGAGACATGGCAACGCCACGGCGGGCGCTCTGCTTCTGGCGGCCGATGCAGTGCTCGACGCCCTCAATCTTCATGCCCCCCATGGTCTTCTCGATCAGCTGGTAGGCCCTCGGCGCCACCTCCATGCAAGCAAGGTTCGAGCCGTCCACCTGATCGTAGGTGACCCCGAGCTCGATCGAGAAGCCGAGGAGGTCGTGGAGGTGGGCGGCCGCTGAGTCCTTGGCGCAGCCGCTCTCCATCATCCACTTGGTGTGGCGGCCGTCGGGTGTGCCACCGT
>CAUYUJ010014816.1:85513-195513 GCA_963575745.1 Prorocentrum cordatum | reverse complement strand
TCCCAAGAGGGCCTCGAGAGGCAAAAAAACAATAACTTCACGTTTCAAACGATGTTCGCGTTCTCGCCTTTTCGGGCGTCTGCAAGCTCAAAGCGGAGCGAGAGGCCCCCCAGACTTGCCCAAGACGGCCCGACGGGTCCCCAATGGGACTCGGAAACGGCCCAAGAGAGCCCAAGAGGGCCCCAAGACGGCAACAAAAAACTTCAAGAGGCCCCAAGAGGTGCTCAAGGGAGGCCCAAGAGGGACCCTGGGAGCCCTCCCTCCCACAAGAGGGCCCCCAAGACCGCCAACATGACCTTAAGAGGCCCCCAAGAAATCCCCAGAGAGCTTCAAAAAAGCCGCCCGGAGCCCTGGACAAAACTCCCAGAGGCGGCCCCCTAGGCCTCCAAGAGGCCCCAAGAAGCCCCTCATCAGACGCGGCGGAAGATGACGACGAACAAGCAACAACCAAATGCGGGCAGCACGACGGGAAGTGGCAAACAATACTCAAGAAATCGGGAGCCGCACATATCATCTCATGGGGGTCGGCGGACTCGCGCAAGCCGCTCGCATAGATGTAACACCAGAGCTCGATACCACAAACTGAGGAAGTCAAACGAAGCGCAACTGATATAATTGAGCTGTGTACGAACACACACGTATATGTCTGTTTGCACGTATGCATGTATAAGTATACACGCCAAAACATGTACGCTCACATCAGCAGATGCCTGTATCCATACATACACATGTGCACATACATATGCGTATTGGTATGCACACATGTACACATATTCAGGTACAGAGCCATGCATCTGTGTATATGTGCACATATAAAGGTGTGTAGATGTATGGTCATCTACATGTACAGAAGCGTATGCATATGCATACGCTCATCAACACATACCAACGCATACGCCAATTGTACACACATACACTTAACGTGTGCGTATACCCGCGCATTTGATGGTACATACGAAAACAATTACATTTATATATGCGTAAGCAAAAAACACAAACACATACATATACATCGGAGGCCGAGGTGTGAGGTCGCAATGGGACGGAAAGCCCCCCACCAGGAAATCCGTCTCGGTTAGGTCTTCGCGTCATGCGTGCGGGCTAGTCGAAGCTGCGTGGGTTCGCGAGAGGAATGACCCCGCCGTCGCTAGGGCGATTCGGATGCAGTGGACCGCCTCTCCACCCCCGGCGGGTGCGCGGTGGCCCTGGGTGTCCCGCCGTAGTGTCCTCTGGTGTCCCGTTGGTGTCCCGTCGGTGTTCCGTCGGCGGTGGGAGGGCGGTGGCCAGGGGTGTCCCGTGAAGTCGATAGTAAGATCGATAATGATATCGCTAGAATGGCACGGATAATGAGATCGAAAATGAGATCGACAGTGAGGTTGACTATGATTTTGATTGTGAGATCGATAGTGAGATCGATAAAGGAATCGAGGAATCCGCCGACCCTGTCGGCGTGTGCGAGGGGCTTCTCCGTTCGAGTTCTCGTCTCCGTCGTCTCCTCGTCGTCTTCGTCGTCGTCACAGTCGTCTCCTCGCCGTATCTGTCGTCCCCCGTCCCTTTCCCTGGGCCCTGCTCAAGCGTGCCATCCAAAGCGAAATTGTATAGCGTCGTATTGGAGTCGAAGGGAAGCCCCTTCCCTTTGATCCCGTTCCCGCGGGGGGGGAGGGTCCCAGAGGGGGTCCCGGGGGGGTCCCGGCAGGGGTCGCCACCCAGATTCGTTTTTCCCCGGGCGGCCCCGACATATCGAACAGCCCCAAAAAGAACCCAGAATGCCGAAGATGGCTCCCAAAATTGCCCGCGAGAGCCCCGTGTCGCTCAAAGATCGACCCGGCACGGCCAAGATGGCCCCAAGACGATCCAAGAAGCCTCCTAGACGTCCCAGGACCTCTCCAAGAGGCTCCTCCCCTCATCCTCGTCTCCCTCCTCCTCCTCCTCCTCCTCCTCCTCCTCCTCCCCCTCCTCCTCCTCCTCCTCCTCCTCCTCCTCATCATCATCATCCTCATCCTCCTCATCCTCCTCATCTGTCCCCATCCTAATCCTCCTCCTGTTCCTTCTACTCCTCCCCCTGCTCCTCCTCCTCCTCCTCCTCCTCCTCCTCCTCCGCCTTCCTCTCCTCCTCTCCCTCCTCCTCATTATCCTTCTCCTTGTTCTCCTCATGTTTTCCCGTCCTCCTCTTCCTCCTGATTCTCCTCCTCCTCCTCCTGACCTCACTGCAGCGCAACATCGTCATCACGCGTCGTCGCTAACTCGGGGGCGAGTCACCAGCATCGTCACCTTCACACCCATCGACGGTTGGTTCCTTTCCCCCCCCAACTTCCTAATAACCAGACATGTGATCGCTTATGGTGAATTGTGACACACGCGCACACGCCTACATATAACATAATACACACATACATACATACATACATACATACATACATACATACATACAGACAGACAGACAGACAGACAGACATACCTACAGACAGACAGACAGACAGACAGACAGACAGACAGACAGACAGACAGACAGACAGACATACCTACAGACAGACAGACAGACAGACAGACAGACAGACAGACAGACAGACAGACAGGCAGGCAGGCAGGCAGGCAGGCAGGCAGACAGACAGACAGACAGATATACTTACATGCATACATGCATACATGCATGCATGCATACATACATACATACATGCATGCATGCATGCATGCATAGATATATACACGCACATACATACATACATACATACAGACAGACAGACAGACAGACAGACAGACAGACAGACGAACGGACGGACGGACGGACGGACGGACAGACAGACAGACAGACAGACAGACACCGCGCTTCGCGCGCGCTCAGGTTCTCCGGGATCTCAGCTCGCAGCGAGATTGCAGATTGCAGTGGGATCTCAGCTCGCTACGGGAAGACTTAGTAAACAGCCCTTCCGTGAGCACGATGGCCTCCAGGAGGACGACGAAGAAGACGAGTGGGGCGGATTGGAGGTCGGGAAAAGGGAGAAGAGTCCAGGATCATGACGGCGACGAAGACGAGGGCAGAACGGCAAGGAGGGACGGGAGCAGAACGAGAAGCGGAGCCTCTGAAGACAAAAAGCAACAAGGAGGACAGAGAGGAAGGTCACGGTGCCCCAAGATGGCCCCAAAGGGGGCCCAAGAGAGGGTGCAGGAACCGAAAATCCGAGCTTTCCGCTCCAAGAGGCCCCCAAGAGGCCCCCAGGAGGCGCCAGGAGGCTCCAAAAAGGCCCCAAAAGAGGCCCCAATAGGCCCCGAAACGGCCCCCAAGAGGCCCCGAAGCAGCCCCCAACAGACCTCCAAACTGCCTCCAAACTGCCTCCAAGAGGCCCCCGACAACCAACCCAAAGGCGGGATGGGCCAAAGGCCATTAGAGAACTCGACAAATGAAAATCAATCACAACCACTCTAAATCGCACTGGAAACCGATGCCGAACACGTTCATCGTTTCCTTGTGGTTGTTGTCCCCCGAGGGATTCCCGCTCGGTTACCATGGGTTCGCCGGCCCCGCGTCCCCCTCCCCCCTCCTCCTCCCCTCTCGACGGCGCGCCCAGGGGGGAAGGAAGAGAGGGCGGGCCCTCTCAGAAGACTCCAGCAGCATCCGACCGTCTGAGAAGTTTTCCACCGAAGCCTCCGAGGGCTTCCCAGAAGGCCGAAGGACCTGTGAGAAGCCCCGCCGCCTTCTGAGCAGACCTGCCCCCTCTCACTTCCCGCCTCGGCGCGCCGCCGAGCCTCCCCCTCGCTCCACCCCGCCCACTCCCCTCCCCGCGCCCCGGGCCCCTTGGCCCCCGGGCACGGGAACGCGGCTCACGCGGGCCAACGCCGCACCGGAGCAGCTTGCGACAGGCGCGCGGAGCCGCGAGCGCCCCAGACAGGCGGGCGCCATGCAGCCTCCCGCGCGGCCTCCTGGCCAGGCCGATCCCAGGCCCAGGATCGGCTCATACGCCCCCCCAGCTTGGCCAGGGACCGACCTTGGGCCCCGGATCGGCATGGCCAGGATCGGCATGGCCAGGATCGGTGCAGGCGTCTGGTTGGTGCCCTCCGAGTGGCGGCCGCTCTGGAATGAGCCGCGGCTGGAGCTGCCGATGGAGCGCGAACCACGCGAAGGGCTTACCAAATGGAGACGGCGGCGCCTTGCGCCAAGGGGGGGAGGGGACGGGCGACGGGAGAGGGCCCACACGCGTTCAAGCGCGGCTTTCCCCTATGTGGACGGGCCACGCCAACCGCAAGCCACGGGCCGTCAGCATACACCAAGGCGTGGGGAGAGGTAAAATAAAGTGACGATGGACAGCATGAAGCCCGGCCAACGAACTGCGAGCCACAGGCCATTGAACTGCGACACACGGGTCATCGAACCATGAGTCGTAACCTACCGCCCCCAAAACCACTCAGCACGTGGTACTTGTAGTGCAGCTTCTATGTATGGCTGTCGCTTATGTAGTGCAGCTTCTAGCGCATGTGCGAAACCATAAAAATGCTAATGCTGTTATGGCCTCAGTCAATGTAGCATATGTGTGTGCGTAGCATTGCGCACGCAGCATTTGTACTTAAGAGTGTGTCGATACGCGGTATCGCACTCCCTTGTCCATCAAAGAAAACGCAACAGCATCAGATAATGAAACACACACACACACATCAAGCGTCATTCGCTATAATTCGTATGAGAACGCAGTGCCTCGAGGCATCCGATGCATTTTGAAACAGTCCAGAATCAAACATTGAAGCTGTCCCAATACTGTCAACTGGTTCTGAAACTTCAAGGAAGCGCGTAGCCCTTTGCCGCAGGCCCATCCTGCAAACCCAGCCCGGGAGGTACCCACGGGCGGGCACTGGGCGAAAACCTTGCGAACCAAGCCAACGAGCGGCCCGCCCACGAGCCGCCCACAGGACGCCCACGAGGCGCCCACCGGCGGGCACCGAGCGAAACCCCGCACATGCCAGCCAGCGCACAGAAAGCCAATCAGGCCACCTCGGGCGGGCACCGTGCGAAAACCAACACATGCCAGCCGGCGCACGGGGCGACGGGAGCGCACTGAGAGAAGACCCACGACTCCCATCCGACGCACGGGGAGCCCGCAGGGCGCCCACGGCCACACACCAGGCAACAAAAAAATATCCTGGCAAGGGACCCAACCACATGCAGTTGCGAGTACCGCAATTGTGAGTATCTTCTTCGATGGCGCTCCCTATGGGGCCACGAAACGTGTGAGGGGTGTGCCGAAATCTGTGCGGGTGGCGCATGGGAGCGCAGCCACTGGGGCCTTCGCTGGAGCTCCCTATGGGGCCACGAAACGTGTGAGGGGTGTGCCGAAATTGGTGCGGTGGGCGCATGGGAGCGCAGCCACTGGGGCCTTCGGTGGAGCTCCCTATGGGGCCACGAAACGTGTGAGGGGTGTGCCGAAATGGGTGCGGTGGGCGCATGGGAGCGCAGCCACTGGGGCCTTCGATGGAGCTCCCTATGGGGCCACGAAACGTGTGAGGGGTGTGCCGAAATGGGTGCGGTGGGCGCATGGGAGCGCAGCCACTGGGGCCTTCGCTGGAGCTCCCTATGGGGCCACGAAACGTGTGAGGGGTGTGCCGAAATCTGTGGTGCGTGGGCGCATGGGAGCGCAGCCACTGGGCCTTCGCTGGAGCTCCCTTGGGGCCACGAAACGTTTGAGGGGTGTGCCGAAATTGTGAAGCGCATGGGAGCGCAGCCACTGGGGCCTCGGGGGCTCCCTATGGGGCCACGAAACGTGTGAGGGTGTGCCGAAATGGCGCGGCGGCGCATGGAGCGCCGCCACTGGGGCCTTCGCTGGAGCTCCCTATGGGGCCACGAAACGTGTGAGGGGTGTGCCGAAATTGGTGCGGTGGGCGCATGGGAGCGCAGCCACTGGGGCCTTCGGTGGAGCTCCCTATGGGGCCACGAAACGTGTGAGGGGTGTGCCGAAATGGGCGCGGTGGGCGCATGGGAGCGCAGCCACTGGGGCCTTCGATGGCGCTCCCTATGGGGCCACGAAACGTGTGAGGGGTGTGCCGAAATCTGCGCGGTGGGCGCATGGGAGCGCAGCCACTGGGGCCTTCGGTGGAGCTCCCTATGGGGCCACGAAACGTGTGAGGGTGTGCGAAACTGGGCGTCGGTGGTCGCATGGGATCGCACCCACTGGGGCCTTCGGTGGAGCTCCCTATGGGGCCACGAAGCGTGTGAGGGGTGTGCCGAAATGGGTGGTGGGGAGGCATGCGGACCCTGTCACTGGGGCCTTCGGTGGAGCTCCCTATGGGGCCCCGAAACGTGTGAGCGGTGTGCCGAAATGGGTGGTGGGGAGGCATGCGGACCCTGCCACTGGGGCCTTTCGGTGGAGCTCCCTATGGGGCCACGAAACGTGTGAGGGGTGTGCCGAAATGGGTGGTGGGGAGGCATGCGAACGCAGCCACTGGGGCCTTCGGTGGAGCTCCCTATGGGGCCACGAAACGTGTGAGGGGTGTGCCGAAATCTGTGCGGTGGGCGCATGGGAGCGCAGCCACTGGGGCCTTCGCTGGAGCTCCCTATGGGGCCACGAAACGTGTGAGGGGTGTGCCGAAATTGGTGCGGTGGGCGCATGGGAGCGCAGCCACTGGGGCCTTCGGTGGAGCTCCCTATGGGGCCACGAAACGTGTGAGGGGTGTGCCGAAATGGGCTGCGAGTTGGGCGCATGGAAGCGCAGCCCGCTGGGGCCTCCGCTGAGCTCCCTATGGGGGCCATCGAATCCATTCGCGCCTGTGGGGTGTACAAAAATGGGGTGCGGTGGGCGCATGGGAGCGCAGCCACTGGGGCCTTCGGTGGAGCTCCCTATGGGGCACACGAAGCGTGTGAGGGTGTGCCGAAACTGTGCGGTGGGCGCATGCGGGAGCGCAGACACTGGCCTTCGCTGAGCTCCCGATGGGGCCATCGAACGATTACGAGGGGTGTGCCGAAATGGGCGCGGTGGGCGCATGGGAGCGCAGCCACTGGGGCCTTCGCTGGAGCTCCCTATGGGGCCACGAAACGTGTGAGGGGTGTGCCGAAATGGGTGCGGTGGACGCATGGGAGCGCAGCCACTGGGGCCTTCGCTGGAGCTCCCTATGGGGCCACGAAACGTGTGAGGGGTGTGCAGAAATGGGCGCGGTGGGCGCATGCGAGCGCAGCCACTGGGGCCTTCGGTGGAGCCCCCTATGGGGCCACGAAACGTGTGAGGTGTGTGCCGAAATCTGTGCGGTGGGCGCATGGGAGCGCAGCCACTGGGGCCTTCGCTGGAGCTCCCTATGGGGCCACGAAACTTGTGGGGGTGTGCCGAAATTGGTGCGGTGTCGGCTGGGAGCGCAGCCACTGGGGGCCTTCGATGGCGCTCCCCATGGGCCACGAAACGTGTGATGGGTGTGCCGAAATCTGTGCGGTGGGCGCATGGGAGCGCAGCCGCTGGGGCCTTCGCTGGAGCTCCCCATGGGACCACGAAACGTGTGAGGGGTGTGCTGAAATGGGTGCGGTGGGCGCATGGGAGCGCAGCCACTGGGGCCTTCGATGGCGCTCCCTATGGGGCCACGAAACGTGTGAGGGGTGTGCAAGGGGGGGGGGGGGAAGTGGTGCGCGGTGGGCGCATGGAGCGAGCCACTGGGCCTTCGCTTGAAGCTCCCTATGGGCTCACGAAACGTGTGAGGGTGTGTGCAGGAAATGGGTGCGTTGGGCCATGGATCGCAGCCCTGGGGCCTTTCGTGGAGCTCCCTATGGGGCCACGAAACGTGTGATGGTGGTGCCGAAATCGGTGCGCGCGGTGGGCGAGGGGAGCGGCCTCCCACCTGGGGCCTTCGCTGGAGCTCCCTATGGGGCCACGAAACGTGTGAGGGGTGTGCAGAAATGGGCGCGGTGGGCGCATGGGGGCGCAACCACTGGGGCCTTCGGTGGAGCTCCCTATGGGGCCACGAAACGTGTGAGAAAACGTGGTGAGGGGTGGCCGAAATGGGTGCGGTGGGCGCATGGGAGCGCAGCCACTGGGGCCTTCGGTGGAGCTCCCTATGGGGCCACGAAACGTGTGAGGGGTGTGCACACGTTTCGTGGCCCCATGATGATGATGATGATGATGATGATGATGATGATGATGATGATGATGATGATGATGATGATGATGATGATGATGATGATGATGATGATGATGATGATGATGATGATGATGATGATGGTGATAATGACGATGATGATGATGATGATGATGATGATGATGATGATGATGATGATGATGATGATGATGATGATGATGATGATGATGATGATGATGATGATGATGATGATGATGATGATGATGATGATGATGCAGGAGGGAGGGGGCAGCGGGAGGAGGAGTGAACGCGGGGCGCTGTCTCTTCAAAACGAGGACCCAACACCACAGGATGGTTGGGAAAAACAAATGCCAGCCAGCGCACCGGTGGCACCCGGGAGGCGCCCGCCGGTGACGGTTGGCAGGACGCCAGCTATACAACTGCGCCGATCCTGGCCAGGCCGATCTGGGGCCCAGGATCGGTGTAGACGCCCTCCTGGTTTGGGCAGGGAGGCACATACACCGATCATGCGCCTAGGATCGGACTGGCAAGGATCGGTGTAGGTGTACAGTTGTAGGGGCCAAAAGTAAGACTCCCCAATGCAAGCACTGTTTGGGGAACAGCGCATCATCCCATCAAGCGATTTGCTACGAAAACCTGCACAGCACAATACCACCCATTCCGTGCTATGAGGAGGCCACCTCCTATGAGAATGATAAGATGCAGGGCACTGGCCTGGTTTCAGTTCGCATGGCCAAGGCCCCGATGCTACACAGAAGATGGGACCTCATCGGGGAGGCAGTTGAATGTGTTTTGGCCCATGCACTCCGTCATGAAATAAGAGCGTACGATGCGGGATTAGGCAGCAGGTTACACCATCGTCTGACATGGTCTGTACATCCGTCATAGTTGGATCATTCAGGGGACTTTGTAATATGTCACGTCATGCTGAATGGAATGTACTTCTCCCCGAGGGGAGAAAAGAATAAGGATAGAGGGGAAAGCGGAAAGGAAAGGGCGGATAGGGGGGAATCTTTAGATTTGCAAAGCGAACTCACACAAGTGAAATGTGTCCTAAATATATTCAGCAAGAGCCGATAAGTCAATAAAACTATGGACCATGCCCGCTTGCCACATTCAGTGATCGCCATCTGGGCTGCATACCTTTACTGCACCGCCCAATGTTTTCAGTGCATTCTGCGCCATGACTGCCTCGTGGGAACACGGTCTCAGGATCCGGAGGACACTCTCGTGACAAAACGGGCGGAATTGTATAGTAGCTACTATGCCACTTTATACACGCAAGACCAGAGCTCGAGCCTGTTGTCGTGCAACCGCCTTCTGTGGCATCTTCCAGCAAAAGCTTCCCCATGACCCCCAACGCCTCGACCGCTTCCTGCAACGAAAACCCAGATTGGCAACCCTCCGTGTGCTCAACGATCGTGCCACATATTAACCCCTACTTCCAGCTGCACCCTAACACCAGCCGTTCTGGCTCTTTGAGCGAACAAAAACTGTCATTCAATAGCACCTCGCTTCCACCACCAATCATCAATAGGGGAGGTAATTGTGCAAGCTCCAAGGGCAGCGCCAAAAACGGAGACACGATGGAATCGGCAAGAGCTGTCGTCGGCGTCAAATGCGGCAAAGAAACACATTGACCATCTATCCGTTCAAACATGGGATCGTTTGGCCACATCACCCGCCTTGCACAACTCGAACAAAGGTCACACGGACGGTTGTCAAAGTAACCAGGGTCTGAACCCGAGAGATCCATCCATGGAGAAAGTCCCACTGCACCGACAATTAACTTTAGAGTCGTTAGATCGTGGCGTGTGAAATATAGCATCAGCTCCATCTTTTGAGCCCCCATGTTCGAGTGGCCGTAGAGGTAAACTGAGATACCAGAGGCCAGCTGAGCATACCCTTGCACCAAAGCGTCCCCCCAAAAAATATCCTGCCGTGGACGAAAACAGCCTATGACTTGTCCGCTACAATGTGACTTGTTAAACCCTCGGACAGCACCGCTGGTGCCATACACGCCACACAGCTGAAAGTCAGGCGAGGCGCACAATCACAAGACCCACCGTTTGCTGGATAGAAAAACCATGCAGCTGCCCGCTGATGTTGCTCATGGATCCATGCGAGAGGGAAGGTACTGATCGCGGACAGCTCCAGGACGCGGCAACTCATGTCGGGAGCCATTGAACGATCATTGGCGGCACCCTTGTCGAAAGTATTGTAATGGGATAAAGTGCAAACTGTGGCATTATCCGCATTGAGGGATAGCCACTTACGCTTGCTTCATATGGGATAAGCCGCATTCGATGTCCGAAGCAATGTGCACGTTCTTCCTCCAGCGTCCATGCCCGGCATACTGTCTTTCCTGCCTCACGATTCCACGTACTGCATGCATCGCAGCACTGCTCAGGAGTCTGAACAAAGCGAGCGGTGATAAGGACATCCGAAGGTATCATCTGCGGGGCGGTGAAATTTGTTTGCGCAAGAAGAGGGCATCCCCTATGCATACCCGGAATATTGACAGCACCTGCCCTCGGAGGAGGCACGTTCTTCCATTCGCATTGCAAGAAGCCGTCGCGATGTGCAATGATAACGGGATCATCGCATTACTCGAGATGTGTATAGATGTGTGAACTGGAAAGCGCTGCCCTTTTGACACTCGCATGCAAAACTCTGGCCGTCTAGCGAACAGGCTCGGCAGGCATCGTTATACGGACCAATGGGGAGGGTGATTCGAGATGGTGGCACTGCGGATGTCGGCTGATCGTTGGCAAAGCTCGCAAGGCGGACCTAGATAGCTGTTCACCACTATGTTTAAACGCATCCAGGAAATGGGCGATAGTCCCACGCTCATGTGGGGAGAATCGAAAAAGAACTGCAGGACGCATCACGTGGCCAAGAAATCTGGCCACTGCACGAAGAAGCCTGCAGCTCGAAAGCATGCCTCACACCGTGAACGAATCAGGCAGATAAGTCCGTGCACAAGTCATGCGATGCATACCGTATGGTTGCAATCCGCCCTTCTGGAGGAAACGTTACTCAGGCTGACATGACTACAGACGAAAGGCACCCACCGGCCTATTGAGTCATAATCGAAGCCTCTCAGGGCCACCTTCAGCCCTCGCATGGAATGGGTTGGGGGGGGCGCTTTGGGAGCCTCCTGGGGACCTCTTGGGGCCGTCTTGGGTCGCCTTGGGAGCGAGCCTCTTGCGGCCATGCTAGTCCTCTTTCGGGGCGTCCTGGAGAAACGGGCATATCAGGCCAGAACGCCCATCACAGATAGAAAGCATCAGGGTTAAATAAGCCGTGCTCCCATCAGTGTTCCAAGAAGCTGGTCAGGGTCGTATGCTGCCAAGGGTGTGATGGTGCTCTGAACCCCAGACCCCAACAACATGGCATCGCTTGAGGGCTGTGACGCTTGCTTCAGCGGGCCTGCCGCCAGCGGAGCCGAAAACGTGTTGCTTCCGCCAGCGACCGCTGGCCTTCCGCCGCCGTTCGCAGGAGAGAAGTCAAGCATTCGAGCCCTAAGGGGAGGATCTTCCTGGAGCGCCCCACATGCTGTCCTAAGGAGTGCCTCATTCGCGACGCAACGAGCCCCCCTGTACTCGATACTGCCATGGATGGAGGGGGTGGCAGGTTTCGTCCTGTGCACGTGGTTCAGAAGCCCGCTCACACACGCACAGTGCTTGCAACATGCTACGTGGGAGTGGCACGACATGCGCTGCTTTCGGCACGGTCGGTGGGAACGACAACGCTTTGTCTGCGGCGCGTGCTTTGGGACCGTGACACGTGACCATACACCCTGGCAGCACTTCGACCTGACGTGCATGTTCATTGCACTGGCATCTGCGTGGGTAAGCGGTAAGCGGGGGGCACGTATTGTGGGGTGTGTGCCCCCACGTGTACGTTGGACGATTACCTGCCAAGAAATTGGTGGTGCCTTCGATGCTGGGCATGCGGCCTCCCCAGCGGAACAGAAGTAGGAGTAGAAGCAGAAGAGGGGTCGTCAAGACCGAAGCTCCTGCCCTTCCCCTCCCTCCTGTTCACCTTCCCCTGCGCTGGACTTCCACTGTCCTCCTCCTCATCCTCCCCATCATCATCATCATCATCATCATCATCATCATCATCATCATCATCATCATCATCATCATCATCATCATCATCATCAGAAGCATCATCATCATCATCATCATCATCACCATCATCGTCAGCATCACCATCAGAAGCATCATCCTCAGCATCAACATCATCATCATCAGCATCATCATCAGCATCAGCATCAGCATCGGCATCAGCATCATCATCGTCATCATCATCATCAGCACTAGCATCAGCATCAGCATCATCATCAGCATCATCATAATCAGCATCATCATCATCATCAGCATCATCATCATCATCAGCATCATCATCATCAGCATCATCCTCCTCCTCCTCATCATCATCATCATCATCAGCATCAGCATCAGCATCATCATCATCATCATCATCATCATCATCATCATCATCATCATCATCATCATCATCATCATCATCATCATCATCATCGTCATCATCGCACCCGTGAACGCGGGTGCTACCCTGCCCGCGGACCCCTGCGTGGGGAGGTCGGTGCAGGTAGGGCCCGAGCGCCCCGTGGCGTCAGCGTCCACCTTTTCAGAGAGTGACTACAGCTAGGCCGCACTACAGTTTTTGAAGGCCCACTCTACTAGTCGTAGTCCAGTAACCCCAGACAGGCCCGAGAGCTCGATCGATCGATTGATCATCTTGCTCCTGCTCCTCTTCCTCCTCCTCCTCCTCCTCCTCCTCCTCCCTCCTCCTCCTTCTCCTTCTCCTCCTCCTCCTCCTTCTCTCCGCCTGCTCCCTTTCCCTCCCCCCTTCCCCCCCCAACACCCCTGCGCCTGGTGCCAGGTCGAGATTGGGTCGACGATCCTCAGAGTGTAGGTGTCGGGCACCCTCCTCTCCTTTCGACGGGTTCTGATGCTGACTTCACTTGCTAAGATCCTCCGCCTCCAGCTTCGATGCCCCCTAGACATACGATTCTCACAACTGATCATCCTCATGATCCTGCTTCCCCTCATCCTGCAGCCCTTCATAACCCTCATCAACTGCACCCTTCTCATCACGCCCCTTCTCATCAGGAGGTTCCTCCTCCTCCTCATCATCATCATCATCATCAACCTGCTCCTCATCATCATCCGACTCCTCATCAGCAAGCCCGTCATCTCACTTCCCTCTCCGTATCCCCACCTCCGTTGTTGCATCACATTCCTCATTGTCGTCTCTTTGTCGCCACAGTTATGTCCCGCATCCTCATCAACAAGAACGACCGAATCATCACCACTGCCCTCATCCACATCCTCATCCTCATCCTCATCCTTATCCAGCTCTCTCACTAAATTGTGAAGACGTATCAAGCGGGAGACGTTGTTGCATTCCTGGGGCCAACATCCCAGTCTAAGGCTCAAGACTTCCTCTGGTATAGACCAGCGTGCGGCCTCTGGAGGGACAATTCAATTGAACAATACAATGTGCACCAGAAGGGGGGATCAAAAGCAATTTCTATTCGTTGGAAGTGAGAACCATCAAACAAGCATTTGAAGATTGATCACTCTATGCTGCTCGCACGCCACTCAACATGCTGAATCCCAAACCCTCGATATCACTCATCGTCGTCTTCGATCGCATCTTTTTGAAGATATATAGATACATCTCAAGGAGAGAGAGAGAGAGTGAAAGAGGAAAAACTAATAATAATAAAAAAACAACAACCAAAAACGCGTTCGTGGAAGGTTGCCTTGGGCAAACATTTGAACACGTGGAACCCGCTCCCCCCCCGAAAAAAAAACATAACATTGAGCATGCCCTGAGATTCGGGGGGGGGGGGGGGGGGGACACCGGCTTCCCCGACAGGGGGTTGAGAGCCCTCCGAAGGGAGGGGGCGGGGAGGTTCGAACCGCCCCCCCACCCCCCCCGTGCAACGGGCGGCGGTTCGAACCTGTAGGGGGCGGGGGCCTCGCCCTGAGTTGCAACGGGATGGGGGGGTTCGAACCGGGGGAGGGCCCCCTTCAGTGCAAAGGGAGACCGCCCCCTCCCCCAGATAGAATCCGACTGAGGTTCGATCCTGCTCGGATGCAACCCTGCTGTATCTGGATCCAGCTGGAATCGAATCCTTCTAAAGTTGTAGCCAGATTTGATGTAATCCTGCTAAGGCTCGGTCCAATTCTAATCGAATCCGAGTATAACAGGATCTAACTTTACTCGCATCCGAATCGGGCTCGACCCTACTTCAATAGAATCCCATGATAGCTGGTTCCAGCTCTAATGGAATCCTATTATAGCTCCATCCAGTTCTGATACAGTCCTACTACGACTGGACCCACATATCATAGCATCCTAATCGGACTCGGTCCAAATCTGATAGAATCCTACGATGGCTGGATCCAGCTCTACTTGAAGCACGAAGCTCGATCCAGCTGTAATGGAAACGTACTATAACGAGCGAACGAGCTGGGTGGGTCGGGTCGGGCGGGCGGGTCAGTACATGCATGGTGGTCGCTTATTCGCTTTCTCACAAACTGCAGCAAGCATGCGAGCGAGCGAGTCACGCTGGTCGGGTTGGGCGGGCGGGACATTAAATGCATGGTGCTCGCTTGCTCGAACTCTCGCTCGAACAAGCGAGCGAGCGAGGGAACGAGGGAAGGAGGGTGTCCTCTCGCTCGGTCGCTCGCTGAAGCAACTGAAGGTCGGTTCGAGCCGGCGGGACACCAAATGCATGGTACTCGCTTGCTCGCTCCCTCGCTTGCTCGTTCGCTCGCTCGAACAAGCGAGCGAATCGGGCGGGTCGGGTTGGGCGGGCGGGACATAAAATGCGTGGTGCTCGCTTGCTCGCTCGCTCGCTCGCTTTACCGAGCAAGCGAGCGAGGGAATGAGGGAAGGAGGGGGTCGATCCCCTCGCTCACACGCTCGCTTGTTCGAGCGCGCGAGCGAGCGAGAGGTCTCGAAATCAGAATTATCTTACGAGGGTTCGGTCAAGTTCTAATCGGTCCAAACTCGGCCTCAATCCAAATTGAAAAAAAGTCTACCAAGGATAATCAGATTGTCGTCGTCATCGGCGTCGTCGTCGCCGTCGGCATCGGCGTCGTCGTCTTCGCCGTCGCTGTCGCCGTCGCCGTCGCCGTCGCCGTCGCCGTCGCCGTTGCCGTCGCCGTCGCCGTCGCCGCCGTCGTCGTCGCCATCGTCGTCGCGGTCGTCACCGTCGTCATCGTCGCCGTCGGCGTCTTCAGCGTCGCCGTCGCCGTCGGCGTCAGCGTCGGCGTCACCGTCACCGTCGTCGGCGTCGGGGTCGGCGGCGGCGGCGGCGTCGGCGTCGGCGTCGGCGTCGGCGTCGGCATCGGCATCGGCGTCGGCGTCGGCGTCGTCGTCGGCATCGGCGTCGGCATCGGCATCGGCGTCGGCGTCGGCGTCGGTTTCGTCGGTTTCGTCGTCGTCGTCGTCCCTGCCCGACGGTGCCCGCCTGCGCCGGCGGGGGCGCCAGCGCTCTCTGTCGTCGGTTGCACGGGGAGGGCCCCCCCCGGATCGACCCCCCCCTCTTGAAGGGGGGGAACCAGTTCGAGCCCCCCACCCTTTGCCTGCCACGTGAAGTGTAGCTGGCGCGGCACCTGAAATAAGAAGGATAAGGAGGAGGGAAAAGAGAAAGGGAGAGAGCGAGGAAACGAGGACGAAACGAGAAGGGAGGAGGGCAAAAGCAAGGAAGGATGATTCAAGGATCATAAAGGCTGTGCGTGATTGCTTTACAAACGGAACGACATTTTGGCGAGCGGACAGGCGGGCTAGCCATAACGGGTGGGACGGGCGGGTCGGGCGGGCGGACCCTAACGGGCGGGCGTTGCATCAAAGCGGGCGGGCGGCCTTACAAGCACGCGGATGGACGAACCCTGACGGGCAGGTCGGGCGGGCGGGCCTCAATGGGCGGGTCGGGCGGGCGGACCCTAACGTGCGGGTCGGGCAGGCGGACCTTAACGGGCTTGTCGGGCGGACGGGCCCTAACAGGCGGGTCAGGCGGGCGGGCCCTAGCGGGTGGGTCGGGCGGGCGGAGCATTGAGGCAAATTCTGCAAATTGCGAGGAAGCCTCAATCGAAAACGCGAGTCCAAAGTAAATTGCAAGGGGGCTCGATGGAGAGCGCGAATCCTGGACGTCGAGAATACAGCGCCTTCGCAAATTGCAAGGAAGCGAGAGCGCGAGTCCTGAGTAAGTCGTGAAGACGTCTCAAACGAGAGCGCGATGTTCGACAAGGTGTGAGGAAATATCAGGCGGGAGCCACTGAATTTTCACCCTTCAAGAATAATAATTGTTGACCGTCCCCGCCGGTGCACCTTGTGATTATTCGATCAAAACCCTCCTCTCGGGGCTCGCACCCTCTTGTTTACAACGGAAACTCTTGATTGCTGGACCCCGGACCCCGAACTACAAAAGCAACAACAACAACAACAACAACAACAACAACAACAACAACAACAACAACAACAACAACAACCATCAGTTTAAGACTGTTCGCTCCGATCTGCTCACGTGCCAATCAATACGTATATCCGGAACCCTGGGTACCCGCCCTCGTCGTTTTCGATCGTACCCCCTTGGGGGTATACCTTCCTTATCTGCCACGCGTATTTAGTGCAGTTCCTTAATTAAGCAAGGGAAGAAAGGACGGGTGGAAGGGGGAGTGAGAAGAATGGAGCACGAGAGAAATTAGCAGGAGGGGGGCAAGGAGCAGAAAGCAAGTGGTAGAACCAGACGGGCAGATCGGGTGGGCAGACCCATAGCGGGCGGGTCGGGAAGGCGCGAGCGCGCGATTCTTCAATACATTGTGAGGAAGTCTCAGGCGGGAGCCGTTGTTGTTGTAGTCCAGCGGAGCAACAACGCAGTTTGACCCGGACAAAAAAATTGGAGGAAGTCTCAAGCGGGAGCGCCGTTCCTAAATTAGGAAGACTCAGACGGGAAGGGGGGTCCTGAGTAAATTTGGAGAAAGTCTCAGGCGAGGGCCGTTGCTGTTGTAGTCCGGGGGGCCAGGGGCACAGTTTGACCACCAAGACTTTCCCTGTCAAAAAACAGGGTGCGAGCGTCGAGGGGCACACTTTGACTGAGAAAAAACCATAGGCACCGGTGAGGGAGATCAACAACAATTATTCAGAAATGAGAATTCAACAACAACAACAACAACAACAACAACAACAACAACAACAACAGCAGCAGCAGCAACAACAACAACAACCACAACAACAACAATAACAACAACAATAATAATAATAATCATAAGTTTAAGACTGTTCGCCCTTATATGCTCGAGTGTCCAAAAACGCGTATTTCCCAAACCCTCGATACCCGCCCTTTTCGTCTTCGATCGAACCCCTTCTGGGGGTATACCTTTCTTCCCTGCAGGCCGGGCCCCGGCAAGCGGCGGGGCGGCCGCGGACCGTCGGCCTGGCCAGCGGCAGCGCTGATCGGCGGGGCGGCCGCGGACCGTCGACCCGACCCCAAGAGGGACGGACAGGGGACCGACCACGACGACGACGACGACGACGACGACGACGACGACGACGTCGAAGACGACGGCGACGACGACGACGACGACGAGCGAAAGCGAGAGCGAGAGAGAACGACAGCAGGGCCACGAAGGGCACGAAGTAGGCCACGAAGGGCGACAGCGGGGACACGAAGGGAATGCGTATGGGGCCACGAAGAGCGCGAACGAGCGGGGGCCACGAAGTGCAGATAATGCGGGGCCACAGAAGGCAACTATGGGGCCACTGAGGGTAGCAACTGGGCCACGTAGGACAGTGAGGGGGACACAAATGGCGACAGCGGGGCCGCGAAGGGCATGCACATGGGGCCACAACGGGCGCGACTCCTGGTGCCTGGGTGTCGGGAGCGCGGCGCTTGGGCAAAGTGCAGGAAATTCCAGCGCAAGGCTATTCTTCAGTAAGTTGTAAGCCAGTCTCCAGCGAGAGCGCGACTCCAGAGCGCCGGGAGAGCGATTCCTCAGTAAATTGTAAGAAACTCCAAAGCGAGAGCGCGATTCCTGAATAAAATGCGAGGAATTCTCGGGCGGGAGCGGGGGTCCTGGCTAATTGTAAGGAAGTCTCAGGCGGGAGCCGTTGTTATTGTAACCCGGGGGCCAGGGGCCCAGTTTGAGCATCAAGACTTCCCCTGTCAAAAAACAAGGTGCGAGCGTCGAGGGGCACACTTTGATTGAGAAAAAACAATCTGAACCGGTGGGGGGGATCAACAATTCGCCGGCCCAACGGACCAGAGGCGTGCTAAGATCTCCGGTAACCACTAACAATATTTCTAGTTCGCGCGCGCGGGGCGGCCCCTGGGGGCCCCCGGACGAAAAGTACCCCGGCCGATCCCCGGCTGACCCCCGGGCGATCCCCAGGGGGGAGGCTATTTTTCGCCACCCCTCACGAGGATCGTGGCCTCCGAGGGGGTGGCTGCAATCGACTACCCCCCCTCCTGCCCCAAGGGGCCCCCAAGAGCCCCCCAAGAGGCCCCAGGGGAGCCCAAGACGCCGCCGAGGAGCCCCAAGAGACCCCCAAGAGGCCCCCAAGAGGCCCCTGGGAGGCCCCAAAGAGGCCCCCAAGAGGCTTCAAAGAGGCCCCATAGAGCGCTCGAGGGCCGGCGGAGTGAGCGAAGCGATTATAATTATTCTTCAGAAATGAAAATTCGACGACAACAACAACAATAATAATAACAATAACAATAACAATAATAATAATAACAACAACAGCCACAATTAGAAGACGGTTCGCTATTCTCTGCTCGCGTGCCATTCAACATGTATATCCCAAACCCTCGATACCCGCCCTCTTTGTCTTTGATAATACCCCCTTAGGGGTATATCTTTCTTACTGCAACGTGTATCTCGTACAGCCCCTTAGGCAGGGGATACGAGGACGGATGACGTGGCAGAACCAGACGGGTAGACCCTAACAGGCGGGTCGGGAAGGCGGGCCCAGGCGGCCGGGCCCAGGCGGCCAGGTCGAGCAGGCGGGTTGCTGAAGCGTGCATCCTGCGTGAATCGCGAGGAAGTCTCGAGCAACAGCGCGATTTCCAAATAAATCGTAAGGAAATGCACAACGAGAGCGTGATTCCTGAGTGTCGAGGGCGCAGCGCCTGAATGAATTGCGAGGAAGTCCACACGAGTGTCCGGTTTCTGCATAGATTGTATGACAATCCCGCGCGAAAGCGTTGGGGGCCGCTGTTTTTGTAAAGCGTGGGCCAACAACACAATTCCGAGACCCATGCCTTTCCCTGTTTAAAATTTCAAGTGCGAGCCCCGGGAAGGGTACTTCAATTATAAAACACCACCATGTGCCCTGGAGGCGGGATCAACAATAATTCTTCTTCAGTAGTGAGAGTTCAACAGCTCCCGCTTGAAAGTTCCTCCCAATTCATTCACCTTCGCGCTCTCACAGAGGACATCCTCTGAACGTACAAACATGATCGACCCACGAACCCGGAAAGGAATACAGAACTGTAACACATGGCAGCGTTTTCAAAGACACCTGATTGGGTGACGGGCAAATGCAATGCTGAGTGTATCGATCTTAATGTACCCTGCCGAGGGCTGTGCTGTGCTGCGCCGTGCTGAATTGCGATGTGCCATGGCGCGACTGTGCTCTATAGCGTCGTGGATCGAGTCCTCCTTTGCATCCGAGTCCTGACCGAACTGATCTGGATCGTAAGCTCGAGCTGCCTGAACACGTAGTAGCTGCCCCAGAGCTAATGGACAGGGGAACATGCCAGGAGGACGCGCCGCGAAACGTCCCAAGGGATGCGCCAGGCGACGTGCCAGGGGACGCGCCATGGGGTCGCACCGTAGGACGTGCCAAAGGGACGCGCTACGGAACGTGCCAATGGATGTGCCACGGAATGTGCCAGGGGACGCGCCACGCGACGTGCCAGGGGGACTCGCCAAGGGACGCCCCACGGAACGTGCCAAGGAACGTGCCAAGTTGCAATGCTGAGTGTATCGATCTTGATGTACCCTGCCGAGGGCTGTGCTGTGCTGCACCGTGCTGAATTGCGATGTGCCATGCCGCGGTTGTGCTCTATAGCGTCGTGGATCGAGTCCTCCTTTGCCCGAGTCCTGACCGAACTGATCTGGATCTTAAGCTCGAGCTGCCTGAACACATAGTAGCTGCCCCAGAGCTAATTGACAAGGGGAACATGCCAGGAGGACGCGCCGCGAAACGTCCCAAGGGATGCGCCAGGCGACGTGCCAGGGGACGTGCCATGGGGTCGCACCGCGGGACGTGCCAAGGGGACGCGCTACTGAACGTGCTGGGGACAAGCGTTTCGCTCGAGACATCCTATCAAAATCATCAGAATTCCTACGCGCGGGACGCGGCACGCGCGAGACATCCTCGGAATTCCTGCGAGCGGGACACGAAAACAAGCATTTCGCCTGAGACATCCTCTGAATTCTGGCCCCCCACGAGGCCCCCGCTCGAGACATCCCCCAATTTTGCAAAACCAGCGTTTCGCTCGAGACACCTCAACAAATTATGAAAAACAAGCGTTTCGCTCGAGAAATCCTATCAAAACCCCAAGAAATCAAAATTCCTGCGCGCGGGACGCGGCACGCGCGAGACATCCTCGGAATTCCTGCGCGAGGAGCGCTTTTCCGTGTCGCGGTCGGCTCTGCAAAACCAGCGTTTCGCTCGAGACATCCTCAACAAATTCTGAAACCAAGCGTTTCGCTCGAGACATCCCCAACTCTGCAAAACCAGCGCTTCGCTCGAGACATCCTCAACAAATTCTGAAAAACAAGCGTTTCGCTCGAGACATCCTCAAAAATAATTCCGCCGGCCCTACTCCCGCACGTAATTTATCGCAGAATAACTTCGCCGGCTCTACAGCCGTCAGATCCGGGGGTAAACCTCTAAAAGAGAACCATGGGCTCGAGCCCTTTCCGGGAAAAAAAATCGCGCGCTCGCGTGGGACTTCCTTTGATTTTGTAGATTGAAACGCCGCGCCCTCTACACTCAGGAATCAAGCTCTCGCTCTGGACTTCGTCACGATTGATTTTGGGATCGCACTTTCGCTCGAAACCTTGTTACGATTCATGCAGGACTCACGCTTCAACGATCCGCCCGCTCGACCCAGCCGTTTGGGTCCGCCCGCCCGTATCACCCGTTAGGGTCCGCCCGCCCGATCCGCCCGTCTGGTTCTGCCGCTTGCTCTCCTGCTTCTAATCCCCCTCCTGCTAACCAGACTCGTGCTCCATCCTTCTTCCTCCCCTTGGTCCCTAGCCTACTCCCTCCCGTCCCCTGTTTTAGAGGCTGCGCCAGCTACAAGATGCAGGTAAGGAAGATATACCCCCAAGGGGGGTACGATCGAAGACGAAGGGGGAGGACCGAGGGTTCGGGAAATACAGATTGATCGAAGAGTGAAAGCTCACCATTATCATCATCACAACCACCATCATCATCACCACCACCGTAACCACCACCACCACCAACACCATCAGCATCAGCATCATCATCATCATCGTCGTCGTCAGCGTCATCATCATCGTCATCATCGCCATCATCACTAGAATCACTATCATCATCATCATCATCATCATCATCATCATCATCATCATCATCATCATCATCAGCATCATCATCAGCATCATCATCATCATCATCATCATCATCATCATCATCATCACATCAGCATCATCATCAGCATCAGCATCAGCATCATCATCATCATCATCATCATCATCATCATCATCATCATCATCATCATCATCATCATCATCATCATCATCATCATCATCATCATCATCATCATCATCATCATCATCATCATCATCATCATCATCATCCGAGTCCTCCAAAAATCATCACCTCCTGTCCACGCTATCCCTTTGTTTCCTGCTCCATTTTCCCCTTCCCCGCTCGCCTCCCACCCCTCCCGCATCTCTTCCTCGCCCTACTACAACGATCCTCGGCGAGCACGTGGTGGAAGAGGAACGACGTGGCCGAGCTCTCCTCTCCTCGCCGCCACCCCAGAGAGCCACGGCGCCGGGGGCCGACAAAGGACGACGGCGGCGACGGCCACGACGACGACGACGGCAAAAGCGACGACGACGACGACGGCGAAAAGCGACGGCAACGGTGACGACGACCACCGCGAGGTTTCGAAGGCAGTTGGGGATGATCGATGCCACGGCCGGATTTTGTATCTCGAGCCCCTGGTCAAAAAGTCCTCCAGCACAGGTCGCGGGAAGTCGCGACAACAATTAAACAAGGATGCACAAGGAGCGACGACGGATACACAACGCCTGGCTGACCCCCGCGACCCGAGATCTGACTGCCCTACTCCACGTGCTGCTCCACCTCGCAGCGCACTGCCGCAACGGCAACGACGAGGCCCGCGACCCGCAGCTCCCGCCCTCCCACTGCCCCTCGGCATGGCACGCATCCGGCACTGGCCGCGTGGTTCCCGTGGGCCCATTGGCTGCCGTCCAGAGAGCCCGCGGGACCCTCCCTCCGCAGCGCCCACCTGCGCGTGGCGCGGGGCGGCTGTCCGCGCGGCTGTCTCGGGAGTCGTACGTAGTGCTTGAGCGTGTGGAAGCCGATTGTCGGACGAGAATGCTGGGCGGCTCGCGCGCGCTGGAGGCGGGCCACGGGCGGCTCGCGCTGGGCCCGCGTGGGGAGCGGGGGCAGCTGGACGCAGTGGGCAGCAGCCCGGGGGCACCTGGACGCGGGAGTGAGAAGGAGGAGGAGTGAGAAGGAGGAGGAGGAGGAGGAGGAGCCGAGCGTAGCAGAAGAGCGGGGTGTCCACCGGACTAAGCACGCGAAAGCGGCGAGCACATACGAACAGATCGCAGTGCCGCCAAGACCGCCGATCAGAGACCATTCGGAGAGATGGGGCTAGGCAACAAGCGGAGCGTGTGATAGGCATGAATGCTATGGTAACCTCTTCGACGACATTGACCGTCGGACTCAGGACAGCCCATCGCGTGAGAGGACACAGAGGGGCAAGATCACGACCGAGGACAGACGAGAAAGCCCAGCACCGCTGCGGGCAAGTAGCATAGTGGCACTGGCGGTCGGGACAATTCATACAACCGAATATGCACGCTAGTTGGAAGGAGTTAGTTAGAGGGGGATGGAATTGGAAGGAGTTAGTTGGAGGGGGGAGGGAAGGATGAGGAGGAGGAGGAGGAGGAGGAGGAGGCGGAGGAGGAAAGGGAGGGGGAGCAGGAGGAGAAAGAGAAGGTAGCGGAGGCGGAAGCCACCAGAGGGACGCACCCAGCGCCCGCTGCTTTGACCAGGCCGTCCCGCCAGCGACGGCGGTCCCGCCGCACGCCAGCCCAGAAACCTCCTACGGACGGCCGCCCACGGCCCCCGACGGCCTCCGTCCTCACCCAGCCTTCGCGCCCCTTCAATTCGGGCGCTAAACACCTACCTCCTTCGCCTGGCTTCAAATACTGACCTCCGACCCGCCCTCGGAACCCGTGGGTTTCGGATGAAGGGCTCCGCTGACAGCAAATCGGTGCCTCAGGCTCCGCGCGCGAACACTGCGATCCCTGCCACACGTCCTGCCCAGGACCACGCGACTGACCCTCGCATACGGCTGCTACGCCCTCACTTTCTGCCTTGACGACACCCTGGGCACCACTCACGGCGCAACGGGCGCGATGGTCAGGGGCACCTTGTTCCGACGCCTCACCACAGAGTCCGACGACGCCTACGACCGGCGCCTGTCCTGGCGAATTGTTTCAATCTGCGCTGGGGCCCGCCGTATCTCGATGACGACGCCCGAACGCCCGAACGCGAGACAGCCGACGGAAACCCTGTCCGACACTGCCTTCTGGCGCCGTCTGACGACTGACTGGCGACCCCGTTGCCTCTCGGGGGCACCAGCCCCATGCGCATGTTGTCCCATGGTTGCGCCGTCAAGCCCACCGTCTTCCACCGTGTCTGTCTTGACTGCGCCCGGCTGCCTCCAACGGGCGCGCACCACCAGATGCAATGCCCACTTTTTCGCCTCGTGCGTCCACCGCCTTGGCCACTCGTCGGACACCTACGGTGTCACCCACGTTATATGTGCATCTGTACATACATACATACATACATACATACATACATACATACATACATACATACATACATACATACATACATACATACATACATACATACATACATATATACAAATATATGCATACATACAAACAAACAAACAAACAAACATACATACATACATGCATGCATGAATGCATGCATGCATGCATGCATGTGTACATGCATGCATGCATACACGCATGCATATATGAGGGCGCGCCACTGGATGACCCCAAGGGGGGGGGAACCCCCCCCCCTTCCCCGATCCGTCGTCGGGGACCCCCCCCCCTCCCCCCTTTTCCCGATCCGTCGTCGGGGACCCCCCCCGTCCCCCCCCTGTCGTCGGGGGAACCCCCATCCCCCCCCCCTTTCAACCGACCCCCCCCTCCCCCCCCCTTTCGCCACGGCGCCCCCGGTCTCCGGAACCCGACCCTTACCACCCCTAACACTAGTCCTCACCTTTGCCCTACGCACTAACCCTAACCCTAAACCCTAACCCGAGCCCCAAACAGCACTCACCACTCATTACGCACTACCCACTACCCACAATTCACTACTCGCTACTCACTACTCACTTCTCACAACGCACTACTCACTGCTCACGAATCAGTCCTCACTACCCACGACTCACTACCCACGACGCGCTACTCACTACTCCCTACTCCCTTCCCACTACTCACTACTCACTACAAACTATTCAGTACCCACTACTTAAATCTCACTACTCACTATTCACGACTCACTACCCACTACTCGCTATTCACAAATCACGACTCACTACCCACTAACCACTACCCACTACGCACTACTCACAATTCACTACTCACTACTCACTGCCCACAACTCACTACTCACTATCCACTACTCGCTACAAGCTACTCCCTACTCCCTACACAGTAGTCACTACTCTCTACGCACGACTCGCTACTGCCTGCCTGCGCCCTATTCGCTACCCAATACGCACTATTCACTACCCACTACCCACTACTCACTACGCTCCCAGTACTCACTACTCCCTACTCCCTACTCCCTACTCACTACTCACTAACCATTACTCAATACTCACTATTCACTAAACACTAAACACTACTCACTGCCCACTACTCACTACTCATTAAGCACTACTCACTACCCACTAACCACTATCCACTACTCACTACTGATAACACAAACTGGACGACTCACTACGCACTGCCCAGAACCCACTACTCACTATCCGCTACTCGCTACCCAGTAGGACAGATTCACTACCCACTACGCGCTACTCACTACTCAGTACCCCCTACTCCCTACTCACTAGTCACTAGTCGCAAGTATCTACTCACTACTCACTACTCACGACTCACTACTCACTAATTATACTCGCTACTCCCTACTCACTACCGACTACTCAATACCCACTTCTCGCTGCCCACTATCACTACTCATTACTCCCTACTTACTACTCACAACCCACTATTCACTAGTCACTACTCACTACTCACTACTCCCTACTCGCTGAGCACTACGGACTCCAGACTACCCCCCCCCCCCCTCACTTTCACTACTCACAACGCCCTACTCGCTATTCACTACTCACTACTCGCTACTTCCTACTCGCTACTCCCTACTCGCTACTCGCTACTGGCCACTCACCACTCACTACTCACTCCTCTCTACTCACTGCGCATTACTCACTACTCACTACTCACTCCTCACTCCTCGCTCTTCGCTACTGTCTACTCCCTCATCCCTACTCCCTGCTTACTACTCACTGTGCACTACTCACTACACACTACTCACTCCTCACTACTCACTACACACAATTCCTTACTCACTACTTCCTTCCCACTACTCACTACCCACTACTCACTACTTGCTAAGCTCTACGCGCTACTCACTACTACCACTACCCATTACCCACTACTCACTACTCACCACTCACGACTCGCTGCGCACGACTCACTATCAAATACCCAGTACTCACCAATCGCCACTCAAAACACCTACTCACTACCCGAGAGGCCCCCTCCCCAGACCCCTGTTCGGCGCAAAGGGGGGCGGGGGGGGGTCGAACCCCCCCCCGCCCTTTTTTCCAGCGCCGAAGGGGGGAGGAGAGGGGGGGGGTCCGGACCCCCATTCAAGGGAGGGGCGGGGGAGGGGGTCGGACCCCGCCCCCTCCTTAAGGGGTGGGGGCGGGGGGAGGAAGGGTCGAAAATCCCACCCCCCTTTGAAGGGGGGAGGGGGGGTTCTGCGAGCACACCCCCCTTTCAATGTATTCAGGGCCATCCCCTGGCGCACTTTCTATATCTGTATATATATATATATACATACATACATACATACCTATGAATATATATATATATATATATATATATATATATATACATCATTGCACCCATACATGCACACGTACATACATATGTCAAGCGGGTGAAGCCCCGACGGCCAGAACTGTTTTGCATCCGCAACGTTGCGTGATGACTCGACCCGGAGCTCCAGACAGCATTGACAAACAGGCAGGGCGACTCGGCAAGGGAAGGCAAGTTCCAAGGCAGTCACAATCCGAAACTCGAAGCTCGAGCACACGCGAATTTAAAAAACCTGGCCCTAGACCCAAAATCTGTTCAGGCCCCTAAAAGTATGGTCAAGCAAAGCCTGCTGAAAACATTGGGTTTCAAAGCGACACAATCCTTCTGGGTAGGAGACAGCAGCGTGCGTCCAGAAGGTCCCGGACGCATCCTTGCCCCCGAGGACTTCATGGGATCGGCGGCTAAAAGAGCAAGCACCTCTACCAGAACACTTCTGAGGGGTCAGAGGGTCATGATTGAGATGACAGTAGAGCAGCCGAGTGCGTTTGCGCCAAGGGGTGGCAAACGCGCAGAAAACAAAGTCCACGGATCGAGCGTTGCAAATTCTGATGATGCTCGGCGCCCCTAGGAGCTGCAACAAACAGGAGGCACTGGGATTCCCTATCACGACTGGAACGTTCAGGGCGCGAGCCTGAAGAAAGAGACACTGAAAGTGGTGCGCGCGTTCCCCTCTCAACCTTTTTATCTGATCACTGGGTGACAGGTCGGGCAGCCCGAGACGGCATTGCCTTGTCCGCAACGGTGGCGGCCCTTTGGGCCTTTTGCGGGCACGGCTCAGAGAGTGGCAAGGCGTGGCGATCCAGATCGCGACGACGAACCGGCCTCGCGCCCACCCACGCACCAGCTGCTTGACCCCGTTGGAGAGAAGATCGTTGATGGCATCGTGACGGACGTCCAGCTCGAAAACCTCGCGCAGCGATTTGAACCAAAGGAGCCAACCTGCTGACATGCACCAAGACCCGCTGAAGACTTCAAGGAAGACTCCTGACCGGGACCGAACACCCACGCTGCCAGGTCGCGGATTGGGCGGCGCCAACCTTGAGGAAAGCCTGCTCGGCCTGAAGCTGGAAGCCTCGCGGTAGCCGATGGAGCTGCTCATGCACCCTGCCGCCGGGCATCGGTCGCC
This sequence comes from Prorocentrum cordatum, assembly GCA_963575745.1. Classification (NCBI taxonomy): domain Eukaryota; class Dinophyceae; order Prorocentrales; family Prorocentraceae; genus Prorocentrum; species Prorocentrum cordatum. The sequence continues at coordinate 167,850 of CAUYUJ010014816.1, read as the reverse complement.
AACCTGCCCCGCTTCTAAATGTCCTTGAGGGGCTCGGCCGCAGCGCGCAGCTCGTGGCCAGCACCTCCGCGTCGAAGTTGGCGCAGCGCCAGGTCGCCGAGCCCCTGCAGGCCGAGGTCCGCGACCACTGCCTTGAAGCGGTAGTTCCACTGCGCGTGGGCGACGGGCAACAGGCGGTGGCCGACAGGCACGCGGCGGCGCAGCTCTTGCACCAGACTGGCCATCCACGGGAAGCGGAGGATGACGCGCCATCTGCGCATGGTCGCGGCGGTGGCGCGCCCCGGCGGGACGAGCTGCGTCTGCGCCAGGTCCAGCGCCCCCCGCGGCCGCAAGCACAGGCCGAACGTCAGCGCCGTCAGCCGCGCGTAGATCACACAGCCTCCACGATCAGGCACGCCGCGGGCCGGGGCAGGGGCAGCCGCGACCGGGGAGGCGCCGGGCGCGACCAACCCACGGCCGCGCGCGCCACCCTGGGCAGGCGCCCCCACCGGGCCCCGAGGTCCGAGCGCGCGAAGGCGAAGGCCGCCATTAGCTTCCACGCGTCGCCGGTCTCGCCCCCGCAAAAGAACTTCTCGCGGAAGAACGCGGCCAAAGCTGAGCCCGCGTCGGCGGCCGATGCCAGCGAGCGCCCCCAATGCGTGGCACGCGAGGCGAAGGCCGCCCGGCTGCGCTCGCAGCCCGCCCGGGTCGCGCCCCCCACAGACTGCGTCTCCAGGATGGTCGGGCCCGGGCAGGGGGCTGGCGCCAGGAGGGCCGGGAAGCGAGTCGCTCTCTCCTGACGTCGGACAGCGCGGCGGTCACTCTCGGGGCGCGAAGCCGCGGGTGACCCCCGCCTCGCCCGCCGAAGGCCGGCAGTGGTCAGCCCGAGCCCGACGCGAGCAGCAGGGCGCAAGCTCGGCGACAGATCCGAATCAAGGGTGGCGATGAAGACCTGCCTTTGAGCAAAGCTAGCACCAGAGCCATGGAGCCACTGAGAATGATGCGCGCGGTGTAGAAGTTTCGAACAGCTCGCAACTGACGTTTCAAACATAGGACGAGAGCCCTCCCACCCAAGAGCACCTGCGCATCCCTCCTGATCCACGGCGTCGATAGGAACCGACGCCACCCTCATGCCCAAACATCCCCCAAAGCCTCCTCGAACGTCAGCCACTGGTCATAGCTGACGCTGCTGCTGCTCCATGGCCGATGCTGATCCACGGCTGCTGCGACGGCCGCTGGGTCGCGATGCCGGTCGGTCGAGGCCCGTCTCGAACATGACGCAGCGACGCGGTCAGCTTGCTTGCCATCGCTGGCCAACGCTCTCTCGAGGGGCGACTTGCAGCTCTCCATCTCGGCTGCATCTCCACCTTGCAAATTGACGGAGGATGGGCCCGGGTAGAGGAGAAGGCCCTCTCAACCACGCCGGCGCCCCACCACGCGGCGCCCGCGCGCGACGCCCCAAGAGGTAGAGGCCGCCCAACGTCGCGAAAGCAGCACAAGGGAAGCAACGAGCGGCAACAGGTCAAGTCCCGCTGCACTGCCGAAGGCAGGCGCCGCCCCCCGCAGCCGCCACTGCCCGCGAAACCGCGCGCGGCCCCCGGGCAGATCGGCAGCTCGCGGCGAATTGGCGCTTTCGACGTGAAATGCAAAATCACCTTCACCATAGCGCAGCCACTCACTGCACCAGCCACGCTTCAGCAGCTCGCCGGTGCCCAGTCGGAGCCGCCAGCGAAGCCTGACAATGAGGCCGATCACAAGCCTGTCCGAGTCGAAGCGCCAGCCCGGCGCACCCCCGCCGACCGAAGCCTCCACGGGGCGCGCGGGCAGGTCCGAGGCCGTCATCTCCAGCTTCACCCGGGAAGTTGCGGCCCTGACCTCGGCGAGCCGGCGCGACGGGGCGGCGAAGATGTCGACGTCGACCGCGCGCGCGAGCCCCCGCTGCAGGTCTGGCGCGGGCCGTCGATCCACGAGCCGACGGCCAAGTTGGCCAGGTAGAGCCCAAGCTGTCGCTGCCACGTTCAAGCTCTTGCACATCCAAGGACTGATGCCCCAGCCGACCGGCGGACAGCGGAAGCGAGGAACCATCCAGGTAGACGGGCGGACAGGCGACGGCCAGCTGCACAAGGCCGACGCCACTGGCCCGCAGCCCAGGCAGTCCGAAGATGCGCCGGAGCCACTTCGGAACCTCGACGCGGTAGGAGGCGTCGCTGACGTCGACGCCGCCGGCGCGGACGGGCTCGCCGTCGTCGACTGGGACCCGCCAGACGACCGCCCCCGTCGCCAGCTCCACGGGGCCCGCGGGCGCGAGGCGGAGCGACGCATGGAGGCCATCCAGGGCCATGCGCAGCGACCCGTTCTTGTCGCGGACGAAGAAGAGGCCGGCGCCACAACCGACGAGGCGCTAAAATCCACCAGCTCGGCGCCCACGACCTCCCGCACCACCTTCGCGTAGAGGCGCGGGCTGCGGAGGGCAAGGCCCGTGCGGAGCCGCTTCGGACCAGCCTCCACGACGCGCCCCATCCCCAGCTGTCGGGGCAGGAGTAACAACTCTCTCAACCGGCGAGGCATGTTCTGGCCTGCCATCTCGCCGATAGCCCCCAGGGCTGTCGGCCGACTGCTAGCAGGGGCAGCGCGATGGAGTCGACGACGTCGAAGCTCACCAAGACAACGATCGCGGCATCACCCGCGCACGATCGCGAAACCCCGAGCTCCAAAAAGGCCCCTGGACCGCCCAAGTCCACAGGGCAAGGGCCGAACCCCATAGCGGACTGGCGCAGCTCGTCGAAGACCAGGGCGCCGCCAGCAGAAGGCGTGGAAGCGCCCGCGCGCGCCTGACTGCGCGATGCGGGCGGTCAACCCCACAACTTGTTCAGCTCGTCGGTCATCTTCAGCGCGTCGGTCATCCAGTCGACCATGCCGCGGATGTGGGAGCGCCGCTCTCGGCGCCCTCGGACTGACCTCGAAGGCGGGGAAGGTCCGCGGGGAGAGGAAGTCCAGCGCCAAAACGGGCAGGGGGAGGGAGATCACGGCGGCGAGAATGCACGCTGGACGAACGAACCCCGCGCCCGCGAGGCCCACGGACGCCCCCCCTCTCGGCCTGGCTGGCCCCCGGGCAAGGGGTGCCCGAGAGCCGCCGCTGTCGCTCGCGATGACAGAGCGCGACGCTCTTCTCGGGCTTTCCCTGGTCAGGGCCCCTGCGTTGAGATCGACTTGTTTGGAGACGTGCTCCAGTAACGACGGGCAAATGATGGAACGGCCAGCCTCCTTCGCCGCCCCTGTGAAGCCGCTGCCTCATCCACGGTGCCGAAGCGGTGGAGAATGCCTCCGCGCCCACGCCCCTTCTTCTTGCCGTCGCCCTCGCCGTCCTTGGCCGATCCGTTGGACTGCTGGGCCGCGTACTCCATGGCGTAGATACGCTCGCACAGCTGGGCCTGTCTGATGGCCAGCCCCACCCCGACGAGGTCTGCAAGGTTGGCATGGCCCCAGCAGCCGAGGTGCTCGATCATCTTGACGTGACACACCATAGTCATCCTTCGAATGATGATTGAAGGCCACGAAGCTGTTGCAGTGCTCGACTGGGCCTCCTCGATTCCTGACTATGAACTGGGCGCGCCAGAACACCAGGCGAGGCCGTCCAGCAGCCATCCTTGGATGTTGCTCGCGGCCATGAGGGGGCCCACCTCGCGCCTGGCCAGACGCTTTCGATGCCTGTCAGCACGCGGCGACACACCCGGCAACCTGATGTCCGCCCCACCCTCGGCGCAACGGTACACCGTCGGGCCCTTCGCGATCCGTCGGATAGCCACCCAATCCGCGTCGAGCTCCAGTAACCCGAGATCGCCCTCCAGGCGCTCGGTACCGTCGAGCTGCGCGGCGCCCCCACGGCGGCCTGCACCGGCGCTTTCGACGGGCGCCCACACGGGCGCCAGCGCTGGCAGAGGCCCAGGGGGGGCCCCCGCGGCGGCAGGCGCAGGCTGCCCCGCTCCGCCCGCTTGGGCGGCCAGGGAGGCCGGCGCCACGGCAGCTGCTGCAGAGGCCGCCACGGCCGCGCCGCCAGGCGCGAGGGCCGCGAGAGCGCCCCGCCCAGCCAGGCCAGCCAAGGCCGCCGCCTCGCCGCGGCTGGAGCGCCGCCGCCCATGGGCGCCGCGGCCTCCACAGCTCAAGGAGCCCCAGAGCCAGGGGCGGTCGCCGCGAACTCGAACGTCACGTAGGACCCGTCAGCAGGAAGAGCGAGGGGTCGCACGGCAGCCCGCCCACGACCCAAATAGAGCTGATCCGCCACCTGCTGCAGCGCATCGGTGCTGGACGACGCCCCCCTCGCGTTCGGCCCCCGTCGGAATCGGCGCAACAGGGTCGCGCCCACCCCTTCTAGCGCCTGGCGCGTCGGGCAGAACACCGCGGCGACAACGTCCGGATCCTCTTGATTGTAGCCTTCCTCATAGACGTCATGGTCGGGGCTCGAGATCAGCAGGTCCAGGGGGTCAGACCCCCCTGCCGGGGAACTCAACAACCTGCTCCAAACGCTCCGCTGGCGCCAGAGCCGCTCGCCTCGACGCAGCACCCAGGCCCAATGCAAGACGCCGCCTGGCGGCGCCACTCTGGCGGCCATATCGGCAGCACCTCGGCTGCCAGCTCACGAGGTCCCTCACGAGCAGGAGGAACCCCACGCCCGAACTGGAAGCACGCCAGCAGTACCTGGCCAAGCAGAAACGCAGCCCAGCCAGTCCGAGCTCTGACCCGCCTGGGCCGGCGCCGGCGCCAGCTCGGGCACCGATGGGACCACGGGCGGTGGAGGCGGCGCCGCGGGCGCCGCCGGGCAAGTCAACGGTTCCTCCGAGGCCCAACTGCGGACCGCCCCGCACGAGAGGTTCGGGCAAGACACCGACCGACGGACACGTCGGCGAAGATGGGCACGCGGGGGCCGCAAGACACAAGGTGGCGGACAAGATAGCCAGGCCAGGCCGCCAGCAGAACGGTCGCAGCACCCAAGAGCAGCACGGAGGCTTTGCCAACCATCCGCGACACGCCTGAACAGATGGATCAGTTCGCTGGGAAAAAAGGTTGGGCGCGAGTGCCCGCGGCAACCTCCCGCCCTCCACGCGCAGCAAGCGAAGAATAGATGGCGCGCCTTTGCACTGTATACATAATACAACCTACGTGGCACAACAACATTTGCGCAACATTGACTGCGATACAGATACTGCACAACATTGGTTGCACCACGCAGAGTGTTCGTCAAGCAACGCACAACACCAATTGCACAATACCTATAAATATACATATATATACACACGCACCTACATACATACGTATATACACCAACCGAATATGCATTGCACCACGCAAGGTGCAGCACATCGATTGCTTCACAGATACGACACAACATAAGAGCTAGAGCACAGATTGGATGGGCCCCACGCTGGTTAACATGCATATACAAATCTGTGCAATATAATGGCCGGGCACGCCCCCCCGCCCACTCAGGAACCTTCTCCCGACCGCGACACCTCCTCCAAATTCGGCTGACATCGACTGACCTCAATATCGTCTTGTCAAAGCAGAAACGGCGTTCTTGCCCGATACATCCCCTTGTTGTAGCTACCTCGGATCGGCATCTTTCTCGCGACGCCCCCTGCGTCCCATGGAGCAAAGCGTCGGTGGACATCGGCCGTCCGTTCGCAGAAAATCATATACCAGGAAACAACAAACAAGAACCGCCGGGGGTCGCAAGGAAATCCTGAGACATCCTGAAGACATCCTCAGGAATCCGAAGGGAATCGCTACATATCCACGGGACACCTGGAGAACTGATTGGGACATCGTGAAAATATGATGGGGAAGTTCGGACATCGTACGGAAAACTGGAGAAACGCACTGGAATGTCCAGGAGCCCCAGTGACATTGTTAGAGCATCACGACAGCTAGTGCAATCAGGCAGCGCCGACGTAACTGCGCGATCCTTCATTATGTCGAGGAGGCAAACACACGGGAATGCCCCAGGGTGGCGGGGGCGAATTCACACCATGCGGCCTCGAAAACCCCCGCCGCGCAACTCGCGGGTTCACGCGCCGCCCCGCAAGCGAGGAGCAGTTGCGACTGCCCTCTGCGCGGGCGGAGGGCTGCAGGAGAGACGCAATTTCATCCACAACCCCGCGCGCCCGCCACTGGGCCGCGCAGCGCGCCCCGGCGTTGGGCGCGCGCCGAAGCCGCGACAAGCCAGATGCGCGGGCGCCTTGTCGCGCCAGGGGAGCGGGCGCAATAAGCGGCATCGGGGCCCGCGGGGCCCGTCGCGCGGCGCCCCCGCGACGGGCGAGCGCGGGCGGGGCGAAGTGGGCGAGCATCCCTGGAGCGGGGCGCGCACCTCATTGTCACAGAACTGCGACGCGCAGCGGCGAGCGCGGGCGCGGCGCGCTGCGGCAGCTCGCCAGACGCACGCACCTGCGCAATGCAGGAGCGGGCACCAGTCCAGCGCGGAGAGGGCGCGGACCTGCGCGCATCGCCTGCGGCGCGCCACGACGCGCACAGGCTGGGCGGCGGCGCGGCAACAGCTCGCGCCCGCGGCCCCCGCGAGCCACGCAAGGCCCAGCGACTGAGCGTTTGTACAAAGATCGCGGGGTGCACTACAGACACGGCCGCAGCGGCCCCAGGTCGAAGAGTCGAGACTCAAGGAATTCATACATGGAGCCTTCGCCGACACGCGAATGCGATCCCCTGAGGTGCCAGGACGTCGCACAGGACGCCCACACCTTCGCAGGGGACGCTGAGATTCAGCCGACATCGCAAGAGGGTGACTGCCTGGCCAGGGACGTTCATGCGCTCACGGATGCGATCCGCGCGCCCACATATCCAGTTGACACCTCGCAGGGCATGGGCACCCTTGCAAAAGGCATCCCCCCGTACAAACAGCACCATGTGCGCCCACAAGTCTAAAAACCTAGCTCCCCGAAGACGGCGCCGGTTGCGCGTTTGCGACCAGGCGGTCCCGTGTCGGTGCAAGCTGACGCGGATTGAGGGTGACCCCGAGCTGACCTCGCGCTGGGCACTCTGCCACTGACAAGCACAATGCTCATAATAGACGCATGTCGACGCCCTCACTGTCGTCATCGTCCAAGGTCGGCCCCGTATCAGGGCTATCACTGGGGTCGCGCATGAATGAAACTATGGCCCCAGCTCCTGGGCGCGGCGGGGCAATAATTCCCCCGCTGCTTCGTCGGCCAACGCGTTCAGGATGGGCGCCAAGGCGTACCTGAGGGGCGGTCTCGCGACGTCGGCATCGACGTCGTCGCTGTCCTCGCGCGACCGGAACCAAAGGCGTAGAACCATACGGGACGATAGATTCTGGGCGTTCTGGCGGCGGCCCCCCCATCCGGTCTGAGCGGCGGAGTGGCGACTTCGGCGGGAAATCTGTTCTGTTTTCCCACAGTGCGAACGTGACAAGTCAGTTGGAGTACTGGGTGGCTTGAGTCGAGCGGCGACAAGCACTTTGCCCGTCAAGCAATGCTGTACTGACACAGTCACGTCACGAGGAACTATACACATATATACAATACCAAAGTAAACCAGATTCTGCGACAGCCCTTCATCACTACGGCGGTGCCACGCTACGCTGGCGCACTTGGCGTACACATCGCTTGAACGCCGCGAGCGGATTAGACTCCGCCCCGCGGGAGTCTGTGACAGGAGCACTGCACGGGCATTATTTGGCCGACGGCTGTCGCACGGGCAATTGCCGGCAGAAGTCGCACGGGCACACTCGTTCAATGCCAACCTCCTGCATCACCCGCACATTAAAATCATACGCGCAAGTGGAGGCGCCCCCGGCCGACGGGCAGGAGGATCCGATAAAGTCACCACCCGATGGGTCGATTATCGGACGACCTGCAAGAAGAAGCTGCGCATATATATATATATATATATATATATATATATATGATTTATGCGCGACTCATGCCCCCCCCAAGCACTGGCGAGAAAAGCCGGTCTGAAGTCACGTTTCTGCGCGCGCATCTGGGGAGCTAACCCACTCGCGCGCCCAAGCCCAAGTGGGGAGTCGAAAGGTCGCCCTCCCGACGGTCGGAAGGACGCCCTCCCGGGGCCCCCATAAACTCCGATCGTTCAAATAAACGAGCTGGGACATGCTCACGAGCTTCCCCCAGCCGCGCATGCAGATAACTGCTGCGGATGTCCAAGTGAGATGCCCCACTGAACTACTGGACCTGCAGCTGCGTCTCGGCCCGCCCGAGCGCCGCCCAACGTCGATCCGTCGATCCAGGACGGCATCGTTTCTTCCCGCGGCGCTTCTTGCCCTCCAGCTTGCTCTCGGGGTTTGTCTCCTCCTCCGCCTCGTCCTCTCCCTCGGTCTCTGCCCGCTGCTGCGACTCGTCGCCCCGCGAGAGGGTGACCTTCCAGACTGCGTCCGAGTCGCATACGGAGCGGCGAGCGCTCGACTCCGCGACGGCGGCGCGGTCGCCCGACGACGACGCGCGGGACGCGCGAGGAGGTGGCGGCGATGGCAGCACTGGCGCCATGCCTGCTGATGCCGAGCCCTGCGGCGCCATCGCCCGGCGGCGCGGCCACGGCGGCGTCGCCGGGGCGTCGCCCCACGCCTCGTCGATGACCTTCTGCACGTCGTCCTTGCTCAGCTCGCGGTGCCCGACGAAGGAGATGCACAACTTATGCCAGCAACCCCTGCTTCTCCTGAAGATCGAAGGGAGGAGCGACGCGGTCTCCAACGAGGCCCACTTGCGATCCATGGCCTCCAAGATGTGGGCCCGCATGGGGCGGCCCCTAGGCAGCCCTGGGCGAGGGGCGCCGTCTGGGAGTTCCACGGGCGCCGCCGCCGGGCCGTCTCCAGCAATGTCACCGCGATAAGCGGGGCCTGGCGTGACCGACGCGCGGCGAGCCGCTGCCCTGGTGGGGAAGTCCCCACTCATTGCTTCCATCAGCACTTGGATGACCTCCGCGGCTGCCAACTTCGCGAGCGCGACCGCCACGTGTCTTTCGTCGGGCAGCGCGCGATCTGAACCCGTCCTTGCTCACTCTCTTCTAAGAGCCGCTTGGTCCTGACCGCGCAGTATCGAGCACGCCACGTCGCTCCGAACGACGCCGCCGCGAGGGCCGCCCGGGCGTCGATCGCGACCTCGACGCGGCTGGGGTAGGCGCCGAGCGCGCAGAGCAAGTAGCGGACATCCCCTGTGACCTGCAAACCCAAAGCCGCGGCGCGCAATTCAGCCTCTGCCGTAGATAAGGCCGAAAGGGCCGCACGACTCGACCTCCGAAAAATTATTGATCCAGCCCAGGTAATCACAAGCCCATTTTGCGATTTTGTCTGCTCCTGCGAAACCAGCGTCGCTGTAGACTGTGAGCTCGCCTTCTGAGCCCCGCGCGGTCATGGCGAGGCCGCGGTCGGCGGCCCCAGCAAGATATCGCAATACTTTGCGTGCCAAATCCCTGCTCCACGCCCTCTGCTTCGATGAGCTGGACGCCAGCAGGCTCGCGCAGTAAGCGACGTCGGGCCGCATTCGCGTGGCAAGCCAAGTAAAGGCACCAGCATGCGACTGCAGCTCCGTGAGTTGCTCCGGCGACGGCACGTCATCAACCTCTGGGCTTCGTCGATCGCGACGTCCTTCACGGGCACGCAGTTGACCACGCCGCGCTTGTTCAACAATTCTTTCGCGACGCGCTCCTGGGCCAAGAAGGTGCCCCAGCTCTCGCGCCGATGCCAGTCGATGCCCAAAAAATGTCAAGGATGCATCCGTGGTCAGCGAACGCTCTGGGCCGAATTCCCACAGAGACATAAGAGCCTGGCCCGTGCCCCCGAGCGACCGTCCACCAGCACCTCGTGGAGCATCCAAACCTGGCTGTCAGCCTCGTTCTGCTTGAAGCAATAGCTCTCGGACCCAACGGTGAACCAGAGCCCTCGGAGGCGATGATCACGCTCGTCGGACGTCATTTCGGACTCTGCCGGAGCCCATGCGCAGAGCGGCACAGACGCCACACGACGCCCCTGCCAACAATGCCCCAATCCACCTATTGCTTCGGGAGCTGGACTAGGATCATCTCGTCCTCAGGCAGGTGCGCAATAAGAAAACCACCTTTTCACGTCCAATGTACTCGCCGACCACCCTCGGACAGCTGCCATCTTAGCCGCGGCGAAAATGCTCGACGGTTCCGCCTGCGCTGTCCACCGCTGCGCCGCCAGGCCCAACTGCTGAAAGTTCCCAGCGATAAAACTTCGACATGTTCGGTGGTCGTCGGAGGTCCGAGACCAGACGCTCAACATGGGATGGGGCCTCTTGCCCTAATCCTTGCGCTCCTGCTCCGTGGCCTCCTGAACCGCCTCCTTGGTGACAAATGAAGCGTGCTCCGCCTGAACAACCAAAATACACGCGTTGAAGTCCCGGCCGACGGCTCGGAAGACCTCCCTGGGCTCCACGATAATCCCCCCAGGCTCTGGACCAGCCACTTGTTGCAACATCTCGAGGTCAACGCCGTCGAAGCGCTCGCTCTCCGTGATCGCGGCGATCAGAGTACGCCACGCAGGCATGTGGACCTGACACGCGCAGCGCGACACGCCCAGAGGGTCGCGTCGAGGGCGCCGATGTCGGCGGCGAGCCCGACGCGGCAACGCATCGAGATCCTCTCCGACGAGCTCTGCCTCCGCGGCGTTCTGGGGGTTACCCTTCAGCTCGTTCTCCCCCTTGCTACCCTCCTCGCCCTTATTGTTCTCGTCGTCGTCGTGCTCGTGGTCGTCGACAAGGCCTGCGCTGATGGCGAAGACATCGTGGTCCGAGAAATTGGACTCGCAATCGGGGGGATCCACGGTCGAGTCGCCCATAGACAACGCAGCGCCCAACGTCGCTGCCGTCGAAGTCGCCAAAAAGGACTGGGGCTGCATACGGCGCGGACTCAATGGAATCTGGCTCGCGCCTGGAGCCGATGGCATGACCCAATGGCATCGGAGAGGCGACGACAGACTGACATTCACTCTCCCACGTGCCCAAGCATGTGCTGGTCAATCTATGTTCGCTTTCACCTGGGAGATACTCAGGATCTGGCCTCTGTCGCGCAGCTTCTGGATCTACGTCTTCGAAAACTGGATGCTGAAGACGGTTGTTTTCTGATGTCACACATCCCTCCACGACATGAGCCATGGGGCGCGGCGCCTTCAGGCACTCGCCCCACGCGTAACTATGAGCACGGGTCTGCCGGCGCCCTCGGCGCGTCTGGAGGCAGGCCTCACACGTCGCAGATTATCAAGGAACTGCTGGGAGATCACATGGCCGAAGTTCGGGAACCGCGGCTGCGTCAAAATCGGCAGCATCTGGAAGCTCGATCGGACGGCCTGGGGCATCCCATTTTCCGACGCGCAGCTTGACCCAAACAAGATCGCCCTGAGAGAAGCCCACCGGCTGCAAGTCGGATCGCGGCTTGACCCACCCCCCCTGGAACACCCACTGCGCCCACGAAATGTTGTCGCAACCACCGAGAATGGCGCGCGGCTCGGCACGGCGCGCCCGGGCGTTCCAGGGAGCTGGAGAAGTGACCATCATGCATCGCGTCCCGAAGAGAATCTTCGGATGGGCACCCACTCCAAGGTCCGCTCGTTCTAGCTGCGCCGCTGCAAGAACGCCCGCGCCCCAGAACTTCGTCGGGAGCCGGCTGCCAGCGAGCAGGCAACGGCATCGCCCTTTCAGCGCCCCGACACCCGACCCAGCAGAAGCATTAGCATTTGGGTCGTGGCCTCGAGTCGTGGTCTTGTGGATGGCGTGCTCACGGCAGTACTTGGCCAGCTCCTGGCTCAAGAATTGCCCGCCTCGGTCGCTGCGCAACCTAAAATAAAGAGTGCGCCGCAAGCTGGCGCGGTCATCGTTGATCTGCGCGAGCAGGCCCTTCACCGCATCTGCCGCCTCCGCCTTCGAACCGGGAAGCGCTGCATAGAGCAACGGGCGGCCTAGTCTGGGTGGCTGAGGCTCTGGGTCCGCGGGGTCGCCGTCGCCGGCCACCATGGCGACCTCCACGGTCTCTGCCGCCCTGTCCGGACGGAGGGTGAGCACCAGGAAGTATGTCACTGGGTCTCTATGCATCTACCTTCCTGGCCGAGGCGAAGGTTCAAGTGGTCCAGATATATCTGCCGCGCACACACCGAGTGATGTATTTATCCTCCTGGAATGCTGCCTCCCCCTCATCCCTGCTGCCTGCCATGCCCGCTTGTCTGGACTGCATCGCTCGTGCTGCCGAGGCTCATCTGGAAGCTCCCCCTTGAACAAGTCTTCTAACTCCGCGGGTCTGGCCCCCGCCTCCGGCGGCGCTGGCCGCTGCAAGATCGGCGCCGTCGGAAGGGCCCCCTCCCGACGCGGCAGCCTATCGAACGGTTTTCCGCCCGGTGGACCAACAGCTGCACCTGTTAGCGACGACGCCCATTCATCAGCGCGGGCCGGCTGCTCTGCGGCGCGGACAGGCTGCCCCATGACCTCAACAGGCGCGTCGGCAGCCACCGGGGCAGGCCTCGCGGTCGGCGGCTCGCCCTGCCTGGCGGCATTCACGGAGCCGTCGCGGACGCCGGCAGCTAAATCGGCGATCGCCGTGCTCATTTTACCCGAGGTCATAATTTTAGCTCGCCGTCCGCGGCCACGGCGGGGGGCGTCTCCAGGGCGCCATTCCCACGCGACTCGCCCAAGTCGGCAGGTGCGCCAGCGACCCAATCGTCGACCAGATCATTGAATAGGTCCTTGTACCCGAATATTTCGGCAACTGCCTGGAGCTCTTCCACGCGGCGCAACGCCCGGTCGTGCTTGGCCGCGTCGAAGAAGCCAGCCGGCGCTACGAAGTTGCGGGAAGGAGACTGTCTCCCCCCATCCTGCGGCGCGGCCCCCACTGCCGCTATGCCAGCGCGAACGCTGTCGCACAATGTCTCGGGATGCATGGCGGCCGCGGCCGCCCGTGAACCACCTGGACCGCGCCCTCGAAGTTGAAGGCGCTGGTGGATATGATCACAGCATGCATCTAGCTCTCGGCGCTGGGCGATCCGACATGAAAACCGCGCCCTTCTTGATGTGAACGTGGTCTTGCATTGCTCCGTACATGCGCTGATCCAACTTGGCGTGCGAAACCCCCAATAGGCCGAGGAGCTGCAGCGGGCTCTCTTCGAATATCTTGGAGGCGCCGCTGTTCTCGATCAGACAATGGCGGCCCATGAGGAACTGCAAGAAACACACCACGGCGAGGAACTGAAGGCCGGGACCCTCTTGGCCCCGGCGGACCGCCAGAAGATCTCGCGGCACGTTGGCCGCCACGCTGCCCCGCAGCGCGCAGTGAGGAGCGGCGAAGACACCATGGACGCCGATGACCAAGACGCCGTAGAGGATGAGCATCTGATCGCGCCACCGGCGGGTATGCCACCCGAGCCGAAGATCCACAGGTGGCAGGCGCGGCACGCGTTTCTCTCTGCCTCGTGCCGACAGGGCGCCAGAGCCCGAACAGAGCTCCCACAACTTAGCCTTATGCGCCTTGGACGGCTGCTGAACGACTTGTTGGCCCAGCTCGTCGAAGTGGTCTGCGGTCATGACCGCCTCGGCGTCGTCGTGCCAGTACAGGTCTGGCAGATTCCTGCACGTCGCCCGCACATTGCCCAACTCCTCGCTGGGCATTGCGCCCCTGAGATGGTCGATATCCACGCGCGCAATGGCAGCCCTCGCTGCCGCGGGCATTGGCGCGGGCCCCCCGCTGCGACCAGCAGCGCGGCACATCGGGAGGTCGGACAGGATCCGAAGGAGCACGTCCTTGCTGATAAATGGCATGTTGCCCCACATCTGGACCTGAGACTCCCGCCTCTTGGGCGTCTGAACAATGAGGTCATCCCCCCTTGTAATACTGCACCCGCGCTCCCATAGAAGCCTCTTCTGGGAACAAATCTACGTTGTCGTTCGACGGCGACCACATCACATAAACCATGGGAACGCCCTGGGCGGAGGTCTCTTTGTGGCAATAGCACTCGCCATGCGCCAAGTGCAGCACGTCCTGGTAGTAGCTTTCTGGCGTGCCCTTCGAATGCTTGAACCACAGGTTGGCCCGGCGTCATCTGCACTTGCCGCACCCTCTGACTGTCGGTCAAAGGGAATCCTGGATTGAGCGAAGCTACCCCCAGCAAAACGAGGGCCGAGAGCTCCGCGCACGCGAACTCCAACACCTCTTCGAAGGCTTCCGGGGTGACGACGTGGGGCAGGCCCAGACGGTTCCTGAGCGAGATGAACATAACGTGAGATGTGGCTCCGCCTTGTCGAACACGGCGCCGAAGATAGACCCCAGGGCACGGTGGCTCATCATGAGGTCTGGGGGCATGCACCCTAAGGCCTTCAGCCGCTGCACATCTGCCCGCCAACGCATGAGCTCGATCTGCGCGCACCCAGCGCCGGCGCACACGTCGGGGCCGAGGACCTTGCGTAGCAAGTTATCTTTCTCACCTGGTGGACCTGGGGCAAAAAAATTGAAGAGGTAATCAACCAAGGCGTTGAACAGGTCGACCACGCCGGCCTGAGCCCTGAGGGCGACCCACTCGCGTTGAGTCTTCGGAAAGCACGCCAAGATGCGAGGGCGCATCCACGACTCCACCTGAGCGCGCTGCGGAGGCAACGCCTCCTGCGGATAGATACGCCCCCTCTTGTCCAGAGGTTTCGTGAGATACACAGCGCGCGTGCTCTCAGCTGACGAGCGGACCCACTGCCACCATGAAGTCACATGGTAGCCTGCTGGTTCGATCGCTTGTGACACGTGAAGAAGCCACTGCTGGAACCTGCGTGCTCGGGCCCCTGGGTCTCCAGGCTCGAGCTTAGGAAACTCCGGCACGAGAGCTTGCATCTTCTTCAAACCATGTTGAGCTCAGCCCTACTGGACACCGCCGCTAATGCTGGTGGCAGGGCTGTTCTGGTCGGAGTGGTCTGCAACTCCACGTCTGCAGCCCTGAGCAGATGGCAGATGGCTCTCCAGCGCTCCTTCTGGAGCTGCTCCACGCCACGGCGCAGAAGATTGAGGCAAGGCTGGGCCCGCCAAGCTCGCACTCCCAAGGCCCGGAGGCCCGCCCAGCTCGAACTGCGGTCCGATTGACGTGCGCGGCCACGCTCCCGCAGGAAAGTCCAAGATGTCGCTGTCCCTCTGGCATAGGACGCCCTGCTGCGCGTCGGGAGCGACGGCCAGCAAGTCCAGCAGAGAAACGGTCGTGACATCTGGCGGCACCGAACCCGAAAGCGGAGCGGGAACGGGGTTGGCATCCCCCCTGACCGTCACCACCGCGCGGCGGATGCATAGCCTGGTTGTGACCCTCTGGCCGCCTTCTTGCGAGGTTTCCGACAGCTGTGGCCGTCGTGAGCCCTAAGCCTGGGGGAATGGCTGCCAACATCTCCCCTCCGACCGTGGGTTGCGTGGTGCTCCCGCCTGGTGCCAGAATTGCAGGCAACTCCGACGGCAGAGGAAACTCGGCTCTGTCCTGACCCTCCCGCGGCGTGGCAGCGCCCCACCACTGATGCAGAGGATCTGCTTCTAGTCCAGGCAAGTCATGCTGGACTCACCCGGCTGCCCGAGGAGTCACTGCGGGAGTCAAGGCGACCACCTGCAGTGTGTGCGGAGGTGGCTGTGGGCCGTCCTCCTCTTCACCCTGTTGCTCTGGATCGGCGGCACCGTTGTGCTGGCCGTCGTTCCAGAGAAGCCACTCGTACTCCAAATTGCCCATGCGCAACGCGATCTTCTGCGACTCCTCAGTGGCCACGTTCGCGGCCCTGAGAACATGTCCCATATCTTGTCGGATTGTCTGCAGCTCCCTCTTGATGTCCAGCATCATGCTCTCGAGCGCCGGCACGCGCTCCTCAAGTTGCAGGGCTGCAAGCGGCTCTGACGAGCCAGATGCCGTCGGAAGGGCGCCCTCCCGACGCGGCAGTGTATCGAACGGATTCCCGCCCGACGGACTGTCAAGTGCACCAGCTTCCAGCGCCTGTCGGTCTGGCGTGTTTGACACTGCGCATCCATCCACAGTTCCTGAAGAGCGTGGCATGCTGACCGCTGCTGCCTCCAACAGCGCTGCCCTCGGAGGTGTTTCTGGAGCCAAGGCTGCGGATGCTGTCGGTGCTGTTGAGGCAGCTGCTGTGGCTGCTGGTGCTGAAGCGGTCGGGATCGTCGCTGCTGGACTGCCAGGGGGGGCAAGTCTGCAGTCTCCCTGGTACGCGTGCTGGGTCGGGCGGACGGTGCCCAGCCCTGGGTTCCAGCACATAGGACACCGAGGAAGAGGTCGACTCTCTGGAGACGCACGGCGGGGCGCCGCCGGTGCCTCGCCCCCCGCTGAGCTATCGGGTGGATGCCCAACCCGACTGCCTTGCGGCCCAGGAGGACCTTCCAATGCAGGCTCATCTGTGGCTGGTGGCAGTGCCAGACGGGGCGTACTGCTAGCTGCGGTAGCCCCGCGCACGGCTCCCTGAGCCAGCCCGGCAGCGGCGCCAGCCACGGCAACCACTGCGCCTCCGACTGCCACTCCAATCGTGGAGCTCAGACCGATAGCTTCGATGGCCCGCGACTTCATACGGCGGGACGATAGATTATGGGTGTTCTGGCGGCGGTCCCTCCATCCGGTCTGAGCGGTGCAGTGGTGACTTCGGCGGGAGATTTGTTGGGTGGCTTGAGCCGAGCGGCGACAGATACTTCGTCCGTCAAGCAATGCTGTACTGACAGAATCACGTTACAAGGAACTACACACGTATATAAAATACTAAAGTAAGACAGATTCTGCGACAGCGTTTCATCACTACGGCGGTGCCGCGCTACGCTGGTGCACTTGGCGTAAACATCTCGCTTGAACGCCCCGAGCGGATTAGACTCTGTCCCGCGGGCAGTCTGTGAGAGGAGCATTGCACGGGGATTATTTGGCCGATGGCTGTCGCACGGGCAATTGCTGGCAGAAGTCGCACGGGCAAATTCGTTTATTGGCAACCTCTTGCATCACCCGTACATTAAAGTCACATACACTGTTGGAGGCGCCTCCGGCCGACCGGCTGGAGGATCCGAGAAAAGTCATTCTCCGATGGGCTGGTTATCGGACGACCTGTAAAAAAAAAAATTTCTGTCCGCCTTGAGTCACATTTCTGCGCGTGCATATGGGGAGCTAACCTACTCACGTGCCCAAGACCAAGTGGGGAGTCGAAAGGTTGCCCTCCCGACGGTCGGAAGGACGCCCTCCCGCCCATGCCCCATAAACTCCGACCTCGCTCAAATACATGAGCTAGGACATGCTCACAAGGTCCCACTCGTGCACCGTCCCTGGGGCTCCATCTTTACAGCCTGGTACGGGCCATTTGTCGTCACTCCTCTTCCCCTTCCCCTTCCCATCCCTCCCATCCTCTTTTTCCTCCTCTCCCTCCTCCTCCGCCTCTCCCCTCTCCCCCTCCCTCCATCCTCCTCCTCCTCTTCCTCCTCCTCCTCCGCGGACTTGCGCGCTATGTTCAGAAGATTGCTCGGGGACGCAGCTGCAGGTCGACTTCGACCTCCCCCCCCTCGCAGACCTGATCCAGCTGATAATCAGGATCCAGAACGAGCTTCAGTCAGGCTGTGCAAATTCAAGTGGATGGGAGTGGCATGGTTGACCAGTGAAGCGAATGCAGCGACTTCATCAACACAACCTCTGAGGAGAAGGATCACGGGCAAGCGGAGCGGGCAGCGGGAAGTCCAGACACCGACGGCCCCCGCCAGGCGAGGGGGTAGGCCTGACAAGCAGATCGAGAAAGAGCAGCATATCCCCCCAGCCAGGCGAGGGGGTAGGCCTAATTTGGAGAACATCATGGTGCAGGACATTGGTGGGTCTGGCTCCATGGAGGGCCCGTCAGGTCAGAACGCAATGGATCAGGAAACCGTCGCGGGGTGCTCCGCGAGCCCCGCGGCGTTCACGTCGCCACAAGGATTCCCAAGTTACCGACATGCAGTTCGAGTGGACGCAGCTCGAGATGATACAGCTTCGGACGATGGCGGGAAGGCCTGTGGAGCACACGAGGGGCGGCGCACTGGATTGAGCAAGGAGGGGAGCAGCTCCTGGAGCACCCCAACCCCTTGCTCCCGAGCCAGGGGCAGCCAGGCGTCTAGAAGGAGTGCAGTGTGAATCCCCAGCCAGGCGAGGGGTCAGGCCTGCCATCGTCATTGACGGGATGGCGCAGTACCACTCCCCAGCCAGGCGAGGGGTTAGGCCTGAGGTGCGGAGCGAGCGCGCCCGCACCAACCTCGACGCCGGGGACGACATGTTCGAGCAGTACGAGTACGAGTACGAGGAGATGGTCGTCCCCGACACTGCGGGCCACTCGCAGTGGCACTGATGTCGACGACATCAGCAGGCGCAGCGTCAAGTACCAGAACGCATACTCGAGCACGCTGCACTGGCTGGGAGAACTTCGACCTGAAGTTCTACGAGCGCGGCTGCTGACCCCAGCAGGCGGGCAGGAGCGCGGCCGCGGCGGGCGTCGCGGCGCGCTCGGCACCCGCGCGTCCGCGGCCCGACCTACCTACCTTCTTCCTCCTCCTCCTCCTCCTCCTCCTCCTCCACCTCCTCC
This sequence comes from Prorocentrum cordatum, assembly GCA_963575745.1. Taxonomy (NCBI): domain Eukaryota; class Dinophyceae; order Prorocentrales; family Prorocentraceae; genus Prorocentrum; species Prorocentrum cordatum. Next base: position 149,296 of record CAUYUJ010014816.1, on the reverse strand, counting down.
TCATCATCATCCTCCTCATCCCACCATCATGAGCATAATTATCATGCGCCCTGCCCCGCGCAAGACAATCGAAACGTACGTGTTGCACTCTGTGCTCGCCCATGGTGGAGCTGCTAGCCGCAAGATCATATCGCAAGCCCGTCGGCGGCGTCCAAGGCAGAAGGCCACCCATTGGGCGCGGGGCAACAGCGGTCCTGCAACCGCCCAACCACTCTTAGTGATGCACAGATACTTGTTCGTGCCGTGCCACTTCAGTCGGGCCTGCGGACAGAGGGGGACAAGGAGCGAGGAGGAAAATAATGACAACGACGGGAGCGGCGGCGGCGGCGACGGCCGCAGCGACGACGACGGAGAGAAGAAAGAGGAACAGTCGCGAGACCTCGGCAAGCCAAGAAACACACTGCGTTGACGGTGCTTCGCTCGGCGTGCCCATCAGATCCTTTCTTCTTCTTTTTTTGTTTCTCTCTCTCTCTCTCTCTCTCTCTCTCTCCTTCCCTCGCCCTCTGAAACCCGCGACCCCGGCACCAGTCCAACTTGTGGACCAGTGCCCGCTGGGGGGTCAGGCGCATCGGTCGACCGTCCATCACGCGCCATTGGGGGGTGTGCCCATCCCTCACAAATTTCTGAACCCAGCTGGAGGGCGACAGTCCACCCGAGCAACGGCGACAGTCTCTACCTCTCTCTCTCTCTGTCTCTCTCTCTGTCCCTCTCCCTGACCATCGCTCCCATCCCGCTAGCCTTCTGACTCTCTGTACGGATGCATGTGTTCTCTCCCTCTCTCAATATATGTTTATGTTTGTCATTCTCTCTCTCTCTCTCTCTTTCTCTATCTCTCCCTCTCAATATACATGTATGTATATATATATATATATATATATATATATGTGTGTGTATCCTCGACGGACTCGAATGGCGGCGCGATGGCGAAAAAAACGAGGAGGTGACGGCGATGCCCTTTTTTCGGGTGGCGGTCCCAGGGGCCCTGGCTCAGGGCCCCCGCCACTCCCAGGAACTCGATGCTCCAGGGTGGCGGGTGGGCTGTTCTGAAACGGCCGAACGCCTGAGCCCAAATGGCATCAGACGCGGGGGGGTGAGGGGGATACACTTATGCGCGGGCACGCGGAGGCGCATCCTCGATGAACCAAAATAGCGGTGCGACGGCAGAAAAAAAGGAGAAGGTGACGGCGACACCCCGTTTTTCGGACAGCGGTGCTGGGGGCCCTGGCTCAGGGCCCCTGCCGTCCCCATGAACTTGATGCCCCCCCCCATGCGATGAGAGTTAGACACCAAGGAAAAGGGGACGGGAAAGGAGACCTGGAGGTCAGAAACGGATGCCGGACCACCCACCAAAAGCTGCGAGCGCCGGGGAACATTCACCTTCTCACATCTCCCTCCTTCCCCCCCTCTCGCGGCACCGTCGCCCGGGACGCGCCCCGAGGCGAGCGGTCGGCGGCCTCCGAACGGGGAAGTATTCCGAGCGGCGTCGAATGGAACCGCTGCCACGGCATGAAACGCCGCGAATGGCGCGGCTTCGCGACGCCGCCGTTCTCCCGGCCGCGGCGCCGCTGGAGGAGTTTTCTCGTCGCTGGGCCGCGGGGCGGCCAACGCCCCCGCAAGCGCGCGGGCGCCGCCCCCGCCCCGAAGGGTCGCGTGGACACCCGCCGCTGCCGGCGCCCTCCTCCGCGAACTTCCCCCGGCCCTCCCCGCCAACGCGCGGGCGCGCCCCCCCCCCCCAAAGGGTCGCGTGGAAACCCGCCGCCGCTGGCGCCCTCTCGAGGCAGGCTGGTCGGCGGAAAGTGGGGGCGACACAGAGGCAGCTCGCTCCGGTCGCGCCCCGGGCCAGGCGGCGGCCAGCTCTCTCGCCAGAGCGCCGACGAGGCTCCCGCCCCGAAGGGTCGCGTGGAGCCCCGCCGCTGCCGACGCTCGGCATTGCCTTGCCCCCGCTGCGGACCCTCGTCTCCCTCGGCTGAGCCGGCTGACACGGGGGCCTGTCAGGATGCAATTGCGTTCGATCTTCGCATGGCTGGCCTCGAGATAGGAGCTCACTGGTACCTGGCCCTCCTCGGGCTTCCCATCTGTCTTCTGGAAGGTCAGCTTCATCGCCTGGCGGTCAGAGACGCTCGTCGGTCTAACCACCTGACTGACGCAGCGCTCGCCGCCTATATCCTCGCCGCTGCTCGACGCCAGCGCGCGCTGCCTGCCGCTGGCCCGCCAGCGCAACCGCCCGCGCGCGCTGCCCCCCCCCGGGCCGACGCGTCGACGTCGAGTTTGTCTTTCCCTTCAGCGGACCTGCTCGCCCCCACCCTTGACCCCCTCAGGTGGCGCCCCAATGCGGCCCAGCATATGCGCTCGAAGATCAGCTTGCGCGCCTTTCTCGACGCCCTCGCCTACGCCTCCGCGCAGTCCGACTAGCACCAGTCCGAGGTTCCTCTCGGCGCCCCCGTCGCCCGGCGGCGCGCGCGCACCTGCCTTCGCGCCCTTCGCGACGACCCGCGGCGGCGCGGCGGCGAGCCGCCCCTCGCGCGGGCGGCGCCGAGGGCGCCGGCCTGCGAGGCCCAACCAGACGACCGGGGGCCTCGTCAGGGGGGCAGCCCGCGAGGCCTGTCGCGTTCGACCACTGGATGGCAGGCGCGGCCTCGGCCCCGACCAAGCGAGGTCGGCGTCGAGATGGATGGAATGAACAGGAATGGTCGCGGACCGCGCGACGACCCAGCTGTCGCGCAAACTGCGGAAGAACTGCGCAGCCCCGAAGCCCAGGCCGCCTCCCCTAAGCCGTCGCGAGGGCCCCCCCGCCCTGACCAGCCCCTCTCCCCCCCGCACGCACACGCACGCGCGCGCGCGGCGGAGCGAAAGGGGGGCGCGGACGGGCGGACGCCTTCGCAGTGGGAAAGCGCCCACCGGTCGACGGGGGTTCGGGGCTATCCCGGAGGCGGGCCAACTGGCTCGGACGGAAGCCTCTGCCAGAGCGTCTGTTGCCCGCCTGGCCCGCAGGGCTGGACGACGCCGCGCCCCCTCGCGGGGGGTCAACTAGCCCGAGCCAGTCCGGCAACGAGATGGAGACGACGCGTTCCCGTTCCTGCCCGACGCGAACCCCCTCGCACCGAGCCCGCTCCAGATGTAGTCCCGGGCCGCGCGGCGGCCGCCCCTCGCGCCCACGCGCCGACGAGGCCCCCGCTCGGAAGAGTCGCGACGCACCACGCGCGCATTGCCGATCGGTTGGGCGCGGCGCGCCATCAGCCCCGCTGGCGGCCCGCTGCGCGGGCCGCGCGGCGGCCAGCTCTCCCCCGCGCGCGGCGCACAAGCGGCTCTTCGGTGGCCTGCTGCTGGCGCTCGCATACGCGATCCCGCAGCCGCTGCGCTTGGTTCCCCCGAGTCCCCCGGGCATTCGGGTCGCCACAGGCGACCTTGATGTCGAAGAACGGGAGCAGGCAGCCGAGGGGCTTGTTACGCTCCTCACGGTTCATCGTGGGACAATCTGCAGGTGGGCAGAAAGCGCGGTAGTTGCCCGCGAACTGACCCAGGGAACGGCGCTGGTCCTCGCAGCAGGGGGGACGCGCAGCTGCCCGAGCTCAGCCACGGTGATCCATGTCCTCCGAGTGCCTGGGCACATGCCTGATAGCTTCTAGTAGGCCGTTGCTGGCGTCGATGGCTTTCACGACCGCGCAAGTCTCCTTTCCCATGAGACCGCCCAGGGAAAGGCCGCCACCATTGCGGGTGCAGGCGATGGAAACAAGCTCGGCCATCCTGGGCACGGACAGGGCGCCCCCTTGCTCGAGGTCGCCCCGGCCAGAAAAGACCATGCCCGACTGCTGCTCGGCCGGCTCGTGCATCTGGGACCGCTCAACGGACTCGACCTCCTCGTCGCTGGCCTTCGACATGCCCCCCACGTCGATGATGGCGCGGGGCGGGAAGACGATAACCTGGGACATGCGCGCCTGCGCCTGTCGAACACCGCCTGAGGCCGCATTTCTTGCCAGCGCACCTCCCGTCGCCGCCTTCCGCGGCGCCTCCAAGTGCATCCTGCTATGCCGGTAGCGCGCAACGCGCCCACTCTTTCGGCTCGGCGGGGGGGGGGCATTTTACAACGCGGGCAAATGTTCGCGATATAATCGCCACCGCCGGGGGCGATCGCGAAGTCCGCCGCAGCTCGCAGACGCCCATGTATCAAGATAGCCTCGCATACCTGCTCTAAGCTGACGGTATGAACATCCGTCTTGTCCTCATGTTTCTCGAGCTCCGCGCACATGGCGCGGCACATGGTCGCAACCTGCTGAGACGGGGGCCACGTCGGCTTAATCATCAAGGCTTATGCTGTCACCTTCGAGCAAGCAATGCGCGAAAGTCGCGGCGAAATATGAAAATGCGAAATATCGAAGCGGGGGAAGTTTGAGTGCGAGGTTGTCCGGACTTGGAAAGTTGGAAAAAGCTTGTCAACACAAACATTGGCGACGTACCCAACCCCTGCGCAATGCGGGGCAGGAGTAGCTTGGGAGATGGACGAGAAGGCGGCGGTGACATGGGCGTATATACTTCTGCGAGCGGCATTCGGAAGGTTCGCAGGTCCCCAATCAAGGGAAAAACGATGAGTAACTAAGTGAACCCCTGAGTCACTAAGGAAGACGCAAGGTCCAAAAGGAGACAGGGCAAGGGCTTGAAACGTCGGCGGGGCAACAACAACATGACATGGCCCCCAGGGACGGCGAGGTCCCGCTCAGGTCCGCGCAGTGCCTCACTCCGCTGGACCCACCAACAGCCCTCGAAAGTGGCGACCATCAGCAGCCCTCGAAAGTGGCGACAGTTTCGCGGATCGCAGCCCCCTAGGGACGGCGAGGTGTCGCTCAGGTCTGCGCGGTGCCTTTCCCCGCTGAACCCACCAGCAGCCCGCGAAAGCGGCGAGGCGACAGTTTCGCAGATCGCAGCCCCCCAGGGACGGCGAGGCCTCGCTCGCGTCTGCGCGGTGCCTCACTCCGCTGGACCCACCAGCAGCCCTGGAACGCGGCGACAGTTTCGCAGATCGCAGCCCCCCAGGGACGGCGAGGTCTCGCTCACGTCTGCGCGGTACACCACTCCGTTGGACCCCACCAGCAGCCCGCGAAGCGCGACAAACGTCGCAGACGCAGCCGCCCCGGAGGTCTCGCAAGGACTGCGCCGGTGCCTTCACTCCGCTCACCAGCACCCGCGGAAAGTGGCTACCGTTTCGCAGATCGCAGCCCCCCAGGGACGGCGAGGTCTCGCTCGAGCCTGCGCGGAGCCCCACTTCCACTGGACCTACCACAGCTCCTCGAAAGTGGCGATAGTTTTCGCAGATCGGGGGCATAGCCCCCCAGGGACGGCGAGGTCTCCGCCTAGCTTTGTGCGGTGCACTTCCTCCGCTGACCCACCGACAGCCCCGAAAGTGGCGACAATGTCGCAGAAGCGCAGCCAGCTGCTGGACACGAGGTCTCGCTCAACAGAGCCTTTTACCCGTGGCCGGTTCTTCTCTCCGCGGTTCAGCAGCCCTCGAAAGTGGCGACAGTTTCGCAGATCGCAGCCCCCCTCGAAAGTGGCGGCAATTTTGCAGATCGCAGCCCCCCAGTGACGGCGAAGTCTCGCTCAGGTCTGCGCGGTGCCTCACTCCGCTGGACCCGCCAGCAGCTCTCGAAAGTGGCGACAGTCTCGCAGATCGCAGCACCCCAGGGACGGCGAGGTCTCGCTCAAGTCTGCGCGGTGCCTCACTCCGCTGGACCCACCAGCAGCCCTCGAAAGTGGCGACAGTTTCGCAGATCGCAGCCCCCCATGGACGGCGAGGGTGTCGCTCAGGTCTGCGCGGTGCTTCGCTTCGCTGGACCCACCATCATCCCTCGAAAGTGGTGACAGCACTCGCAGATCGCAGCCTCTCTGCGCAGTGCCTCACAACGCTGGGCCCCACCATGCAGCCTTCGAAAATTGCGAACCTTTCGCAGATGCAGCCCCCCAGGCAAGGCAAGGGGAGACAAGGAGAGAGAGGGCGGGAGGCGGAGGCACGGAGGCTGTGTTAGGAGGAGAGGAAAGCGCGACGCGGTGCTGTATTCCAAAAACGAATACAAACCCAAGGACGGCGGGGGGGATTAATATTATATATATTATATATAGTATATATATATGTGTATGTTAAATGATGCATGTAATGTTGTATACATATGTAATAACCTATTACGACTACCCTTCGGGGGATAAGGGGTTGGGGGGGGAGGAACCAACGTCTCACTCGATCGGTCTCACTATCGATCTCACTATCGATCTCCGTATCGGTCTCGCTCGATCGATCTCCCTCGCTCGATCTCACAATCGATCTCACTCGATCTATCTCACAAGTGATCTGACTATCGATCTCACAATCGATCTCACAATCGATCTCACAATCGATATCACATTCGGTCTCACTATCGATCTCACTATCGATATCACAACCGCTATCACAATCAACGTCATCACCATCAACAACAACATCAACATCAACATCATCATTACCAACATCATCATAATCGGGACACCGTCCTCATCATCAACACCAACATCATCATCATCATCACGGTCATCAACATCATCGGGACACCACCATCATCATCATCACCATCATCACAATCATCATCATCATCAACATCATCATCAGCAGCATCGGGACACAGTCATCGTCATCATCATCATCAGCAGCAGCATCATCATCGGGACACCAGCATGATCACCATCGTTATCACCATCATCATCATCACCATCGGCACACCATCATCATCATCTCATCCTCATCATCGACATCATCATCAGCATCATCAACATCATCATCAGCATCATCATCGTCATCATCGGGGCACCATCATCATCATTACCAACATCAGCATCAACATCATCATCATCATCATCACCATCGGGACGCCATCATCATCAACATCATCATCACCATCAGAATAATCATCATCATCGGGACGCCATAATCATCATCAACCTCATCATCATCAACATCATCATCATCGGGACACAATCATAATCAGCATCATCAACATCAACATCATCATACTCATCACCATCGGGGCACCACCATCGTCATCATCATGATCATCAACATAATCATCATGATCATCATCATCTTCATCATCGGGACACCATCAGCATCATCATCGTCATCATCATCATCATCGACATCATCATCATCATCATCATCAATCATCATCGGGACCACCATCATTCATATCATCATCATCATCGTCCTCATCATCGCATCACCATCATCATCAGCATCCGTAATCAGCATCATCAGCACCATCATCCCATGCATCAGCATCAACCTATCAATCATCATCTCTATCATCATCCTCAACATCCTATCATCAACCTCATTCCCATTCATCATTCATCAATCACATCATCATCATCATCATCATCATCATCGCGGACAAAGCGGGACACCGGCGGGACCCGCGGACGGCACCGCGGGAACACCGCGGGACGCCGCGGGACACCGGCGGGACACCGCGGGCCACCGGCCGCCCGGAAGGGAGTCATTTGGTCCGGCCGCGCCTCAGCCACACGGGACACCAGCGGGACACCGGCGGGACACCGCGGGCCCCCGGCCGCCCGGAAGGGAGACATTTGGTCCGGCCGCGCCTCAGCCACAGGAGACTTTCTCTCGCCCGCCCACGCAGCTTCGCCTCGCCCGCACGCACGGCACGCACGAACACGAAACCGAAATCGATTTCCCGGTAGGGGGGCTCTCCGTTCCACTTCGATCTCACCCCCTCACCTCCGATACACATAGGGTACGAAAAACAAGGAACTAAACATAATAATAATAATAATACAAAAAATAAATAAAAATACATGAATAAAAAAATACATTAATAAATGCATAAAAATGAATTTGAAAAGACAATAGAATAAACAAAATGGGTCGGAATATTGATAAAGTTCGAAAATTTTGAACAAGCAGCACACCTCGGTTTTGGGAATTTGACAAAGTTTGACAAAGCTTAAAAGAGTATGAGATATCAGCCCGCGTTGACTCCAAATAGATAAAAGGACAAGAGGAGGACGAGAGGAGGATGGGATGAGAACGGAAGGAGGACGGAAGCAGGACGGGAGGAAGACGGGAGGAGCAAAATTAAGCAAGCGGAAGCAAGCAAGCGGAAGCAAGCAAGAGCAAGCGAGCAATATCAAGTAAACAAGAGCCAGCGATCAAGCAATTACAAGCAAGCAAGGGCAAACAAGAGCAAGCAAGCGATAGCAAGCACGCAAGAACAAGCAAGCAAGAGCACGCAAGAGCAAGCAAGGACAAGCGATTCATAGGGATCCTCAGGAATCCATCGGACTCGCCATTGGACATATCTGGGGGGGGGCACTGGAAATACGGGGGGGCCATTGGCAAAAGGGGGGGGAGGGGCGGGGGGGCCACAGGAGTTGGGGGGCATAGGAATTAGGGGGGGCAACGGACCAATTAGCAGGGTTTGAATTAGAACTCGATTGGGCAATCCTATTTGGAGAAAACCCCAGATTTGCATGTTTGAACAATTCGACCAATTTGACAAGTACGCCCGGACTTGGCGCTTTAAAAAAATAAACAAAGGGGAAACCAAATCTAAATGTACGAAAAGAATTCTGAGAAGACTGGCAAATACGCCCTGCTTTTGAAAGTGTTACGAAAATGTTGGGAGCAATCGACAAAAGGTCACCTGGATTTGGGAATTTTGAAAGAATTAGAAGTTCGACCAATAGTTCGACCAAATTTGGAAAAAATGGTTCCCAATATTCCAAACTCTTTTCATTCGTCCACAATTGTTGCATACTTCGAATATTCCGCGCCCAGGCACTGGTGTGCTTGCCCGGGGCGACATAGATGGTGCACCACCCAAGCGTCAAGCTCACGGTGCCGCGATTGAGCCAATAGTCTGGGTCAGCGTGCTGATCGCTGCCGTGGCGGTGGTAACACATGTAGTGGCAAGGACTCGAAGGATCGGGAATCATATCGACGAGCGTCAAGCTGTGCTCGCCGTCCATGGCCTTGGCTACGCGCTCGTACGCGAGAGTCCAGCCGATTTGCTAAAAGCTGGGACGTCGCCATTGTCATAGGCCTGGACGAACATGCAGACCACACCGTCCTCCTCCCTATAGCAGTGGCACACGATTGGGCCATGGGCGATGACATGGCCGCCCGAAAACCCGATGATGCCTGAGCCCTTGACCGGAGGAGACGGTGTCTCCTCGGGGGTGATCCTCGGGCCTACGTACCCCTCGCGAACCTCGTGTCGCCCACCATTGTCTTGCCCTGCGGGCGACAAGGGGGATGATTCGCCCGCGTGTCGGCCAGGCTCCCGTCCCGAAGGAACGTACGGAGTTCCGCTGCCGCTCGCGCTCGCATCCCCCCTGCCACCACCCACGTCGGTACCACTCGCCCTCTTTCTGCGTTCGCGCGGAGGCGACCCGAGTTTCGACATTGCACGCGCAAAACAAATCTGCCTCATGGACCCGCCGCAACGCGGCGTCAAGAGCGCACGGGCCAAGAGCCAGCTTCAGCGCCCAACCGTTGTTCTGAAACGGCAGAGTCTTGCAAAACCTTGCAAAGCAACGCAAAGCAATGAAAAGCAAGGCAATGTAACGCCACGCAATGTAACGAAATGCAAAGCGATGCAAAGCAACGCAAAGCAGTGAAGAGCAATGCAAAGCAATCAAAATCAAAATCAATGCAAAGCAATGCAAAACAATGCAACACCACGCAACGCAGCGCAATGCAAAGCAATGCAAGGCAGTGCAAAACGAAACAAAGCAATGCAAAGCGATGTCAGACAATGCAAAGCAACGCAAAGCAACGCAAGGTATTGCAAAGCAATACAGCGCAACACAAAGCAATGCAAAGAAATGAAAATCAGTGGAAGGCAATGCAAAGTAATGCAACGCAATGCAAAGAAAAGCAACGCAAAGCAGCAAAGCTGTTTAAAGCGAAGCAAAGCAAAGCAAAGCAAAGCAATTCAACACAATGCAACGCAATATGCAATGCGACTGCAACGCAATGACATTGCAATGCAACCGCGGGAGGGGGGTGCAAAGGGGCGGCGGCGACGGGCGGGCCTTGGACTGAATGGGGCGGCGACGGACGAGAATGGGGCCGCCACGACGGCAAACGGGCCAAATATGGCGGCGACCGACGGGAACGGGGCCGCTGGGGTGGCAAATGGGCCCAGTTCCATAAAGGGGAAGTAAGAATCCCTGAGTGCACGCACTGTTAGGGAAATAGATGTGTTTATCGCAAGCCTCGTCCTCTTCTCTCTCTCTCTCTCTCTCTCTCTCTCTCTCTCTCTCTATATATATAGATGTATCTTTCTCTATCTCTCTTTCCCTGTTTCCCTTTCCCTCTCCCCCTCGGTCTTTCTCGTTCTCTTTCTCTCTCTCTTTCTCTCTCTCTCTCTCTCTCTCTCTCTCTCTCTGTGGATATATACACACCACCCTCACCCAGCTGTTTGCAAAATGAGCGTCTGAGCAGATGTCCACCGTCGACGCTGGCCGACACTGCTGACAGAGGTTATGGGGGACGGGGCGCTTCGACCCAACACTTAAGCAGCAGGAGGAGCAAGAGGGCGATGCGGAGAATTGGAGGGTGGGAGGATGGGGAGGTGAAAGAGGTGGAAGGGAGGGGGCGTGCGGGAGGAAGCCCGTCCGCAATGATGAACAAATTCCCGCTGGCCCTTCTAGCGAAGCTCGCCGGGCACACGGTATTCATTACACCCAGCTGGTGCCAACTTCGCTTTCCACAGCGAGCGTCGCATGCTAATGCGCAAACTTGGCACACCTGACCAATGGATTCCCACCTAGCGCCCGCATATCGCGCAGTCGAAGTGTTGTTCTCTGCTTTTCCGGAGGGAACAAGCTCGCAAAGCTCCTCGGAGACCTGCCACGCTGCCTCAAACCTGAGTACGATAAGACAAACGCACCAGGAACAGGTTCGGCCCGCTGAAGCGGAACACGCAGCCTGGGATTCGCAGCACTGGGATGCACGGAGCAACATTGAGCCGAGCATGACGCCCCAGCTTGTTCTGAAGGAAGAGAAAGCGAGGACCGAATGACCAAGATCGGCGTCGGCAAGATCCAGCGATACGTTGGTCATGGTCATCGTCGTTCTTGCCTCGATGCTCGGCAGACGCACCGCCGCTTAGGAACTGAGTCACGCGAGCTGCAACGAAAGCGTCCTGCCCAGCGCAAGATGGAAGGACGAGAGGTGGAGAAGCGAGAACGGGCACCGAGGCGACAGCGCAAAGGCAGTGGCGCATGCGCGAAAACGCCAAAGGCAGAATGCGCGGCCGCCGAAAGAGTGTGCTCAAAATGGTGCCACCAGAAAGAGAGAGAGAGAGAGAGAGAGAAACAAAAACAACAAAAAACTGACAGAGAGAGAGAGAGAGAGTCACTATGTCCGATTGTTTATGCACTCACACGACCACCGTAATCGAATCTTCCCAGGCCGTGTGACCATCCAGTACGCTGTGAGCGTCAGTGGGTGAGCTGGACCCCTGAGAGCGATATAGAAAGAGATAGATCGAGAGAGAGAGGAACAAAACAAAAACGAACGAACGAGCGCTGAGTACGGACAGTGCGAGCGCGGCTGCGTGCCCCATGGGGCCAGCGGAGATTGGTGGGCGCATCTTGTTAGAGGCCGTCCGCGGGCGAGACAGAGACAGAGAGAGACAGACAGACAGACCGACAGACAGATATCCCCCCCCGTAGAACCAACAGCAGAAACAAAACTTACAGAACGACTAACAGAGCTACGTCGCCGTGCATCGTCCTGGACCGCAGGCTTGGCCAGATGTCCGTTCCAGATTGGTCGCCAGACCCCCTCCAGGGCCCATCCTGGGCAGACCCTCGAGCTGCACACGACCGTGGCAGCGAGGGCCCCAGAAGAGGCAGACGGGCACAGATCCCTCACGCTCGCTGGCAGAGCAGAGAGCCCACTGCCACCGACTCAGAAGGAAAAGCACGATGACCATGACATCGCGCGGAGAAGTGGGTATCGATCTTGGCACATCCTGGTCATCGCCAATTCGTGCATCATCCAGGGGAATCGACGACAGCTGGCATGGACCGCGACCAAGATCTGCATCGACAAGATCCCGAGAGACCGCGGTCATGGCCATCGTGTCTCTTCCCTCGACGGCTGCAGCCAGCGGGCCGCCTTGGTGCCGCCCAGCTCGCAAGCCTTGCGGCCCCCCAGCAGCGGCGTCGCCCCTGGCTCCGCGGCCTCCGCCAGGCTGCCTCGCCCCGCCGCCAAGCGGGGCCGGCTGGGGAGGCAACAGCTCTTCCGCGCTCTTCCGCTCCATCTCCTCGAACGGCCCTGGATCAAAGATCTTAGTTTTTCTGAACGCTTTGGGCTTTCTGGTGGCACCCGGAAGCCTCCAGAGGCCCCTGGCGACTTGAAAACATCGCGCTGGAGATTTGTCCGAAGTGTCGGCGTCCGGGGACCGCTTCCGGACCCCGAGGCCGTCAAGAAGCGTCTCAGGATGAAAATGGCCCCAGAGGGTGTCGAGAGCTCTGCGATCCCGCGACTCAAAAAAAATCAAGTCGTCGGAGATCTGGGACCCTTGCGAAGAGAGAGGGCACCATAACCAAGCCAAAGGGGAACAGGGGATCCAGGTTTGCTTGGGGGGAGGATCCCTCGAGGGGGGGAACTGCCTGACTGGTCCAATAGCCCTATCCGTTCAGATTTCACTCGGGATCCAACTCCCCTAGCCTCTCTCTCACTCTGTCTCCCTCTCCCTCTCCCCGCCCCCGTCCCTCACTCCCTCTGTCGCTCCTCGCCCATCCCTCTGGCTCCCTGCCCCTTTCCCCTCCCAACGTTTCCCTCCAACCAGCGTCCGAAGAGTTTTTCTCAGCGTCCCTTTGGAGAGGGGAGGAGGAGGCGAAAAGGACAGAATGCAAGCACCGCGATTTGTACCACTCATCAGTGTGCTCAGCGCGAAAGCCGCCCCCACGGAGCTATGCGAACGCACAGTCTACGAGCGGGAGCTTTTGCATAGCCTGTCGCGGCAGCGGCCCTGGCGACACGCCATGCCCTGTAAGCGGATAGCGTGTCGCTCCGCTCCGCGGGGCGGGGGGCTGGGAACAGCTTTGGACGTTGATGCTTGGGAATAGAGACGTGGATAGCGTGTCGTGCCGCAGCGTAGTGGGCCAGAACCGGCGGAACGACGCGCTAAGCCAAAGTTCCTGACCGTAAGCCCTTCCAACCCAAGACCGAGATTTGCATCGATGTCGCACCCCGCGACGAATTCCAGGCCTGAGACACACCTCGAGGAGACTCACTTACTTCCACAAGCGCAGGCACCACAGCAAACACACGTCTTAAAAGAATCGCATAATTTCGCGGCATGGCTAGCGAGTAGGGTGTAGGGGCCGCAATCAGCCGCCACGAAGGAGTAGCCAAAAACATTGGCTGCGCAGAGGAACGCTGCTGAATCTGCTGAATGTGCTGCCCCCCAGAGGCAAGTCACGGGACCGCAAACTTGGAAGCCCACCAAAAAAATGGGCGGCAACGATTGCCCCTGTGCCACCGCCCAAAACCCGAAGAAAATAACAGGAGCAGACCAGAAGCGAGCCGCCATGATCGGCAGCTGCCCGCGACCATACAGAAGGGGCATCGGCATCCCCGTGCCTTGCGAGGCGGTGCAGGGGAGCTACCCCACCGCATCCACCGCGGGAGGAGCACGGGGAGAAGGACGCGGGACCAAGGCGTGACAGCAACGAACATGAGACAAACCATGCTGTGTCTAGGAGAGGGGTCCTGGTGGAAATGGGTCCTGGACCCCAGGGCCATCCCAGAAACAGCTTCTCATTCTGAGTGTTTTCGGGACGGTCCTGGAAGAGCCCCAAGAACCAGAACACGGCAAAGCAACTGCAGGGCTCCTTTACTCCAAGAACGGGAGTCAAAGCCACAGACGTGGCTTGGGCTGCGTTCGGGCAAGCATTTCGAAGGAGATCAAAATGTGACGATGAGGGCCCTCCAGTGGTCCCGAAACGATGTAAAACAACAACCCAGCGCATCCGTCCTGGATACTGGCGGTAGTCAGACAGACTATGACCCTGAAAGAAATATAAAGGGTTTTCAGCCACGTACCAGCTCCATGTGGTCTGGCCAGGGCCGCTCCGCGGCCCTGCAGTCTAAGCAGCTTATTCCTCCTCCTCCTTTTCCTCCTCCTCATCCTCATCATCATCATCATCATCATCATCATCATCATCATCATCATCATCATCATCATCATCATCATCATCATCATCATCATCATCATCATCATCATCATGATCATCATCATCAGCAGCATCATCATCATCATCCTCTTCCTCCTCCTCCACTCCTTATACATAAGGTCCCCCTGTCGCACCCCGAGGCAAGTTTTTAGGGCGTGTCAGGCGTTTCGCCTGAGATTTCCTCGCCATTTCTGACGCTGAAACTTACAAATTGGCACTAGATTCACAGATAGATGGCGAGTCGGTTTCAAAATGTGGCGTTCGCCGTAGCGCTGTGCACATTCGTTTTGAAATGTGCAACAGTTTCACAGATGGAGGGCGGGTCGTTTTCAAAATGTGGCTTTCGCCTTAGCGCCGCGTACAATCGCGCTAAAACAAATCCAAGAGCTTCACTGATTGAGGGCGGTTCCTTTTCAAAATGTGGCTCCCGCCTTAGCGCAGCGCACATTCGTTTTTGAGAATCGACCGAAATTCACGGATTCCCATCATCAGCGTACCAGAAATTGCGTTTTGGAAGGATTCAGGATCATGAGGGCGCAACAGGTACAATGATTCGCGGTGTTGAAGTCCCAGGAATGGCGTTCTTGCGCGACTCAGGATCGCCAAGACGCAACAGTCAAGAGGATCCGTGGCGTTCGAATCTTGAAAACAATGTTTGGGCATGCTCCAGGGTCTTCAAACGGTTGTCTTCCAGCGAGGCAATTCCCTCAGTGGAAACGAACCGTTGTAGGAACCTATGAAGAGGCAGCCTGGAGGGAGGGTTTATTCCAACATCGTTGATGACTCTTGGGATTGCACTGGTCCTCCTCCTCCTCCTCCTCCTCCTCCTCCTCCTCCTCCTCCGCCTCCCTCCTCCTCCTCCTCCTCCTCCTCCTCCTCCTCCTCCTCCTCCGCCTCCTCCGCCTCCTCCTCCTCCTCCTCCTCCTCCTCCTCTCCTCCTTCCTCACTCCCTCCTTCCTCCTCTCCTCCTCCTCCTCCTCCTCCCCCCCCATCTTTCTCCCAGTCGTCCTCCGGGCGACTCCTCCTGCGCCTGCACCTCCTCCTCCTCCTCCTTCTCCTCCTCCTCCTCCTCCTCCTCCTCCTCCGCCTGCTCCTCCACCTCCATGCCTCTCCCTTTTAATACCTCCTCCCTGTCGCACCCCAAGGCGTGCCGGTAGGGCGGGACGGGCGTTTCGCCTGAGAGTTCCGCACCACCTATAATCCTTAGGCTGATAATTTGCAAGAGATTCACAGATGGAGGGCGGGCCGTTTTCAAAATGTGACCCTCGCCTTAGTACCGCGCACCTTCGTCTAAGAAATGCAAGAACTTCTCGGATGGAGGGCGGCTCATGTTCAACATGTGATTCTCGCCTTAGCGCCGCGCACACTCGTCTCATGCAAGAGGTTCGCGGATAGAGGGCGGGCCGTTTCAAATATGTAGCTCTCGCCTTAGCGCCGCGCCCTTCGCCTAACAAATGCAAGAACTTCACGGATGGAGGGCGGCTCATGTTCAACATGTGGCTCTCGCCTTAGCGCCGCGAACACTCGTCTCATGCAAGAGGTTCGCGGATAAAGTGCGGCTCATTTTCAATATGTGGCTCTCGCCTTAGCGCCGCGCACCTTCGTCTAACAAGTGCAAGAACTTCACAGATGGAGGGCGGCTCATGTTCAACATGTGGCTCTCGCGTTAGCGCCGCGAACACTCGCCTCATGCAAGAGGTTCGCGGATAAAGTGCGGCTCATTTTCAATATGTGGCTCTCGCATTAGCGCCGCGCGCATCCGTTGCAAGAGAATTGTAGCAGTTTCAAAGAGTTGCATAGTCAACGTCCCAGAAATGTTGTTTGGACACGGTGTCGGACTGTCAGGGCGCAGAGCTTACGTTGATTCGCGGTGTTGACGTCGCAGGAATGGTTTTCTGGCACGATTCAGGACCGTCAAGGCGCAACAGTAACAGTGATTCGCGGCGGTGAAATCCCAGGAACGGCGCTCTGGCGCAATTCAGGTTTTTCGAACGGTCGTCTTCCAACGGGGCACCTCCCTCAGCGACAATGTACCCTCATAGGGGCCTCTGAGGAGGGAACTCGGGGGGAGGGTGTATTGCATTATCATTGATGAGCTTCGGGTTTGCACTGATCCTCCTCATCCGCCTCCTCGTTCATGTTTCTCGTCATCCACATCCTCCGTCTGCTCGGGATGAAGGACAAGCAGAGAGGGAGGAGGGAGGAGATGGGAGAGCGATGGGCGGATGGGAAAGGCAGGGAATGAAGAGGAAACTCCAGCATGTCCCCCCCCCCATGCGCCATTGGAGGAGGCGATGCCCGGGTAGAAGAGCTCAAAGATCGGCCTGCACGATACGGGTTCTGAGAAAAGCGCCGAAACAAGAGGAGCATGACCAGGGGCACCAGCACGAGGTAGCAGAGAAGGCCGACGACGAGTCTGGCGAGATCGATGGCAGAGCCGACGGCCACGACCACGACAACGACGACGACGACGGCAAAGGCTGCGACGACGACGATGGCTACAATTTTTGACGCGTACGGGTCCTCCGCAAACGCCTGATAAATTATGTCACGCGCGTGCCTTAGGAATCACGGACCGCATGGAAATAAATCGCAAATCAGATCTACAACCATAATCGAGAGGGGTGAGCCGATGCTGCACTATGCAGCGCTGTACCGTACAGGCCATCGTCGTCAACGTCGGCGACGGCGGCGACAGTAATCCTGGTGACAACAATGGCGGCGCGCGCACGTTGAAGTGGAACACCCTCACATTGGAGCAGATCCACACGTGGCTAAAAATTGCCACCACGAGGAGCGGAAGATCGTGAAGACCTGCCTCGCGAAGGACTGCGTTCATGTCCCCACCCGGGGTAAGTGAAAATGACCAGCACGAGGAACTGTATATCGCGAGGACCTGCCTCGTGAAGGACTGCATGTCTGTCCCCACTCGGGGGTGCGTTGTGTCACCCAGAAGACGACAAAGGTAAGCGTCATCAGAAAGACAACGAGAATAGCATTGTGCCCAGTAGTAATCCCTTGATCCTCGGAGGGCGGGGGGGGCTAGGCGCCCCGCTAGGTGAAGATGCGCCTCAGGAGCGACGGGAGCGATCCCGATCTCTCCCGGCGGTACCGTCAGGACGGGGCGGGGGCAAGGCCAGT
The DNA here is from genome assembly GCA_963575745.1 of Prorocentrum cordatum. Lineage (NCBI taxonomy): Eukaryota > Dinophyceae > Prorocentrales > Prorocentraceae > Prorocentrum > Prorocentrum cordatum. Next base: position 131,920 of record CAUYUJ010014816.1, on the reverse strand, counting down.
CAAGCGCTTGCGCCTGGTTTTTTTCTCCCGTGCCGCGCTTGTTGCTGGAGGTCCACGCTCATGGGATGTGGGCTTGTGTCGGAGTCGTGTTCAGACTCGTCGCCGTCGAACCCGAACAGGGCCCTTGCTTCGGCCATCTTCAGTCTAGTAGCCTCATCTGGCGTGCAATTGTCACTGACCATGTCGCTGCCGTCGTCGAAACCCAACATGGCCCTTTCTTCTGCCGGGGTGTGGTCGTCGATGACCACCGTCATGCCTGGCGTGTAAGTGTCGCTGTCCGTCTGGGTCGGTACCAGCGACGCTGTCGTCGTCCAGCCCCAATTCGGTCCTGCATGCGGCCAGGAGCTGGGCCTCGACGTCCACGAGGCAGAGCTTTACGGCCGCAGCCCTCGATGGCCCGAGGAGCTCTCTCAGGATGTCGAAGTGTGGGCGAAAGTCCGAGTACATGGTGACCCAATTCTAGTCCTCGCGTGCGGATTTGGCAAAGTCCTCGAGCGCGGATTCGCGCGGCGTGAAACTGTCCAGCTTACGCACCAAGTTGTTGACGGAGCGCAGAGAGTTTGGGTACGTCGCAAGTTCTTCCTCAAGCTTGGCTTCCAGCCTGAAAAGCTGCTTCTGCACGTAACTCGCATGAACTGCAAACGGAAAAGATGCTCCGTCGTCAAGGTGAGGACCAACAGCATCATAATCCTGATCATCCGGAGTTGCGTGAAATTCAGCATCGCCCTTGCCCACGTACTCGTGTGCCGAAATTTGTAACGCAGGACTGTCCGAGCGGCTCCTCATAGCCACCTAGAGGTTGGAAGATTGGCCACCAACTACAGTCTTGCTCCCAACCTCCGAGAAGTGGGTCTTCAAGAAAAAGTAAACCTTCCTCAACCCCAAAGCTCTCAGGGAGAGCCAGAACATGCAAATTGACCCTGTACAGGACGCGTTTAATATCATTCGCCTCAGGCATGGGGCCTGACCCAACGACACCGAGGATGTAGAACTCCAGGAGGTTGATGGCATAGTGGTCAATAGTGGCGGCGCCGAATATGACAATGAGGCGGCTACCTTTCTCGGGCAGCATGAGGCCGCAATGTTCGCCGCCTCGCGATTCCAGACTACTAGCTGCCTACTCACGCATCGGCCTCACCACAGAAGGCGCATCGATTGGCCTACACCACTGCATAGGAGAATCCAGGATTAGGAGGACGAGGCGGAGGCAACAAGCAGCAGGAGCCAGTTGCGGAGTCGAAGACGAGGAGAAGAGGAGAAGGAACAGAAGAGGATGAAATTACATCCCGCACACGAGAGAGATGCAGGAGATGTCTCAGAAGACTTGTGGAAACACCTCGGAAAACCTCGAGACAAACCAGCACCGTTGAAATCATTCATCCCTCCTATTCCTCCTTCTCCTCTGAGGCGGAGAGTTAGGGGGGGACCGGCTCGGGGGGGACAGATCGAGCTTGAATTGGCGATACATCGCCGACAGATCGGCGATAGATCGGCGATGGGCCACCGACACAGCGGATGTGCACATTCCTGAGCGGGTTGGCCTATCAGGTCCCTATTGGCGATCAAGAAGCGATCGAGGGTATCCCCTCTAACATCGCACCTGATCCTCCTCTAGCGCGGCGGGGTAACTGTTGGCCTGGCTCTGTGCGCATCCAGCTCACACTTTCGGCCAACAGGCCAGCAAAAGGCCGGCGAGGCAATGGCCCAGTTCAACATGAGCTGGGCGCGGAGCCGTGCAGAGAGCCAGCGTCTGAGAGACTTGGTAACTCAACTCCAGACTGCCTACTGGGCTTGGCTGCGATTGATCGCGTGGAGGGTACTCCGAGTTTATTAGTAAGCGTCGGGGGGGCGTCACCCCCGCCGACAGCCCCGCATCGACCCCCGTCGCGAGCAGCCACCGCGCGCCGAAGGCGCTCCGACCCCCGTCGCGGCGCGACGACAAAGCGAGGTTGACCGCCCGTCGGTGGGGTAACCCCCCACGCCTTTTAAGAAATCCAGAGTACTGAGCGTGGCTGAGACTGATCGCGTGGAGGGTAGGAAATGGGCTGTCCGTCGCGGGGCTAAGCGGAGCGCCCAAGGAGAAAGGCCGAGGAGGCGGGCCTTCTCAGAGGGCTCACGCGGCCTCCGTCCCTGTAACCCGCCTGTAAGGGTCCCCCCACTTGCATGCAAGCCCGCCCGCCCGCCGGCGGAGACGACAGCCGGCGAAGACGACCGCTGGGGAAGACGACGTTGGCGAAGATGACCGCCGGCGAAGACGCTCCCTCCTCCCTTCTCCTCACCCCTCCCTCCTCCGCCTCCCTCATCCCTACTCCTCCTCCTACCGATCCTCCTGCCCCTGGAGGGCGCCTGAAGCTCGCGAGGCCCATGCCATTGTAAAGCTGGTCCGGCACAGCAAAGAAGCAAGAAACCACTGCGAGGACGTAGAGCGTCGCCAGTCGTGACAGCCAGGTGACGAAGTCAACCTCGCCAGCGAGGGTCGCAGTTTGAGCATCGAGGGCCGACATCATTGGACGTTTTCAGTCTTGTGTTGTTGGGAACCTTCGCGAACCTCCAGTGTGGAAGTGAGACATTCATCGTCGTCGTCGTCGTCATCGTCGTCGTCGTCGTCGTCGTCGTCGTCGTCGTCGTGACCGACCCCCGCCAGAACTCTTGATCCCATATTTTGGCATAGAATTCATGCCGGGAACTCTTTGTTCGATTGCCCTGCGACCAAAAAAGGCGGGGCCTCACTAGGGCCAAACAAAGAAAGAACTTCCGCCGTGATGATTGTTCACCAGAAATGTGGAGGTATGGACTCCGTCCAGCAAGCCTCCTGCTACTTCTACCCCTCCTCCTCCACCCCTTACCCTCCTCCTTTCCCCCTGACCTCCTTGTCCCCCGTCCCCTTGCCCCTTGTTCCCCTTCCTCGTCTCGTGCTGAGGCGAAAAAACGTAGGAAACCGAAGCAGTAAGTCCTTCGACAGACTGAGATACGTGGCAGAACGTCTTCAAGCTTTCAGACGCTGCGCGCTCAGCCCAGGACCGCCCAACAGCTGCCCTTCCCCGCAGACCTAGGCCACCGAGCTTCGCGCCTCGCGCCCCACGATGCGCTGCGCGCGGTTTCCTTCGCGCCCTCGCGAGGTCACCCTGGAGATGGGCCACTCTCACGCAGCCTTGTCTTCATCGGGGGGGCGCAGTGACCGAAACAATGCCAGAAAATCTGCCTGAGTGTGGTCGAAACCAGTGCCCAGACTTATCCGAAAGCGCCAGAGTGTGACCAATAGCTCTTGGTTCGAAGACAGAAAGATGTTCGACGTCGGCCACAAGTTCGGTCACACTACGTCTTCGGCTACAACTTCGGACACGGTTGCAGTCAACGATTTTTGATCGGACACATACCGTTTCGGCTGATGGGACTGGGTACCATCACAACTCTGCGCCCAGGCCGCAACGCGCGAAGCGCGATTATCTTCGCGCCCCTGGGGGTGGCCTGGCAGATCGATCGCATCGCCAGTATAGTCCACACAACACCACACGTCATCAGGCCGCACCACGCGATACCGCACGGCGCTACGCAGCACCACAGCGGGTAGAAGGTTCGAAAGATCAAAAAGCCTGACAGGGCCCTTATAGAGGGCATCGAGACCCGCTACAGCATTCGCTGTCGATGAAGAAGCAAAACAATAACATCAATGATATGCCGTCATGCTACCTAAGACAGTTGCCATGATAAATTACCTGGTCATCGAGCGTCGGCTGAAGGCGTCGTTGAAAACATTGCGCCAATGATGACAAACCTCGTGATATGTGCCGGCTTGTCTCAGCACCGACGCCACGCAACACCACTCGTATCGTGAGCGAAGGGCGAAGACAAACACGAGCGAGCGAGTCAAAACCATTGCCTTGTGGATGAAGAAAGACTGCACGAGTACCGGAGCAACCAGAATGCCCACCCTCATAAGGTTCAGCACCCGGGATAGTACCTCTGGAAGCGGCCCAACATCAGGAACAAAAGCTAAAAATCACACTGGGAGGAGGAGCAAGAGGAAGAGGAGGGGGAAGGAGAAGGAGGGAGAGGAAGAGGAGAAGGGAGGAGCAAAGAGGTAGAAGGGGAGGAGGGAGACCCAAGGAGGAAGGAGGAGGGTGACTCCTCAGCGCGCGTCCATTTTCTACTACCAGTGTCGAAAAGAGGAGGGAGGCGCAGGAACGAGGGAGGCGCGAAAAAGGAGGAGCGAGGGACGAAGAGGGGGGGAACGAGGGGGCAGGGGGAGCTAAGAGGGGAGAGGGCCGACAACTACCACTGCTACCACCACTCCTCTTATATCCCTGTCGTCACAACTCTGATAGACACTAGGAGTGTACATGATTCCAGTACGATGAGCCCCAGCGTAGGCAAAGATAGAATATCTCCTATGTATCCTCCATGCGGCAAGCAACATCACACACCCCGAAACATCCGTCTGATCCTCCTTCCCCTCCCACTCCCCATCAACATTATCATCAACGGCATCATCGTCATCATCATCGTCATCACTATCATCATCATCAGCATCATCATCATCATCATCATCATCATCATCATCATCATCATCATCATCATCATCATCATCATCATCAGTATCATCATCATCATCGTCAGCATCACCAGTATCATCATCATCACCATCAGTATCAGGATAACCATCATCATTACCATCAGTATCAGCATCATCATCAGCAGCATCACTATTCTCACCAACATCCCCATCATCAAAATCATCATAATCCCCTACTCCTTTCACCTCACCTCTCTCCTCCTCGCCCTGATGTCAAAGGGCGCGGCAGTATTCCTCGGCGGGTTGCCGTTGGCCGACATAATGTCAGTGCTCGTCGGGGTGTGGCCGCCAAGACATGGACATACAAACGATAAGTGTTGACTCGACTGCTGAGAGCACACACCTTGGTCAGAGAGTCTGCAGCGTGCATCCTGGAGTCGTCCGAGCCGACCTTCTTTCGAATGTAAATACTGGCCATGATGGATCACACCTCGTTTCGAGATTCGGGCCATCGTTGAGCTTGGATGAGCGGCCCGACGGAGGAGGAGGAGGAGGAGGAGGAGGAGGAGGAGAAGGGTGATCGGGCACCTGAGCTTCGTGGGCCACATCGCTCTATCCCTCTCTCTCTCTCTCTTTCTCTCTCCCTCTCTCCCTCTCTCTCTCTCTCTACCTGCCTCCTCTCTCTCACTTGCTCTTTGTCCCTCTCTGTCTCTATGTATACCTGTCTCTCTGTATATGTTTATATACAAGCTGCACGTGTGTGCCCAGGCTCGTACAAAAAAAAACTGAAAGGACGTTTGAAGCAGGAAGACACCATGACGGCGGGATCGGAGATGGAGAAGGGGAAGCTGGGGCGGCGCCGCCAGTGCGTGTCTCCTCCTGCTCCTCCTCACCCTTCTGGCTCGCCACAATCACACGAACATATAGCACCAGTGATGCAAGATGGGCTGGCGGAGTGAGCGAAGCGATTAACAAGAGAAGTGTAAGCACGATTTCCGCCAGCCGATTTGTTTCACCAGACAATGTGTGGAGGGAAAGAGAAGGAGGAGAAGAGGAGGATAGCTGCTGTGAGTGAAATGCAATAGCGAGGTCGCACTCGAGCGCAAGTGGGGTTGCCACACCTTGCGATGTGTGTACCAGGGCACCCCAGGAAGCCTCAGGAGACCCGACTTGGATACCGGAAGAGGCTCCAGGAGGCCCCAGAATTGGGAGTGTTGTGTGGGTGTGTGTGTGTGTGATGTGTGCTCTGTGTTGTGCGCGTTTTCTGTGCGTTGTAGGTGTTGTGTGTGTGTTATGTTTGTCTAGCGTGTGATGTGCTGGGTGTGATTTGTGTCTCTGTGTGCGCAAATAGTTTTGAGGCCCCACGAGGAGGCCCCAGGCGGCCTCAGGAGGCCCCAGGACATCCTCCCAAAATCGAGCCCCGACGTACCCTCTGGTACCCCAGACCCCGCCTCGGAGCCTCCTGGGGGCCGCCTGGAACCTCCTGGGGCCTCCTGGGGCTTTCTGAACCTTCTGGTACCCCAGACCCCGCCTCGGAGCCTCCTGGGGGTCTCCTGAAACCTCCTGGGGCCTCCTGGGGCCTCCTGCGGCCTCCTGGAGCCTCTTGGGGCCTCCTGAAGCCTCCTGAGGTCTCCTGGGGCCTCCTGAGGCCGCCTGGGGCCTCCTGGGGCCTCAGAACTACATGCACACACAGAGACACAAATCACGCCCAACACATCACACGCTAGACAAACATAACACACACAACACCTACAACGCACAAAAACCACGCACAACACAGAGTACATACCACATACACACACAACACTCACAATTCTGGGGCCTCCTGGAGCCTCTTCCGGTATCCAAGTCTGGCCTCCTGAGGCTTCCTGGGGGGCCCTGGTACACACATCGCAAGGTGTGGCAACCCCACTTGCGCTTGAGTGCGACTTCGCTATTGCATTTCACTTCTGCTTCGAACGCCCCTTCAGTTTTTTGTATGAGCCTGGGCACACACGTGCCACTTGTGTATATATATATATACTAGAACCACGCGCGCTTCGCGCGCTTATTTTCTAGTCGCAATCGAGGACCTAGCATCGCAAATTGCCGTTCTGTACTGCCAGGTTGACTCGGGAGTTCCCTTAAAGTTGGTCGTGGGACCTGCCGCCATTTGATATGGTAACCCAAATCCGTGTAAAAGGGTGTTTAAAGGCTTCTACGGCGCGTCGTCTGGGGCTGAAAGAAATCACATGAGAACTGAGGTGCCCGAACCTGGCTCCGCATTGGACGACACCCGGGGGCTGGGACCTTCCGTGTATTGATATGTACAGACGTATAAACATTCGTAATCTATACGAGTGCATGATTGTCTATGTGTGTATATATATATATATATATATATATGTGTCTATAGAATGGCCTTCGGACAATCCCGCCACGGTGCCTGGGCTGGGTGTTCGTTGGTTCCTCGTGGGAAGCCTCTCGAGAACCGCGTCGAGCGCGGATGTAAAGCCTCTTGGGGGCCGTTTTGGGGCTTCTAAGGGCATCTTTCGGGCCTCTTGGGGGCCTCTGGGGCGAGGGGACCTCTTGGGCTCTTGGGAACGTCGAGGCGCCTCGTCGGGGCCTCTTTGGGCCTCCTGGGGGCCTGAGGGGGCGGAAGCCTGGAATTGTGTGTTCATGTTCCCCCTCTTGGGGCCCAGTGGGGCCGCTCTGCGGCCCCTCTTGGTCCGTCTTGGGGGGCCTCTTGGGCCGTTCTGGGGCCCTCCCGAGTCATCTTGGTGCTCCCGAAAAGTCCCTGACGCCGTCTTAAGAATTTTCGTGGTCTCCTCTTGGGCCGTTTCGGGGCGGTCGTGGGCGCCTCTTCAACCGTGTAGGAGCGTCGGAAGCCCGAAGCGGTAAGAACGTCAAAATCCTTCAAAACCCTGCCGACAAATTATAATGTTTGCCTCTTGGGGCACTCGTCGGGGTCCTCTTCGAGCCTTCTTGGGCCGTCTGAGGGGGCCTCTTGGTCCGTTTGAAAAGCTCCTTGAGATATTTGGGGACCCCTGGGGGCCGTCTTCGAGGTGGCTCGGGGCCGTCTTGGGCCGCCGGATCTGCTACCTGATCGCTTTGGGGGCCGATCTGCGGCCTCCCAACATCGGCCTCCCAACATCGGGCCAGCCCCGAAGCGCCCCTAAAAGGGTCGGCCCCCACCCGGGCCCTAAAAACGGAGCCGTGGGAAATTTGAAAAAATGCGCCGCCCCAGGGCCGGGGAGCCAGAATGCACGTTTGCCCGTAGGAATTCTATGATTGTGGCTTCCTGGGGCCCTCCTGGGAGTGCTCCTGGAGGCCTCTTGGGACGCCTCGGAGCCTTCTTGGATCGTCGTGGGGCCATCTTGGGCAGTCTTGGGCGACCCGGGGCCTTCTTGGGCCGTCTTGGGGTCAACTTGGCCGTCTTAGGCGGCCCTTGGGCCGTCTTGGCGCCCTCTTGGGCTGGCCCGGGGGCTTCTTGGGAACGTCTTGGGCTGTCTTGGGGCGTCTTGGGAGCCACTTGGACCGTCTTGACAGCCGCGAAAGTTGAAAAGTCGCACATGCTGCAAATGCACGTTCTCCCGAAGGAATTTGATGATTTGGGCCTCTTGGGTCCCTCTTCGGAATGCTCTGGGAATCCTTCTGGGCCGTATTGGGCAGCTCGGGACCTTCTTACACCGTCTTGGGGGCCTTTTGGAACCCTCTTGGCTCGTTTTGGCACCCTCTTGGCCTCTCCGGGCCGCCTCGAGAGAGCGAAACGGGGGGGGGATATCAGCGGGCTTCCCCCGATAGTTGCGGGGTGGGCCGGCCCAGGCCAGTGTGTGTATATATATATATATATATATATATATATGTATGTATGTATGTATGTATGTATGTATGTATGTGTGTGTATGGCTCCCCCCCAAGATCATACATGTTACCTTGAATCGTATTCACGTTCATCATCTTCTTTTTCATCCTTTCTTTCTCGTCTTCTGTCCTCCCCCTTCTCCAAACACAATTCCTCCTCCTCCTCCTCCTCCTCTTCCTCCTCCTCGCCCATCCTCCTCCTCCGCATTCTCCTTTCCGTTTCCTCCTCTTTGTAGTAACACAAAAAACAAGAGTACACAGTGTTTGGCGCCCTCGATGCAAGGAAACGATTTGTATGTTTGGTCTTTCTGTTTTTCCCCAACCATCCTGTGGTGTTGGGTTGTTGGGTCCTTGTTTTGAAGAGACAGCGCCCCGCGTCCTTCTCCTCTCCTCCTCCTCCCCCTCCTCCCTCCTACCCCTCCTCCTCCTCCCACTCCTCCCTCCTCCCCCTCTTCCCTGCGTTTCACCCACCCATGGCAGCGTCTCGTAGCCCCATAGGGAGCTCCACCGGAGGCCCCAGTGGGGGTGCCCGCATGCGGTTCCCCCACCCAGGGCAGCGCTTCGTAGCACCATAGAGAGCTCCACCGAAGGCCCCAGTGGGGGTGCCCGCATGCGGTTCCCCCACCCAGGGCAGCGCTTCGTAGCCCCATAGGGAGCTCCACCGAAGGCCCCAGTGGGGGTGCCCGCATGCGGTTCCCCGACCCAGGGCAGCGCTTCGTGGCCCCATAGGGAGCTCCACCGAAGGCCCCAGTGGGGGTGCCCGCATGCGGTTCTCCCACCCAGGGCAGCGTTTCGTAGCCCCAAAGGGAGCTCCACCGAAGGACCCAGTGGGGTGCCCGCATGCGGTTCCCCCACCCAGGGCAGCGTTTCGTAACTCCATAGGGAGCTCCACCGAAGGCCCCAGTGGGGGTGCCCGCATGCGGTTCCTCCACCCATGGCAGCGCTTCGTGGCCCCATAGGGAGCTCCACCGAAGGCCCCAGTGGGGGTGCCCGCATGCGGTTCCCCGACCCAGGGCAGCGCTTCGTGGCCCCATAGGGAGCCCCACCGAAGGCCCCAGTGGCGGGGCCCGCATGCGGTTCCCCCACCCAGAGCAGCGCATCGTGGCCCCATAGGGAGCTCCACCGAAGGCCCCAGTGGGGGTGCCCGCATGCGGTTCCCCCACCCAGGGCAGCATTTCGTGGCCCCATAGGGAGCTCCACCGACGGCCCCAGTGGGGGTGCCCGCATGCGATTCCCCCACCCAGGGCAGCGCTTCGTAGCACCATAGGGAGCTCCATCGAAGGCCCCAGTGGGGGTGCCCGCATGCGGTTCCCCGACCCAGGGCAGCGCTTCGTAGCACCGTAGGGAGCTCCACCGAAGGCCCCAGTGGGGGTGCCCGCATGCGGTTCCCCCACCCAGGGCAGCGTCTCGTGGCCCCATAGGGAGCTCCACCGAAGGCCGCAGTGGCGGGGCCCGCATGCGGTTCCATCACCGTGGGCAGCGTTTCGTGGCCCCACAGGGAGCTCCACCGAGGGCCCCAGTGGGGGTGCCCGCAGGTGGTTCCCCCACCCAGGGCAGCGCTTCGTAGCCACATAGGGAGTTCCACCGACGGCCCCAGTGGGGCTGCCCGCATGCGGTTCCCCCACCCAGGGCAGCGTTTCGTGGCCCCATAGGGAGCTCCACCGAAGGCCCCAGTGGGGGTGCCCGCATGCGGTTCCACCACCTAGGGCAGCGCTTCGTAGCCCCATGGGGAGCTCCACCGAAGGCCCCAGTGGGGGTGCCCGCATGCGGTTCCCCCACCCAGAGCAACGCTTCGTGGCCCCATAGGGAGCTCCACCGTAGGCCCCAGTGGGGGTGCCCGCATGCGGCTTCCCCACCCAGGGCAGCGCTTTGTAGCCCAATAGGGAGTTCCACCGAAGGCCCCAGTGGGGGTGTTCGCATGCGTCTCCCCTACACAGGACAGCGCTTCGTGGCCGAGCTCCATCGAAGGCCTCAATCGGGGTGTTCGCACGCGTCTCCCCCACCCATGACAGCGTTTCGTGGCCCCAAAGGGAGCTCCACCGAAGGCGCCAGAGGCGCAATTCGCATGCGTCTCCCCCACCCATGGCAGCGCTTCGTGGCCCCATAGTGAGCTCCACCGAAGGCCCCAGTGGGGGTGTCCACATGCGTCCGCGCCACCAATTTCGGCGCACCCCTTACAAGTTTCGTGGCCCCATAGGAGCTTCACCGAAACCGGTACCCACAATGCGGTACTCGCAACTGCACATGGTTGGGTCCTTCGCCAGGCAAATTGTTGGTCTAGGATGCAAGGTAACACTGCGTATTCCTGGCTATGTTGGTTTTTTGGCTTGGGAAGCTCAAGTTCTCCCCGCGCCCTCCACCCCCGCACCTCCTCCTGTACTTGCCTCCTCCTTGCTGCAAAGCAAGAATAACAAGCATACACAGGGTTTGGCGCCCTCGATGCAAGGAAACGCTGTGTATATGGTGTTTCTGGTTTGTTAGTTTAGGATGCAAAGAACATTATGTATAGTTGGTTATTTGGGTTTGGGTGGGTCTTGGAAGCTCTAGTGCTCCCCGCGCCCCCCCCAGCACCTCCCCCCTTCCTTTCCTCCTCCGTGTTGCAAAACAAGAAAACCAAGAATACACAGTGCTTGGCGCCCTCGGTGCAAGGAAACGCTGTGTATGTTTGGCTGCTATGTTTGTTTGGGTTTTTGTTGCAAGGAAGCATCGAATAGTTTCCCAACCAACCTGTGTTGTTGGGTCCTCGTTTTGAAAAGACAGCGCCCCGCGTTCCTTCCTTCTCCCGCTTCTCCCTCCCCCTCCTCCCTCCTCACCCCCATTGGCTTTGCTTACGGCACACCCCTCACACGTTTCGTAGCCTCATAGGGAGCTCCACCGAAGGCCCCGGTGGGGGTGCCCGCATGCGGTCCCCCCACCCAGGGCAGCGCTTCGTTGCCCCATTGGAAGCTCCACCGAAGGCCCCAGTGGGGGTGCCCGCATGCGTCTCCCCCACCCAGGACAACGCTTCGTGGCCCCATAAGGGAGCTCCACCGAAGGCCCCAGCGGGGGTGCCCGCATGCGGTTCACCCACCCAGGGCAGCGTTTCGTGGCCCCATAGGGAGCTCCACCGAAGGCCCCAGTGGGGGTGCCCGCATGCGATTCCCCCACCCAGGGCAGCGCTTCGTAGCCCCATAAGGAGCTCCACCGAAGGCACCAGTGGGGGTGTCCGCATGCGGTTCCCCCACCCAGGGCAGCGTTTGGTAGCCCCATAGGGAGCTCCACCGAAGGCCCCGGTGGGGGTGCCCGCATGCGGTTCTCCACCGAAGGCCCCAGTGGGGGTGCCCGCATCCGGCTTCGTGGCCCCATAGGGAGCTCCACCGACGGCCCCAGTGGGGGTGCCCGCATGCGATTCCCACACCCAGGGCAACAAGCGTTTCGTAGCCCCATATGGAGCTCCACCGAAGGCCCCAGTGGGGGTGTTCGCATGCGGTTCCCCCACCCAGGGCAGCGTTTCGTGCCCCATAGGGAGCTCCACCGAAGGCCCCAGTGGGGGTGTCCGCATGCGGTTCCCCCACGGCAGCGCTTCGTAGCCCCATAGGGAGCTCCACCGAAGGCCCCAGAGGGGGTGCCCGCATGCGAACCCCCACCCCGGTGGAACTCCCTATGGGGCCACGAAACGCTGCCCTGGGCGGGGGAGCCGCGTGCGGGCCCCCCCGCTGGGGCCTTCGGTGGAGCTCCCTATGGGGCTACCAAACGCTGCCCTGGGTGGGGGAACCGCATGCGGGCACCCCCACTGGTGCCTTCGGTGGAGCTCCCTTATGGGGCCACGAAACGCTGCCCTGGGTGGGGGAACCGCATGCGAACACCCCCACTGGGGCCTTCGGTGGAGCTCCCTATGGGGCCACGAAACGCTGCCCTGGGTGGGGGAACCGCATGCGAACACCCCCACTGGGGCCTTCGGTGGAGCTCCCTATGGGGCCACGAAACGCTGCCCTGGGTGGGGGAACCGCATGCGAACACCCCCACTGGGGCCTTCGGTGGAGCTCCCTATGGGGCTACGAAACGCTGCCCTGGGTGGGGGAACCGCATGCGAACACCCCCACTGGGGCCTTCGGTGGAGCTCTCTATAGAGCTACGAAATGGTGCCATGAGTGGGGTAACCGCATGCGGGCACCCCCACTGGGGCCTTCGGTGGAACTCCTATGGGGCCACGAAACGCTGCCCTGGGTGGGGGAACTGCATGCGCTCCCTATGGGGCTACGAAAACGCTGCCCTGGGTGGGGGAACCGCATGCGGGCACCCCACTGGTGCCTTCGGTGGAGCTCCTTATGGGGCTACGAAACGCTGCCCTGGGTGGGGGAATCGCATGCGGGCACCCCCACTGGGGCCTTCGGAGGAGCTCCCTATGGAGCCACGAAACGCTGCCCTGGGTGGGGGAACCGCACGCGGGCACCCCCCTTCGGAGGAGCTCCCTCTGGAGCCACGAAACGCTGCCCTGGGTGGGGGAACCGCGCGCGGGCACCCCCAATGGGGCCTTCGGTGGAGCTCCTTATGGGGCCACGAAACGCTGCCCTGAGCGGGGTAACCGCGTGCGGGCACCCCCACTGGGGCCTTCGGTGGAGCTCCCTATGGGGCTACGAGACGCTGCCCTGGGTGGGTGAAACGCAATGAAGACGGGGAGGAGGGAGGAGCGGGAGGAGGAGGGGGAGGAGGAGGAGGGAGGAATGAGGAAGGAGGAGGAAGGAAGCTTTTTTGACTGCACTTAGCTCGTTGCAAGTAGCTTGAGCGGGGCGGCCGCAGGTCGGCTAGGCGGCAGACAGAGCCCGCCTAGCGGGCACTACAAAGGATCTCCGCTCCTGGTCCGTCCGCAAGCAGAAGCGATTCTTCGCCATTGGACCTGCATGTTGGGCGGGGGAGGCATTGGCACCGAAGGGGAGGGAGGGGGAATATATGAGGAAGAGAAGGGATCGGTGCCGTGCGAGAGTCACTAAGCTCGCCAGCTAGGCGTTGCCCTATGCGGGCAGCGCTGAAAGACCGAAGAGCAGCACAGCTGGCCTCAGGAACGGCCACCTGGGAGCATGTCTTAGCCATGGATATGAGCGGGATGAGTAGGAAGAGAGCCAAAATGGCAGTGCCGCGCTGTAGGGCGGCAGTGTCGGAGCGGACCAGTAGGGAGAGGCTGGCATTGCCGCCTAGAGACCTAGGAAGCCCCATCGGAAACGCACGTGACCGGTAAGGGGGGCAGGTAAGAGAATGCCTGTGCTGTACTTGGCTTCTTAGTGTTAGCGAGATTCGCCGACACGTGGTAAGAGGAGGAGGGAGGAACTCTAGGGGGGGTGAAGGAGTATCTTGCACAGCCAAGAAGCACTAAGGCGAGGTAGCTGTCCGCAGCAGGTGCGCACCTCTGACGGGCAGCATTAGCCGGGAGATACTTGGCAGGAGGGAGGGGGGTTCCCCGGAGGATGCTCTGCCAAGGAGCTGCCGTGGGCGGAAAAGGCCATTTGCGCCGAAGACGGCCGCATGGAGACCAGCTATATGCCAAGACGGTGCAACGCATGACATAACACTGCATTGAAAAATGCGCTGCTAGCATTGTCTGGCCGGCCGTGCCGAGGAAGAGGGAGGAATCGAGTAAACTGTCATGGCATTGTCTGTAGGGCCATTCTGCGGAAGATGGCTGGTAGCGCCTGCGGCTTCGCCGAGACCTGCAAACTTGAGGCGGAGTGCCGCTGAGACAAGTGCGTGACAGGTGCATGCGCACTGCGCCGAGTCGGAAGCCACAGGGCTGCTGAAAGCTGTCTGCGGTCGCTGTCCAAAAATCCTGACGCCGAATGTGGTGTGGTCCCTCGGCCTGGTGTGCGAATGATCCTGGACATGGAGCGTACTGCACGGCACGTAATCCGTAATGCGCGAGGAAAGGACCAGGAGGAGGGAGTGCCAAGGGGCAAATGTTGAGGAGAGGGAGGAGCTGGGAGCAAGGTGGTTCCCCAAGAGGCCGCGCTGGGGTGAAAAAAGCTGGAGCTGCTTGCTGGCTTATCTGCCGTCGAAAAGTGTGCTGCCTTATCTACCGTCGAAAAAAGCCAGTGCCAGAGAGTGCTGCATTATCGGCCGTCGAAAAGAGAGCTGCCTTACGTGCCGTCGAATTGAGTGCTGCATCGCCTGCCTGAGTGCTGCCTTGCCTGCTCCGTTTTCCGTCTTCGGCGGAAAACTGACGGAGCTCGGGAGGTGGAGGAGATGGAGCGGAGCGGAGCTGCTGGGCTAGACGGTGGCCTCAAGGCGCGTCGCTAGACGCGGCATTGGCACTGGCACTGGCTGATAACGCTCTGGCCCTGGCCAAACACTCGTGAGTTTCCGCCTCTGTCCTGGCTAAAAACGCTCTGACACTCTGCCGGATACTGGCGGATACTGGCACTGGCTGCTCAGGCACTGCATGGCAATGGGCTGCTGGCGCGGTCACTGAAGGAAAGACAGGTACAGGCACAGGGACTCCAGCGTCAGGCCGCGCTGCTGGCTCCGAAGCCGCCTCCACCGCATCTGGGGCAGATACTCCACGCAGGGGCCCCGCGGGAGCCACGACACCAGGATGCGCGGCGGCGCCAGGCACACGGCCAACCGGAGAATCGCCACCTCCGGGGAGACCAGCGACGGCCGGGGCAGTAGCATGAACTCCAAGAAGGCGAGCCTCTGCATGGCCGTCGACACCGGCAGCATGAACTGAACCAGCGCGGGCATCGGCATGGCCGTCGACACCAGCAGCATGTACTGCACCAGCACCCGGAAGGCGAGCATCGGCATGGCCGTCGACACGAGCAGCATGAACTCCAGAAAAGCGAGCATCGGCATGGCCGTCGACACCAGCAGCCTGAACTGAACCAGCGCGGGCATCGGCATGGCCGACGACACCAGCAGCATGTACTGCAACAGCACCAGGAAGACGGACATCGGCATGGCCATCGACACGAGCAGCATGAAATCCAGCCTGCGCCGGACGGCTGCGGGCCCGTGACTGGCTAGCCGCGGGGCGAGCGCTGAGCCAGAAGCAGACCTCCGTGCGGCCGTCGGAGAAGCGGTGGCCGCGGTCCACCACGACAGCGTTACCAGCCTGCTCCTCGAGGGCCGTCAGGGCGCTGAGAAGCACGGCCCGCGCCGTGGGCGACGTGCGCGGCCGCGCGGGGTCGAGGACCACCTTGACCTTCCCGCGGCCCTCGATGGCGGCGGCGCCGAAGGTGAGGTGCGCGGCGACTCCAGCGACGACCTGATCGCGCAGCCAGCGAAGGCGCGCGTGGACCACCATGGCCCGAGAGAGCGCAGGGGCGCTGAGAAAGTAACGGAACAAGCAAGAGCTTGAGCGAAATGGTTACTGGAGGAAGGAGGAGGAAGGTGGGACGCGGGGCGCTGTCTCTTCAAAGCGAAGACCCAACACCACAGGATGGTTGGGAACAAACCAAAAATACACCATGCTCCCTTGCATCCAAAACCCAAAAAAAAAACATGTAGAAAAAAAAAAAAAAAAAAAAAAAAAAAAAAAAAAAAAAAAAAAAAAAAAAAAAAAAAAAAAAAAAAAAAAAAAACGGTTCCTTGCATCGGGGGCGCCAAACACTGTGTATGGTTGGTGCTCTTGCTTTGCAGCAAGGAGGAAGAAAGGAAAGGAGGATGTGCTGGGAGGAGGCCATGGGGAGCACTTGAGCTTCCAAAGCCAAAAAAGTTTCCGTGCATCCTAAACACAAAAACCAGAACAACCAATAATACACAGCGTTTCCTTGCATCGAGGGCGCCAAACACTGTGTATTCTTGTTTTGTGTTACTACAAAGAGGAGGAAACGGAAAGGAGAAAGAGGAGGAGGAGGATGGGCGAGGAGGGGGAGGAATTGTGTTTGGAGAAGGGGGAGAACGAAAGAAGAGAAGGGAAGGATGAAGAAGAAGATGCTGATCGCAAATACGATTCAAGATGAAATGTATGATATTGGGGGGGGCAACCGTATATATATATATATATATACACATATATATATATATACTTACGTACATCACATATACACATATAGGCGCATATATGTATATATGTATGTCTCGTTCTCTCTCTCTCTCTCTCTCTTTCTCTCTCTCTCTCTCTCTCTCTTTCTCTCTCTCTCTCTCTCTCTCTCTCTCTCTCTCTCTCTCTCTCTCTCTTCTAATCCTCCCCCCTCCTATGAGCAGTCCTATGGTTCTAAGCTTCGCTGAACTCGGTCGCCTTGCCCTACAGTGTGATTCACCGCGCCCCCATCCAATTATGTTCCATTGCCCCCATTGGCCTGTGTCTCGTCGCTGAATATATAACCGTGGTCGGGAGGAGGCCAGTTCAAGACCCCCGATTTGTTTTCCCCCTGGCCACCGTCGATGCCGCCCTGCGGGATCCGCAAATCAAACTCACAGGTCGCAATTTGGCACTGGGCTCTCGTGACTTAACCAGCTCGGGGAAGGGCCGCAGCCCCCCTCCTCGCCTGTGCAACTCCGGACCTGCGAGCCGCGGCCCCTGACCCAGGCCGGAGTAAAGGTGAACACTTTTTTGATATGCGGGGCGAGAGCGAACCTCTTCCGATAGATGCTAAGCGGGACGCGCACAGCATTATTTAAGGGGGAAAGGGCAAAAGAAGGCGGGGCCTCACATCAGGGCCGAGAGAGGGCGAAGCCCTTGGATCAGGCGGCGCCGAAGTTGAAGTGCAGGAAAAAGTACACCTTGGCCAAGAGCCCGGTGGTGAAGTCCCCGGAGGCGACAAGTCGGTGGTGGTGCCGTCAGCGGCGCTTCGAGAACACCAACCTCATCAACTGCGGGGGAGGACGTGCCACGCCACCAGGACGACGCCCGAGAGAAAGAGTAGCACCACTGGGTTGGAGTGCAACGTTGTGCCACCAAATATGATGCCGAAGAGGTCCAGGCCGTGGTAGTCCAATCCACGAACATGGGAAAGCAGCCGCAGTCTGAGGCGCGGCAGCCAGGCGAAGCTGGTATCTTGCCGCACATAACCGACAGGGTGCCGTTGTGCTGCAGGGAGGAAGACTGCCCCGCAGCGGCAAGCGCGTGGGAACGGGCAGGAGCCACACACGCTGCGCTGCCGTTCCGCAGTGTCAGGGGCCGGGCCTAAGCCGCGCAGCGCCAAGACCCGCGGGGCCGCCGAGGCGGCAAGGTGCTAGCGCCAGGCACCAGGCCGGAGCCGCTCAGTGCCGGGCACTGCCGCCATGGGAGGGGGGGTAGCGAGCAGGGGGGGGGGAAGCGGGCAGGAAGGAGAAAGGCCGGCCCAGCAAGCCAGCGGTCGCCAGAGCAGCCCCGCACCAGCAGCAGCGCGTGGCCGAGTGGAGAAGGGAGACCCTGCGGGATCAGGGGAGACAAACGGTCCCATCACCAGGAGAGCGTGGGCCGTGTGGAGCAGGGAGACCCTGCGGGATCAGGGGGGGCAAACGGTCCGATAACCAGGTGAACGAAGGAGGGGGGAGGAGGAGGGCAAGTCGCTGAAGACAATGACCAGGCC
Organism: Prorocentrum cordatum; assembly: GCA_963575745.1. Taxonomy (NCBI): domain Eukaryota; class Dinophyceae; order Prorocentrales; family Prorocentraceae; genus Prorocentrum; species Prorocentrum cordatum. Next base: position 114,079 of record CAUYUJ010014816.1, on the reverse strand, counting down.
GAAGTGGACGAGGACGCCGCCATGCCGGGACCAGGGAGGCGGCCCGGGCGGTGCAGGTGGCAGGGAGGCCCTGCGGATCAGGGGGGACTAACGGTCCCATATACAGGTAGAGAAAGAGGGGGAGGAGGAGGATCAGTGCGACTAACGGTCGCAATTGCCTGTGAGATGGGGAGAGAGGAGGAATCAGGATGCCATGATGCCGAAGGTCTGCTTGTCCAGGGTGTTTTTCGCGGTCGCGAGCTGCTCGTGCTGCTCGCCGACGAGCTGGACGTAGTGGTGCTGCTTGTGCTGGTCGTGCTCGTCACACTCGTGGTGCTGCACTCGGTCTTACTGCTCGCCCACGTGCTGGGCGCAGTGGCGCTGCTGGTACCGGTCGTGCTAGTCACGCTCCTGGTGCTGCTTTCGGTCGTACCGCTCGCCGACGCGCTGGGCGTGGTGCTGGAAGTGGTAGTGCTGCTGGTACCAGTCGTGCTCGTCACGCTCATGGTGCTGCTCTCGGTCGTACTGCTCGCCGTCGTGCTGGACGTAGGGGTGCTGCTGGTACTGGTCGTGCTCGTCATACTCGTGGTGCTGCTGGAACGGGTCGTGCTCGTCACTCGTGATGCTGCTCTCGGTCGTACTGCTCGCCGTCGTGCTGCACATAGGGGTGCTGCTGGTACCGTCGTGCTCGTCTTACTCGTGGTGCTGCTCTCGGTCGTACTGCTTACCGACGTGCTGAGTATAGTGGTGCTGCTGGTACTGGTTGTGCTCGTCGAACTCGTGGTGCTGCTCTCGGTCGTACCGCTCGCCGACGTGCTGGGCGTAAAGGAGCTGCTGGTCCCGGTCGTGCTCGTCACACTCGTGGTGCTGCTCTCGGTCGTAATGTTCGCCGACGCGCTGGGCGTAACAGTGCTGCTGGTACTGGTCGCGCTCGTGGCGTGGCATTGCCGCTCCTGGCCGCTTTCGCGGAGCCATGGGCGGCGGAAGCACGACTGACCAGGACGCCCTGACAGGGGGAGGGCGCGGGAGGAGGAGGAGGAGGAGGAGGAGGAGGCCGAGGAGGAGGAGGAGGAGGAACAGGGGCAGGGAAAGGGGGAGGGAGGGGGGCAGGACAGGGAGCCCAGCATCTCCCACATCTCATTAGTGTCTCAGCCTGGCCAGGCTTGCTCCTCGAGATGCACACGCACTCACGCAATCAGGGCAGCCTGTAGCACCCCGAGGTCACACGCACTGCCACAAAAAACGGAAGACGGGGCACGCGCGAGGAGGAAGGAGCAGGAACAGAGGGGAAGGAAACGGAGAGAGCAACGAGGACACCAAAACGGCCATCCAGGGCGCGGCAGCATGTGTGCCGTCGTGTCTCTCGACTCTGTTGTGCGCCAAGCTGCCCCGCCAAATTCGCCAGAAACGGCGTCGCAACGAAACGCACATGAACACTACAATCGTGAAACACGGCCGGAATGACGGAGCGACGAGCAGGAAAAAGGAGGAGGAGGAGGAGGAGGAGGAGGAGGAGAAAGGACTGCATCTAGGGGAAGGCCCCCCATCTAGGGGAGGCCAAATGCAAATCACGTCGACGTTGATTCGCACGGTGAATCGCAAATCGCCTATCCGTTCGCTCGCTGTGTAAAAAGCCCCAAGCTTTTGTCCAACGTGTGAGAGTTTGAGCATGCGTATAACGTAGGGTTTCAGGGAGTAAGTGCCTGGTGAGGGGGAAGGGTCTCTCCTGCTCTCTGTCCCTTTCCCCCTCCGCGGCCCCTTTGGGGCTCAAGTTTCTCTCTCGGGCCCTTGAGGGGGGCGACTCGCGCGGGGGAGCGCGACCCGCCCCGCGGACCAGGGTCCGCACAGGGGCCGAGGGCCATGTGGAGGTGAGGCGGGAGGAGGGGCGCTACGCCAGCCCAGCGCACGAGGCGCTGGCAGTCGGAGGAAGCGCTCCAGCTCCCACATGATGGCGTTGCTGCCCATGCTCATCGGGGCCGTGGCGGCCGTCGAGATCGGCCGCAGGTGGCGGGCACAGCCGGCGACGCCGGCCTTGCCCCCCGCGGCCCGCACCGCGGACAGGACGCTGCCCGCGGAGGCCGAGCTGGCCAATGGAGGGGCGTACGCGCCTCTGCTGCGGGCGCTGGAGGAGGACCAGCGGCGCCGTGGCATGGCGGCGGCGACTGAGTTGCCGCCGCGCCAGCCCCCCCCCCCAGCTGGGCCCGCGCCCGCTGCCGGGAAGGGGAGAGGAGGGCCCGCGGGGCCAGCGGCAGTCCTGCCCTCGGGAGGCAAGGGGCGCCAGCCGCCGACGACGGCGTCGGCATCAGCCCAGCCGCACGTGGAGGCACCGCCATCAGCCGCCGACGACGGAGGTGAGGAGGGCTCACGGCGCCGCAGGGGCGGGATGTGGAGCTGGCTCGCAGGTCGTCGGCGGGACCCCCCGCGGCGGCGAAGTCCTGAGAGCGCGGGCGGCTCGGAGGAGGCGGAGGAGGAGATGCGAGGCTGGTTCAGCTTCGGAGGGGTCAAGTTCGGAGTGAGCTGGCTCGGAGGTTGGATCACTGACCTGCCGCCGACGGAGATACAGTGGTCGGATCGTGGCGCTTGTCATCGGCTTGGGGCATGGCCTTCACTCCATCGCCTCGGCAGTCAATGCTCCTGGTCTGCGCACCCCTCCGCTGCCTGGGTCGGGCATTGGGATTGTGCTGCCCAACCGCGAAGCCACAGGTCACGGCCGCTGAGGAAGGAGTGGTCCCAGAGCTGAGAGGACCAGCCACCACCATTGCCGTGGAGAACGAGTTCTACGCCCAGCTCCGCGCAAAGGGGGCCGACAAGGTGCCACATCACCTGATCATCAAGGTGGGCGACACCGCCGCGAGGCTGGAGAGGCCACCGTTGAATACTGGGATTAAGTATAAGAAGGCAGGAGTGGCATGGCCGTGCCGCGAAGTGCTTGCTACCACGTCAAGGCGATTGCGCGACCTGCTGGAAGATTCCCAGGACAAGGTGGTGCACCTGTGCAGAGACACGCCCTGCACGGACGAAGGTAACTACGCGGTGCATGCCCCGGCGTACGGGTACGTGACAGCTGAGACGGACACCAACCTGGAGGCGCTGGTGGAGGCGGCGCCGAAGCCTTGTTGGGCAGGCCGGGCGGTGGGGGCAGCGGCTGCATCGTGTGGGCGGGGCTGTGCCGCTTTGGGGCTGAAGGGTTGTGCCAGGCTCTGCGGGTCCCTCAAGCGCTGCGGCCAGAGGGGTTGCCAGCGTGGCCGGCGAAGCAGAGCAGACATCCCCGCCGCACTGTTGAAAGACCCGAACTCGGAGACGGAGTCGGAGCCGGAGCACCAGCGCTGCATGGCCAACGAGGTGCTGTACCAGGAGGGCGACACGATATTCCAGCTTTGCAAGGAGAAGTGTCGAGACCGAGCCCGAGGTGCCCCAGTCCGCCTGGTCAAGGAGGATGGCGAGAAGTCGAATGTCAAGGGGGCGGAGAAGGTGGTCAACCTGTGCTGGCAGCACACGAACGCCTACGAGCGCGAGAGAGGCGTGAAGAAGTGTGCGCACCTCGGCTGCCACGCGTTGGGTCGGGTTCTGAACCGTGGGGTGCTGACGTGTTTGGAGCACGACTTGGCGAATGAGGAGGCCGCACGACTTGTCGCCGCTGCTGAGGGACCGGCGCCTGTGGTGGCCGGAATGGCATCCGAGCAGCTCACACGGTACAGGTCGAGGTCGCCTACGCCGACGGCTGGGAGACCACTCCTACCCCTGGTGTCGGCCAGTGGGGCATGGCTCACGGCCCTGGTGCGAGGCCCGCGGGGTACGGAGATGGCGAAGAAGTACTATTGCTACGGGTGCCAGCTGGCGGTCGAGGAGGAGGGCTGGACTACGTATCGTATCCCAGGGCTCGAAGCCCAGGCGACGGTCCCATCCAACCTGGGGCCGGTGATCGACGACCGGGTGCGTGCCGAGGCTGCCACAGCTGGAGCGCCCGCCATCATCGTGCGGACGGCGAACCAGATACCCGACGGAATGGACGAGCACGGCCAGACAGCTAGCCCGGTGGCTCAGGCGCTGGCGCGGGGCGCGACGGGGAGGGAGGACCACCCCCTGTGCATTCTGACGCGGGGGATCGAGGAGGCAGGAGTGCGAGACGAAGGACATGCTCGGAGGCACCCGCCCCCGACTTCCCCGACGCACCCAACGCAGCCGCCGTGGGTGGACACGATAACTCGAGGAGAGCTGGGGGGCCTACTGAATGGGGCGGCCCGGGAGCGCTGGCGTCGTCGAGGGGAGGCGGCCTTGGCGCTGGAGCTCCTGAAAGCAAGGGCCAGCGGAGAGGATCACCCGCTGGACGTGGCCGAGAGATTTCAGCACTCCGAGGGTTTCGATGACCTGGGAGAGGCTTGCGACACGATCGTCGAGTCGCTCGAAGCCTTGGAGAGGGACCGCGGCTCCTTCATGACGGACGACGAGGTAGAGAACCTGCGGCAGCTAGCGGAGGTGCTGAGAGAAGGGCGCGGCCTGAGCCAGGCACATGAGGAGGAGGTGGCGGGAGGAGCATGGCGGGAGGTACTGGCGCGGCCGGTCCCTGGCCCTGCGCGGCCGCCCACGCCTCCCATGGCCCGCCCTTCGGCGGTGGAGATGCCACCTGGCTTGGGAAGGATGCCCGAGCCAGGACGGCCAGCCAGGGAGGAGAAGGGGTCAGCTCGAGGTTGGGAGCCCAAGCGGCGGGCAACCGACTTGGGCGGCCAAGGAGTCGATTTGCGGGGCAGCACAGTGCGGGCCGAGCTGGGCCGAGGCCCACCGACGGGTCGACCAGGACATGACCCCACACCACCCCCCATGGACTTGTTCGAACATCGGGCTGGCCCGACCTTTGGGGTCCCGGCGAGGAGAGCGCGAGTGAGTTTCGACGAGGAAGAGTATGGCCCGTCGGAGAAGGTTCGGAGGTCAGCTGGAGCACTCGGCGACCCCGAGGACAAGGGCAGCGAAGGAATGGTTAAGGTCATGGCGGACATCGCGTACAACCTCGACCTAACGAACAAGCGGGCGGAAGACGCAGCGGCGGGGAAGATGGGCACCCTCCAGTCGATCACGAAGGACCACGAGCTGCTTGTCCTGGCGGCACGTGGATGCGGACGTTTCCGAGTGGCCATCTGCCCGGACGACTTGGGCCGGGCGCTCGTCAAGGCACTCTTGCGCATGGCGGAGCATTCCTCGGCGTTGTTCAAGCACCACCGCTGGCCCACCCTGATCAACTACCGGATCGCCTTTGGCATCGCGTCGGGGTCATGGGGAGGCAAGTCGGTCGAGACGCTGGCCGCTCACGCGCTCAGCGTGGCCGACTGGGTGACGCGCCCAGAGGAGTTGTTCGATGATTACGTACCCACGACAGAGTACAAGATCGAGCCGCGACCGAAGCAGCCTGTGGATATGCTGAAGTGGGCACGGCAGGCTCGCAACGGCATATGGGCGGTATGTTTGGCGTATGGAGCTGAGCACTGGGACGAGAGGAGCGAGGCGTTGGACTACCTCATCCGGCAGCACGAGGCGAAGCCGCGGAAGTATACCGCCCGTTTCATCCAGGATGCCTGGGAAGAGCTGAACGGGCGGTGGTGGGAGGAGCTTCGGTGGAAGGTGAAGGAGGTGCAGCGCTACTGCAACAAGGAGCTTATGAGGAAGGAGGACTTTATCTTCGCTGCTCGGACGCCGACGCCAGAAGGACCACCGCTGTTGACACTGCCTACGACGTTCGAGGTGGAGGACCCGGACGGGTATTTCCAGACGGTTATCTTCGAGCGCCTGGTCAAGACCGCGGACAACGCCTACTGGGAGAACGCTCACCGTGCCCAGCTGCGTCCACTCGCAGCCGGAGGAGTGGAGGAGGTCGAGGAGCGCCGCCCAGCAGGAGGTCTGCCCCAGCTCCCTTCAGGGGGCGGGGGTGGAGAGAAGGTTGGCGGTCTGACGGGGGGCGGAGGGGGAGGAGCAGGAGGAGGTGCCCTGAAGGCTGGAGCGAGCAAGGTCAAACTCCCGCCAGAAGTCCTCTCGGCACTGACGGGGCCCGAGGTTGCGGAATCGGTCAAACACGGACCGAACGACTCCAAGGGAAAGCCCAAATGTTGGGATGCAGCTTGCCACGATGGGTGCTCTAAGACGGCCACCACGTGTCAGCGGTCCCACGCCGAAGGTTTCAAGAGTGCTGACAGGGCGCACTGGACCGTGAAGGCGCAGCACATCAAGAGGGGAGGTCTTAAGACGGGACCGAAGATAAAGATCGAGGATCGGCTCGTCAAGATCAAGCAGCTCCGAGCGGATGCCCAGAAGGAGCAGGCTGCGAAGGTGCAGGAAGGCAAGGATCAGGCAGCGCAACGAGGTGGTCGGCGGGGAGGAGCAACGGAAGCTGGCCGATCCGTGGTGGCGGAGGAAGCCGCCAAGCCGCCCGGGGAGTACGCGGACATGGAGTACACCACTCAGGAGCGCGAGCTCCAGGAGTTGGTGCAGGGCCCCGACGAGAGCTGGATGCGGGGCCACGGAGGCCAAGCCGCGGTGGTTTACCCACTCGAACTGCCGGAGGACGTGCCAGAGGTGGCGAAGGTGCATATGGCGATGGCGGACCAGGTCAGCAGCTCACCGGAAGCAAAGTTGGTGGCTGACGCGCCGAACCGGCTCCGTTCATATTGTCACGGCCGCTTGCTGGATGGGTACCTCGGGGGGCAGATCACCCCGATCGAGGAGATCCTGCAGGACGCTGTGGAGCTGGGAGATGAGGAGTTGGCGGGCCAGGCCCGGCCGTACTTGGCGTCACGGGTGGAACGAGTTGGGGGAGAACTTGAGGGTCCAGAAGTGCATGTGGGCAAAGTGGCGTGGGGGCCAGCGGAGGAACCAGGACGTGGCCGAGTTCATATCAAGGGGCGCATCTGGGACATCCTCGACTACAGAGACCAGCTGGCCGTCACCGAGGAGCTGGCGGAGTACCTACCTGAGTGCCAGGCTGGGGAGGCTGAGGAGAGACAGTGCGTCTTCATCAACACGGCCGCGGCACACCTGCACTCCAAGGGTGAGGGCGACCCATCCGTGGCAGAGGTGATGGAATTGGCGCAGCAGTGGCGCGTCGCCATGTGGGAGGAGGCTAAGCAGGCTGAGACGTTCATGGGGCCGCCCGACGCTTACATTCCCATCACCGAGTCGGACGTGAGGATGTTCTGCCACGACACGCTCCACCTGAGTCATGACAAGGACTACCGGACCCTGGCAGCCTTCCCGCCGACCGCGCTGCGGGAGACTGCCATCCACGTGGTCCGCGTCGACCCCTGGGGTCGAGCGCGGCTCGAAGTTATCGTAGGGTTGAAGTACGACCCGAAGGTCAGCGGGCGGGACGTGTGGATGCTACTCTACATGGGTCATTTGCAGGTACTGGTGCCTCCACAGGTGGATGCCGACACGCTTCGGGGGGACTTCACGGGCGGGCACCCGCCACATGAGGTACTGGCTGCGGGTTGGGACGTCTACCTGGATGACGCGATGCATGAGGATGCGAAGGTACCAGGAGACGCGGCGAAGAGGTGCCCGCGGTGCCGGGCGGCAAGGGAGGCTGGGCGTGAGCGGAAGGCCGGGGAGCAAGACATCATCGGGGAGGACCCGAGGTGGAGGGTCCTCGGCAACTGGGGCAACCCGGCCTGGAAGCGGTACGAGCGCCACGGGCAGGCAACAGGAGGAAGGCGGCCTTGCTGGAAGGGGCGCACACTGACGGCGAAGGAGGTCTGGGCAGGCACCCAAGGGTGGTCGGACTCGCTTCGGAAGGCCGGGGTCGAAGTCGGTCCAGCGGTTGAGCTGTACTCAGACCCAGAGCGTGGCAAGGGCTTGCAGGAGGAGCACGACACCAGGCGCAAGGAGGTGCAGGAGGCGCTACTGGAGGAGGCCAGACAGTGTGTGTACTTGCTCTGGTGGCTCGGGTTCGAGTGCCGTACCTTCTGCCCGTGGATGCTGCGCAATGGTGGCACACGCACCTTCGACGTTCCTGCTGGGCGACCTGATGGGCCATCGTGGGAGATCGAAGGGACGGCCAGGGCCAACTTTGCTGGGCGTTTGTTCGAGACCATAGCCGACGCCGGTGCGCTGCCGACTTGGACAGGTGGCGCCAGATCCTGCGCCGGAAGGATGTCCTGGTGGTGCCGGTGGACCAGTGCGAGTACGGCCTGGGGCCTCAGGACGGCGTGGGAGGAGATGAACGGTATAGAAAGCGATCGTGGTTGGTCACGTGCGTGCGACATCTGCAGGAAGTGGCCCGCCGGTGCACACACCAGCATAAGCATGTCGAGCTGAAGGGCGTCGACACTGCCACGAAGCACAAGCGGACGTCAGACGCGGGCCACTACCCTGAGAAGCTCCTGGGTGCCATCACCCGGGCTATGATTAACGAGGCCCTGGAGCTGGGCGCCACGCTGACCCAGAAGCGCGGAGGCAGGGGGGGGGGAGAGACCCCCGCCGTCAACAAGCGATGAGGCCCAAGAGGAAGGCGCCAACCCGCAGCTGGACGACCTACGCGATCGAGTCGAAGGAGCGGTCCCAGACACCGATCGGCGCGCTTTGGATTTCTGGACGGCGGCTCGATCAGAGCCCGGGTACAGCGACGAGGCGTTCGGGCGCGTGATTTCACGAGGTGCGGAGCTCCTGGACGCTCACGGGGGATGGCAGGAGGCGTCCACAGCCCTTCGAGCTGCCTGGAAGTCGGACCAGGGGGACCACCTCAAGGGCGTGCACGACAGCTACCTCGAGGGGAAGGTGGAGCCGGAGCTCCTGGAGTACCTGAGGCGGGTCGCGACGAATGGGGTGGAGGTCAGGCACGAGGGTGAGATCACGAGGGTCAGGGCCAAGCCTCACCAGTCAGCGGCGCAGCGCCAGGAGGAGGCCAGGCGGAAGATCTGGGACGACATCGTGAAGGGGCGTGCTTGGGCCGCCCCGTCCAGCCACCCAGGGCCGGAGGGGATCATGGAGTCACCCCAGGGCAGGGCCCCGAAGATGCGGCCCGACCGCACGATCGCAGACGAGGGCCGCTTCATCGATTACATGAGGGACGCCAACGCGGGATGTGACAAGCTGAACCACCCCCCGGCGAAGTTGCCCACCCACCGCGAGATCGCGAGGACCATACTCTGGCGGAGATGCCGGCGTCCGAAGGTACGGGTCTACTTGGCGAAGCGGGACTTCCAGGCGGCCTTCAAACTTTTGTGGGTCGAATTGCCCGGCCTCCGCATCATGGCGGTGAGCCTCCAGGGGTTGGCCGGAGCCGAACCGACGACGGTGCTCTACCTCACGATGGTGTTTGGTTGGACTGGTGCACCGGGCGAATGGGCAGTGTGGGGGCGCGGCGCGCAGGATGCCCACCAAGCCCATCGTCCACCAGCGGAGGAGCTCCACGACGAAGTCGCGCACTCGTCCGAGGTCCTGGTCGACGACGGAGTTTTGGTGGAGCCGGCCCTGGGCGCGAGGCCCTGGCTTTCTGCCTGGACCTTCGACGCTATGTCGAAGCTACTCCTGGGCGATAGCTCAATCAACCTGGAGAAGCTAGCGGAGGAGGGCGAGTTCAGTACCGAGAAGCTCATCTGGGGCTTGCTCTTCCAGCTGGAGGACTCCGAGGGCCGGGTGGTAGACCGCGCGACGCTCCCAGAACCCAAGATCCAGAAGATGAGCTACCTCCTTCAGGAGGCGGAGCTCGAGCCGGGTCAGCGGGTGGCGCGGCTGAAGACGGTGCAGCGGCTCCGCGGGTTGGGGACGCACTTCGCGGCGGTCAACCAGGCACTGGGCACGGAGCTGGGGGCGCTGGACGCGCTGATGTGCCAGCCCCATGGGCCCACCGCACGGGCCACGCCGAAGGGAGGTGAGGAGGAGCAGGAGGTCGCCTGGCAGGAGTTCTGGGATAGCTGCGACATGCTGCGGGTGATGGTCGCGCGGCCGGAGACGTGGGGCGCCACTTTCATCTCCTCGTTCGCGGGCATGCTCGAGCCGCGGGAGCGGTTGGCCATCCCCGGCACCATGGAGCAAGTGGCATGGGTCGGCGGCGACTCGACCTTGGAGGTGGCGGGGCAGATCGATTGGGCGGCCAAGGTCTACGCGAGACAGGAGTTGGCGGGCTACATGGAGGCGTTGAAGATGGCCGCTGGGTTACCCGAGGAATGGGTGATCATAGCGCTCGGGGAGCTGTTCTGCATAGTAGGTTTCGCAGTCGCCCGCGGGCAGGCCTGGAGAGAGCGGCTGATCATCTACGTGGGGGACAACCAGACGGTCCAGAGGTGGGTGGAGACGCGCCGGCCGAAGAATCGGATGGCGAGGCACCTGGTGAGACTGCTCAACTACGTGGAGGCCAAGTACCACTGCCGCGTCCTCGCTGCACCGTACATCAGGACGCACAGCAACGAGATGGCGGACATGATCACCAGAGCCGACGTGGCTGAGGTCAAGCGTCGTATGGCTGAGGAGGGTTTCGAGCCGATCGACCTGGCGGGCACGTGGGCGGAGGTACTGTCACAAGGTTACGAGAGGCGCGTCCACGCTGTCGCCCTCGTGGACCCCGAGGACTGGCAGGTGGCTATGCAGCTCATGGCCCGCCGGTCGCCAGGGGAGGTCCCACGCCCGCTCCTCCAGACCGCCTGGCGTGTGGTGGAGGTGAGAGGCACGCTGGCCCCGTGCGCCAGGGCCGCCGGCGTGCTGGGAGCGTGTGGCGAGGCGGAGCTGTTGAAGGGCTGGCCCGGCTTCCAGGCAGGTGGGGCGGGGAGAGAAGGCGACCTGACGTTGGTGGTGACCTCCCTAGGCCCGTCGCGGGTGGGTCCGCACCTACAGGACCTCGCCCAGGAGCTGCACCGTTTGGCCGCCCAGTGGGCCTTGGTGGATGTACCTCCTGGCCCCACCGCGGCGGATGTGCTGAAGTTCTTTCGGAACGTTGGGTGGAGTGCTGCCGAAGACGGGCGCGTGTGCAGTGAGTACGGCGACCCGGTGGCCCAGCGGAAGGTGTGGGTATTGGCGTCGAAGGGCGGAGCGCCAGTGCCGGTGGGCTGGTTGGGGAGCCACGAGGCCAAGCCCCCGCCACCCTTGCCAATGGCAGGAGGGATGATGAACGCTCGCCGAGTCGAGGAGGAGGAGTGGCTGGCGCCCGAGGAAGGGCGGCTGGTGGTGGACCCGCGGGCGGCGAGGTCGCCCCCTCACCTCCCGCGGATCATTGGCCATTGGCACCCGCGGGGGCAGGTCGGCAGGCGCCCCGTGCACGGCAGCTCCGGCCCCTCACCGACCCCACGGGTGGACGAGAGCGGGGTGCTGGAGCCCGTCTTGGTCTATGATGCAAAGGGCCCCCCGCCAGGGGTCCGACCGCTCCAAGCGCAGGAGGTTTGGCACTTGCGCGGAGGGTCCAGTGCTGACTGGCTCGCACTTTGTGGGCAGTTGAGCCGCGGGGATTTGCTGAGGGGAGTCCTGCGTGCGTGCCCCCCGCGTGCAGCCGCGGCTGCGCTAACAGCGGCCCTCAGGCAAGCGGAGGCATCCACCGAGTCAGGAGAGAGGACGGCGGGCATCTGCCGCCGCCCAGAGGACGAGGGGAGACGTCGGGAGCTCACGAGCTGGCTCCAAGCTGACGAGAGGCGACGGCAGGAGACGGTAGGGAGGAGTGAGCGGCACGGTGGCATGCTGCCAGGGGAGCGAGCGCAAAGCTTGCTCGACGACCCCTACCCCGATGTGATCCTACTGCGAGTGGGACGCGACCCAGAGGGAGGACCGCAGTGCTGGAACCAGTGTGGGAGGGGCTGCGCTCGCTTGGAGCACGACTGGGGCTGGTACTGCTGTCGGACATGCCGTGACACGGATGGCGACACCCATGGGCCGCACTGCCAGGCACGACACGAAGACCTCCAGAGGAGGCAGAGGGAGGCTGGCTACCGCCCCCCAGCGGGCGAGGAGACTAGTGGCAGCGGCGGTCCAGGAGCCCAGGCAGCAGGCGAGGAGGCTTCGAGGCACCCGCCGCCCAAGGCGGCGCCGGACGGTCGCCTCCCACCCATCTGGGAAGAGCAGCGGCCTGCGGTGGTGAAGGCGCCGCCCAGCACGGCCAGGGAAGGCCTGCAGCCCGAAGGTTCACCCGCCGGAGGGGCGCAGGACCCGCTGGTGGGTGGCGGAGGAGACCCACTGGCCACCAGGAGCCGGCATGCGGGAGGTTCAGAGGATGAGAGCTGGGGCCCCTGGACGGCCGCAGGGCGACGCGTGGTTGCCGAAGGAGTGGGAGAGGGCGCCAGCGTTGCGGATCAGGCCCCACCCCCCCCAGAGGCGAGGGAAGCCTTGCGGCCGTGCCGGCTCCCAGGGTGCCCCTACTTGGAGCACTCCCAGCCCGCGACTGCGGTCGACGGGGGAGCACTGTGGCGGCCAGGGTTCTGCTGCAACAAGTGCGCAGGGCGGTCGGAGGGAGCGGACTGGGCAGAAGGAGGCGCGAAGCACTTCAGGCACTGCGAGAAGATGCCCCACGGCCAGCCACCCCCAGGTGGGGAGGGGCCGTCAGAGACCGCAGCAGCAAGTAAGAAGCGCAAGCAGGAGCGCAAGCAAGAGATCGCAGCGGCCGCCGCCCGGGCGCTGGCCGCCGCTGCGTTGGCTGCCCCCCCTGCGGGTTCTGAGCCCTGGGCCGCGGAGGGGCAGGGCGAGGAGAGCGGCGGCGGAAGTCCGAGCGAGGAGCGCCCCCCCCCGTCACCAGGGGAGCTCGCCCGGCGGGCGCGCGCGGAGCGGGGGGCTGCCCGGCAGAGGAAGGCGGAGGCCGCTCGGCCCGAGGATGGGGCCGGGCACCCCGGTGCGGGGCAGGCGGAGTACATCCACCTAAGGGCGAGGACCCCACCTGCACCAGCGGCGGTCAAGCAGGAGGAGAGGTCGGAGGAAGAGCCCCCGGCAGAGGTCGCGCGGGCGGTCGGTCAGACTTACCGTGCGCTCGCTAGGCGGGTAGAGTTTCAGAGGACAGGGCTCTGGTCCGCACCAGAGGAGGAGGACCGCCCCAGGGGGAGGGCCGCCGGGGTGGAGACGTCGGTGGTCCACCCTCGGCCTGGCCGAGAGCCACTCCCGCAGCCAGAGGGGCGGGCCGACCGCGAGCCGCTGCCCCAACCAGGAAGTTGGGCCCCCCCTTCGGGGGAGTCGAGTGGGTCCCGCGGGCCGGAGAAGCGGCCACAGCCCCCTGGTCACCGGGCGGAGGAGGACCCGCTCAGGCCTGGCGGACCTGCACGTGCGGCCGAGGCCGTGAGGGACCTCAACTCCCCTGAGTCCTACTCGGAGGAGGACTATGAAGAGACAGAGGAGGAGGCCGAACCACTTCGGCCGGTGCCTTTCCCAGGAGGCGGCCCAGACGCCCGCTATGCGCGGTGCGAGTACTGCGGTGTGCAAGGCGAGGGCCGGGACACGAGCTGCCCGATGTGCAACAAGACCTACCCCATTTCGATGGCCAAGGACCGGTTGGCGGCCGCGCAGAGGGCAGCCAAGGCAGGGAGTGCCGCCGCGGTCGCCCCCCGGCACGGGGGAAGAGAGGAGCGTGAGCGTGAGGGGGCGGCGCGGCGCGCGGCACCGGAGGCTGGACCGCCCGAGGACATCGACCCAGAGGCGGTGAGCCGGTGCCTGGAAGCGGCAGCAGGCAGCGGACAGGGCAGCGAAGGGCTCGAGCGGCAGCTCAGGCGGATCGCCAGGGAGGACTCCAGGCGGGCCGGCGGGCGTGCCGATGCTGGGTACGCGCCAGAGCTCCAGAGGTTGGTAGACGCAGCCGTGGTGGCTTCGGTGGCCAAGGGAACGAAGGCGACCTACGGCGTCGCTTGGAGGCAGTGGACGACGTTCTGCCGGATCCGTAGGAGGTCGCCCATCCTGCATGGTGAGACTCGTGAAGAGCGTCACCAAGATGAGGAGGAGCTGCTGCTGTTCATGGTGCACCTGTACAACAGCCTGAAGCGGTCGCACGGGACGATACGGTCAAAGTTGCTGGGGGTCCGTTCACACCACGTGATGCTGGGTGAGCCCGACCCCTTGGCGGGTAAGCCGCGACTGTGGATGGCGTTAAATGGGATAGAGAACTGGCAAGGGCCCGGAAAGAGGAAACTCCCGGTTACGACCAAGATGCTGAGGATAATCCGAGACATGCTGAAGCCGGACACTTGCGCGGACGACGCGGCCTTGTATTTCTGCGTGATCTTCGCTTTCTTCTTCATGATGCGGACTGGGGAGTACGCCCACTCGGGGCACTGGGATTTGAAGAAGGTCTTGACCGGGCTGGACATTGCCCCGAAGTGCAAGGGCGAGCAGGTAAGCCACTTCGCTGCCGCGGACGAGGTGGTGCTGTGGTTCAAGGCGTCGAAGGCTGACCAGAAGGGAGCAGGGCAGGCGAGGAACCACTACCGCTCGAACGACCCGTTCGGCATCTGCCCGGTGTGGGCGGCGGAGTGCTACAACCGCTGGTTCCCGAGCCGTATCACGGGCAAAGAGGCACATTTACCACTTGCGAGGTGGGAAGATGGCAGCCCGATCACGCGGGAGCGTATCCAGGGTTTGCTTCAGAAGGCGGCGGCGCTGGAAGGCTACCCACCCGACAGGTTCAAGAGCCATTCGCTCCGAATCGGCGGGGCGACGGCCCTGTACCACTGCTTCCAGGACACGGAGCTGGTCAAGCGTTGGGGGCGGTGGAACAGCGGGGCCTTCCACCAGTATTTGTGGGAGGCGAATGAGGACGCCGCTGGAGTGTCAGAGGCGATGGCGAAGTCTGTGGCAACCCTGCATGTGGGGTACAAGGTTGAAACGGCGGGAGGCGGACCGGCTGCTGATGTGAAGGAGAAGCCGGGAGCCTGAGGCCAGTACCAGGAGTGCGAGGGTTGAGCCAAGGCGTGTCACCACTGGAGGAGCCGTTGCTGGATTGTGCGCAGTCCTGGGGTAATGGCCTGGGGGCAGTGGCGACCCCTTGGATCGACGGACGGAGGTGAGGTGGAGGAGGACCGCGAGCCCCAATCGGCACCACCCGCAAGTCACGGGCGCCGAAGGGGCGTGCGGAGGTGAGGAGGCCGAGGGCCGGGGAGTCCCGCCAGTGCGGTCCCCGAGGAGAGGCGGAGGTGGCTGGGGCGTCCCGCCAGTGCGGTCCCCGAGGAGAGGTTGAGGAAGCTGGCTGGTGCTCCGCCAGCGCCGGCACCCGCTGTGCAGTGAGGCGCCCCGCTGTGAGCCCTGTTCGGCACCACCCGCAAGTCACGGGCGCCGAGGGGGTGAGAGGAGCTGGGTGGCCGAGGAGAGGTTGAGGAGGCCGGCTGGCGCTCCGCCAGCGCCGGCACGCGCCGTGCAGTGAGGCGCCCAGCTGTGAGCCCCTTCGGCACCACCCGCAAGTCACGGGCGCCGAGGGGGTGAGCGAAGCTGGGTGGCCGAGGAACCGCCAGTCTGGCGGCACAGCGGAGCCTCACCTGAGGCTCAAGAGGACAGCACGCGCCTGCGGTTGCCAAAAGTGCGCTTGCTTGTCTGTTGCTAGTGTTTTTGTTTGAGCCCGAACAGTGCCTGTGCTCGTCGCGGGTCGGGCGCCCACTGTTTGGTTTCTACCAGGCACCTTCTCACTTAAACCCTCCCTCCCTCCCTCCTTCCCTCCCTCCCTCCCTCCTCCCTCCCTCCCTCCCTCCCTCCCTCCCCCTCCCCCCCCCTCCCCCCTCCCCCCTCCCCTTCCACCCTCCTCCCTCCCTCCCCCCCTCCCCCCTCCCTCCTCCCTCCTCCTCCTCCCTCCTCCCTCTCCTCCTCTCCTCCCCCTCCCCCTCTCCTCCCTCCCTCCCTCCCTCCCTCCTCCCTCCTCCCTCCTCCCTCCTCCCTCCCTCCTCCTCCCTCTCCCTCCTCCTCCCACCTCCCCTCCCCTCATCCCTCCTCCCTCCTCCCCCTCCCTCCCTCCCCTCCCCCTCCCTCCTCCTCCCTCCCCTCCTCCCTCCTCTCCTCCTCCTCCCCTCCTCCTCCTCCTCCTCCTCCGCCTCCTCCGCCTCCTCCTCCTCCTCCTCCGCCCCCTCCTCCGCCTCCTCCTCCTCCTCCTCCGCCTCCCCCTCCTCCCCCTCCTCCCCCTCCTCCTCAACGTCCTCCCCCTGTCCTCACACCCCCCTCCCCGCCGCCCCTCCCCGCCGAGGAGGGGTAGGATAAGAGGACGGGTGGATGGGGATGGGAAGCGGGAGTGGGGAGAAGGCAAGAAAGAGAGGATGAAACCTGGGAGGCGGGGGGTGGGAAACGGGGAAAGGGGAGGGACGACGAGGACGGGTGATGTGAGGCGGAGAAGGCGGAGGAAGAAACAAGGAATGGTGGGAAGGGGAGAACGGGATGCGGCTGAGGATGGCGAGGGAGACGGGCGGGAAAGAGGGGTGGCGGGGGCGCGGGACGCGGGACAGGGACGGCGAACGGGGACGAGGGGGGGCCTGGGCAGAGATCAAGGCGGGGAGAGGCACGAGCAGGGTGGCGCGGGCGGAACAAAGACTGAGCACCACCGGCGTTCCTATCGCCGCGCTGCTGTGACGAGTGGCGCTTGCGTCGGGAACCCCAACGCTAGACGAGCGCGTTCCACTACTCGGAACGTAACTACTCGCACATGGCCTGGATCCGCCGCGGGGGGTTTACGATTCGCGGCATCGAAGCAATTACGTGTTTTTTTGTCGGACGTCGGCACGTATACATTTTGCGATTAGTGGACCGCGATCGGTGGAACTCGTTTGCCAAAGGAACACAAAACGGCAGAAATATCACATTCACTGTCCCTGGGTGCGTGGCTGAACTGAGGTTCCGCGGTGCAGACTGTTATTGAACCCTCACATCTATAAAATAATGTGTGTTGACCCCCCTGCCCAAATAAACATTGCACTGTTTCATCTAAAACGGTGATCCCGGGGCGCGCACCCTGTTTATTTCTTACGCGAGAAAGCGAGGAGACACCACACTCCGTTAGCGGCCCCCGAAGTACAACAACAACGGCTCCCGTCTGAGACGTCCTCACAATGTATTCCCCGATCGCCTTTTCGCGCGGGACGTCTTCACCATGTATACAGAAATCGCGTTCTCACGTGGGACTTCCTCGCCACGTATTCAAAAGCCGCGCCCTCGACACTCATGAATCACGCTCTCGCTGTGGATTTCCTGGCAATGTATTCAAGAATCGCGCTATCGCTCGAGACTGCCCCGCGATTCATTCAGGACGCACGCTTCAGCAACCCACCTGCTCGATCTGGTCGCCTGGGCCCGCAATTTCGACGCGCCCGCTAGCGTCTACCCGCCCGATCTGCCCGTCGGGTTCTGCCACGTGTTTTCTGTTCATAGCCCCCCTCCTGATACTCTCTCTCCCTCTCTCGTGCTCAATCCTCCTCCCTCCCCCTTGCCCCATTATGTTTATCCGTCCTCTCTTCCCCTGCCTTAAGGGCTGCACGAAGTACACGTTGCATAACATCCGCCGCTCTGCGGTTGATCGGGAGTTTCTGTGTATATAGAAGAAGGGGCGCGCGCTTCTGGGCGAGAGGGAAACGACCGAGAGAAGAAGGGGCGGCCGCCCCACAGGACCTCTCCATGGTGCCGGAAGCCCATCAGGGCTCCCTCAGGGCCCCTCCCCCAGGGCCGGGGCTCCCTCGCCTGCCCCCTCCCCCTCCTCCTCCTCCTCCTCCTCCTCCTCCTCCTCCTCCTCCTCCTCCTCCTCCTCCTCCTCCTCCTCGCCCCCGTCGGCATATCCAGGCGTGTTATGCAGTCAGGTCGTCCGTCCGGAAACGGTGCCGGAGGCCGCTCTGGGCTCCTCTGGGCATCCCCCCCGGGGCCCGTTTTGTGAGGATGTCTCAGGCGAGGGCGCCGGTTTGGGATTCGTCACCGGATCCAGCGGATCCAGCGGATCCGTCCGGAAACGGTGCCGGAGGCCGCTCTGGGCTCCTCTGGGCATCCCCCCCGGGGCCCGTTTTGTGAGGATGTCTCAGGCGAGGGCGCCGGTTTGGGATTCGTCACCGGATCCAGCGGATCCAGCGGATCCGTCCGGAAACGGTGCCGGAGGCCGCTCTGGGCTCCTCTGGGCATCCCCCCCGGGGCCCGTTTTGTGAGGATGTCTCAGGCGAGGGCGCCGGTTTGGGATTCGTCACCGGATCCAGCGGATCCAGCGGATCCGTCCGGAAACGGTGCCGGAGGCCGCTCTGGGCTCCTCTGGGCATCCCCCCCGGGGCCCGTTTTGTGAGGATGTCTCAGGCGAGGGCGCCGGTTTGGGATTCGTCACCGGATCCACGGATCCAGCGGATCCAGCGGATCCGTCCGGAAACGGTGCCGGAGGCCGCTCTGGGCTCCTCTGGGCATCCCCCCCGGGGCCCGTTTTGTGAGGATGTCTCAGGCGAGGGCGCCGGTTTGGGATTCGTCACCGGATCCAGCGGATCCAGCGGATCCGTCCGGAAACGGTGCCGGAGGCCGCTCTGGGCTCCTCTGGGCATCCCCCCCGGGGCCCGTTTTGTGAGGATGTCTCAGGCGAGGGCGCCGGTTTGGGATTCGTCACCGGATCCAGCGGATCCAGCGGATCCAGCGGATCCGTCCGGAAACGGTGCCGGAGGCCGCTCTGGGCTCCTCTGGGCATCCCCCCCGGGGCCCGTTTTGTGAGGATGTCTCAGGCGAGGGCGCCGGTTTGGGATTCGTCACCGGATCCAGCGGATCCAGCGGATCCGTCCGGAAACGGTGCCGGAGGCCGCTCTGGGCTCCTCTGGGCATCCCCCCCGGGGCCCGTTTTGTGAGGATGTCTCAGGCGAGGGCGCCGGTTTGGGATTCGTCACCGGATCCAGCGGATCCAGCGGATCCAGCGGATCCGTCCGGAAACGGTGCCGGAGGCCGCTCTGGGCTCCTCTGGGCATCCCCCCCGGGGCCCGTTTTGTGAGGATGTCTCAGGCGAGGGCGCCGGTTTGGGATTCGTCACCGGATCCAGCGGATCCAGCGGATCCGCGGAAACGGTGCCGGAGGCCGCTCTGGGCTCCTCTGGGCATCCCCCCCGGGGCCCGTTTTGTGAGGATGTCTCAGGCGAGGGCGCCGGTTTGGGATTCGTCACCGGATCCAGCGGATCCAGCGGATCCAGCGGATCCGTCCGGGAAACGGTGCCGGAGGCCGCTCTGGGCTCCTCTGGGCATCCCCCCCGGGGCCCGTTTTGTGAGGATGTCTCAGGCGAGGGCGCCGGTTTGGGATTCGTCACCGGATCCAGCGGATCCAGCGGATCCAGCGGATCCGTCCGGAAACGGTGCCGGAGGCCGCTCTGGGCTCGTGCTCTTCGCGCCGGGGGTGAGGATGACGTGAGTTCCACAGAAACTCCCTCAAATAAGATATGTGCCCCCTTTAGGAGGCACGATCGAAGATCCAGAGGGCGGGTATCGAGGGTTCGGGACATGCGTGTTGAATGGCCCGCGGGCAAGTAAGAGCGAACCGTATGTAGGTAAGTGTTACTGTTGGTGCTGTTGGTGGTGGTGGTGTTGGTGGTGTTAATGTTGGTATTGGTAGTAGTGGTGTTGTTGGTGGTGGTGTTGCTATTGTTGCTGTTGTTGTTGGATTGGGTGTTGTTGTTCGTGGCGGTGTTGTCGTTGGTGGTTGTGGCGTTGTTGTTGGTGCTAGCATTGTTGTTGAATTATCGTTTATGCAAAAAATGTTGTTGACCCCCTTTGCCCGCTAATCATTGCATGATTCGAATACAATGCTTATCCTGGGGCGCGCACCCTGTTTGTTGCATGGGGCAGCGAAGGGCCACCAAACTGCGTTCTGGGCCCCGAACCTCAACAACCACAACAACAACAACCAGTTTAGGCTTTGTTCGTTCCTATCTGCTCACGTGCCAATCAATCCGTATATACCAAACCCTCGGTACCCGCCCTCGTCTTCGATCGTACCCCATTTGGATACACCTTCCTTACCTGCCACGTGCATATATTCCAGCCCCTAAAGCAGGGGAAGAGCAGACGGGTGGAAGGGAGAGGCGGGAGGATAGAGCACGAGAGAAAATGAGGGGGGTGGCAAGGAGCCAAAAACAAGTGGTAGAACCAAACGGGCAGATGGGGTGGGCAGACCCATAGTGGGCAGGTCGGGAAGGCGGGCCCAGGCGGTCACGTCGAGCAGGCGGGTTGCTGAAGCGTGCGTCCTGCATGGATCGCGAGGATTCCTCGAGCGATAACGCGATTCCCACGTAAATGGTGGGAGAAGCCAAAGTGAGAGCGCGATTCCTGAGCGCTGAGGGCGCATCGTCTGAATAAATTGCGAGGGCATCACACGAGAGAGCGCGATTCGTATACAAATCCCACCAGCCCTCTGGACGTCGGTGGTTCAGGGAGTTTCCTCTTCCACCCCTCCTTCTTCCTCTTCGGGGAGGGGATTACCCCTCCCCCGACCTCCTCCCCATGGACCTGGACAGGGGGCGTCGCGAGTCGTCGGAGCGTCCAAAACGGCCTCGGCGAGGAAGCCAACATCATTGGTGTTACTATGGTTTGGTGCCCAGTTTGGCCTCCTGATATGAAGGGGGGGGGCGCCAATTAATGCTCCCCTCTTGTTTGATCGATCTCCTCCAAGATGGCCCCACGAAGCGCCCAGGAGGCCCCAAGGGGTCTCAAGATGGTCCCAAGATGGCCCCAGGAGGCCCCCAAGAGGCCCCCAGGAGGCCCCCAAGAGACCCCCAAGGGGCCCCAAGAGACCCCCCAGAGGCATCTAAGAGGCTCCAAGAGGCCTCGGCGAGAATGCCACAACGGCCTCGGCGACGGAGCCAACATCATTGGTTTTACTAGGGTGCTGGCCCCATTTTGGCCTCCTGGGGGGGGGGGGGGCTAATTAATGCCCCCCTCTTGTGTGATCGATCCCCTCCAAGATGGCCCCAAAAAGCGCACAGGAGGCCCCAAGGGGTCCCAGGATGGCCCCAAGATGGCCCCAGGAGGCCCCCAAGAGGTCCCCAGGAGGCCCCCAAGAGACCCCCAAGAGGCCCCAAGAGACCCCCAAGAGGCACCCAAGATGCTCCAAGAGGCCTCGGCGAGAATGCCAAAACGGCCTCGGCGAGGGAGTCAAAATCATTGGCGTTACTAGGGTGCTGGCCCCATTGTGGCCTCCTGTGGGGGGGGGGGGAGGCGCAAGTTAATGTTCCTCTTTTGTTTGATCGATCTCCTCCAAGATGGCCCCACGAAGCGCCCAGGGGGCCCCAAAAGGTCCCAAGATGGCCCCAAGAGGCCCCCAAGAGGCCCCCAGGAGGCCCCCAACAGACCCCAAAGAGGCCCCAAGAGACCACCAAGGGGCACCCAAGATGCTCCAAGGGGCCCCGGCGAGAATGCCAAAACATTGATTATACGAAGGGTTTCGCCACATGTTGGCCTCTTGGGGGGCAATGATTAATATCAAGAGCGCTTGGGAGAGCCCAAAATGACCTCCAAGATGGCTCAAGATATCCCAAGATGTCTCATAATGGTTTCCTCTGTGTGCTCCCCACTTCCCTGATCGAGGCAATTCCTCTGGGCATCGTTTCTGGATGGGCTGGTGGGGATTCACGAAGCGTCAACACTTGTGAGGAAGTCCCGCGCGAGGGCGCGGTTTGGGAATAAGTTGTGAGGCAATATCAGGCGGGAGCCGCTGATGTTGTAAACTGGGGGCCAGGCGCACACTTTGAACAGAATGATTTCCCCTTATATACGCATTGTTTCTTTATACATACATATGTACATATACTATGTTATGTTATAGCTTAAAATTATCCCGGCAAAGCAACCTAACAGCGATGTGTAGGAGCATATCTGGAAGCATTCCCCTTAAGATTCAGATGAGAATCCAGTTGTAGAATTGTGCTGTTCTCGCAGTCGTAGTCGCATTCGCGATGACAGTCGCAGTGGCAACGGCAGTCACAGACACAGCCTCAGCCTCAGCCTGCCTCAGCCTCAGCCTGCCTCAGCCTCAGCCTCAGCCTCAGCCTCAGCCTCAGCCTGCTTCAGCCTCAGCCTCAGTCTGCCTTCAGCCTCGGCCTCAGCCTCAGCCTGCCTCAGCCTCAGCCTGCCTCAGCCTCAGCCTCAGCCTCAGCCTGCCTCAGCCTCAGCCTGCCTCAGCCTCAGCCTCAGCCTGCCTCAGCATTCAAAATGTGGCCCGGGAATGTAGTTCTGGGAACTCGAAGAACACGAAGTGGCCTACAGTTGGCTCCGGGCATTCAAATTCATGCCCAGGAATGGAGTTCTGGGAACTCGAAGACCACGAAGTGGCCTACAGTTGGCTCCGGGCATCCAAAATCTGGCCCGGGAATGGCCTACAGTTGGCTCCGGGCATTCAAAATCATGCCCAGGAATGGAGTTCTGGGAACTCGAAGACCACGAAGTGGCCTACAGTTGGCTCCGGGCATCCAAAATCTGGCCCGGGAATGGAGTTCTGGGAACTCGAAGACCACGAAGTGGCCTACAGTTGGCTCCGGGCATCCAAAATGTGGCCCGGGAATGGAGTTCTGGGGACTCGAAGACCACGAAGTGGCCTACAGTTGGCTCCGGGCATTCAAAATGTGGCCCGGGAATGGAGTTCTGGGAAGTCGAAGAGCACGAAGTGGCCTACAGTTGGCTCCGGGCATTCCCCGGGAATGTGGCCCGGGAAATGTGGCCCGGGAATGGCGTTCTGGGAGGTCAAGGAGCACCAAGTGTGTGACTGTTGCATCCGGTTATTCAGAATGTGGCCTGGGAATGGGGTTCTGAGAGGTCGACGAGCACGAAGTGTGTGACTGTTTGTGAAAAACGAGCCCGGCACAGGCCCGGCACCCTGCCGGCCGGCAACTCCCAACGCCTGCCCGGACCCCCCTGTGGAGTGATCTGTGAGCTCTTTTGAGTCAACTAGAAACCTATCAGTCCACGCTGTTAGGTAATATATATTGTTTTAAAACATGAAAGCCCCAGGTGAAGCACCTCACATGGAAATATGATGATCACCGGATGGTGGGGATCAACAATAACTATGTTCCATACTGGTAGCTCAACGGCAACAACAAGAACATGAACAACAACAGCAACAACAACAAAAAACAAACAAAACAAAAACCGGCAAAGCAACCTAACAGCGATGTGTAGGAGCATATCTGGAAGCATTCCCCTTAAGATTCAAATGAGAATCTAGTTGTAGAATTGTGCTGTTCTCGCAGTCGTAGTCGCATTCGCGATGACAGTCGCAGTGGCAACGGCAGTCACAGACACAGCCTCAGCCTCAGCCTGCCTCAGCCTCAGCCTCAGCCTGCCTCAGCCTCAGCCTGCCTCAGCCTCAGCCTCAGCCTGCTTCAGCCTCAGCCTCAGTCTGCCTTCAGCCTCGGCCTCAGCCTCAGCCTGCCTCAGCCTCAGCCTGCATCAGCCTCAGCCTCAGCCTGCCTCAGCATTCAAGCCTCAATGTGGCCCCGGAATGGAGTTCTGGGAACTCGAAGAACACGAAGTGGCCTACAGTTGGCTCCGGGCATTCAAAATCATGCCCAGGAATGGAGTTCTGGGAACTCGAAGACCACGAAGTGGCCTACAGTTGGCTCCGGGCATTCAAAATGTGGCCCGGGAATGGAGTTCTGGGAACTCGAAGAGCACGAAGTGGCCTACAGTTGGCTCCGGGCATTCAAAATGTGGCCCGGGAATGGAGTTCTGGGAAGAAGACCACGAAGTGGCCTACAGTTGGCTCCGGGCATCCAAAATGTGGCCCGGGAATGGAGTTCTGGGAAGAAGACCACGAAGTGGCCTACAGTTGGCTCCGGGCATCCAAAATGTGGCCCGGGAATGGAGTTCTGGGAACTCGAAGAGCACGAAGTGTGTGACTGTTGCATCCCCTCCAGAATGTGGCCCGGGAATGGAGTTCTGGGAACTCGAAGAGCACGAAGTGTGTGACTGTTGCATCCGGCCCTCCAGAATGTGGCCCGGGAATGGAGTTCTGGGAACTCGAAGAGCACGAAGTGTGTGACTGTTGCATTCGGCCCTCCAGAATGTGGCCTGGGAATGGAGTTCTGGGAAATCGAAGAGCACGAAGTGTGTGACTGTTGGCGAAAAACGAGCCCGGCACCTGCCGCCCGGCAACTCCCAACACCTGCCCGGACCCCCCTGTGGAGTGATCTGTGAGCTCTTTTGAGTCAACTAGAAACCTATCAGTCTTCGCTGTTAGGTAACAACAACAACAACAACAACAACAACAACAACAACAACAACAACAACGGCTCCCGCCTGATACTTTCTCACAATGTATTCCCAAGTCGCGCTCTCGCGCGGGACGTCTGCACCATGTCTACAGAAATCGCGCTCGCGTGGGACTTCCTCGCCACGTATTTAAATGCCGCGCCCTCGACACTCAGGAATCACGCTCTCGCTGTGGATTTGATGGCAATGTATTTAAGAATCGCGTTATCGCTGGAGACTTCCCCGCGATTCATGCAGGACGCACGTTTCCGCAACCCGCCTGCTCGACCTGACCGCTTGGGCCCGCCTTCCCGACCCGCGCGCTAGGGTCTACCCACCCGATCTGCCCGTCCGGTTATGCCACGTGTTTTCTGTTCCTAACCCCCCGTGTGCTACTCTCTCTGTCACTCTCTCTCTCTTTCTCTTATTGTTTCTCTCTCTCTCTCTCGTTTCTCTCTCTCTCTCGTTTCTCTCTCTCTCTCTCTCTTTCTCTCTCTCTCTCTCTGTTTCTCTCTCTCTCTCTCTTCTCTCTCTCTCTCTCTCTCTCTCTCTATATATATATATATATATATATTTCTCTCTCTCTCTCTCTCTCTCCTCTCTCTCTCTCGCTCTCTCTCTCTCTCTCTCTCTCTATCTATATGCATATATATGTGTGTGTATATATCTGCGTGTGTGTGTGTGTGTCGCTCTCGCGCCAACCTCCTCATTCCTCCTTGCCCCATTAATTTCACCACTCCTCTCTTCCCCTGCCTTAGGGGGCTGCACGAAGTACACGTTTCAAGAAGGATATGAATATGAACATATACATATGCATATACAAATACATATACATGTACATATACATATACATATACATACATACAACATACATACATACATACATACATACATACATACATACATGCATGCATGCATGCATGCATGCATGCATGCATGCATTCATATATGAATGTATATATATACAAGCAAACATACATACATACATACATACATACACATACTTATATGTATTTCTTCAAATGTATACATGTCTGTGTATGTATGTGTGTGGGTGCCCTTTTTATAAGGAAGCACGATCGAAGACGAAAAGGGCGGATACCGACGCTTCGGGGCATTCGTGTTGAATGGCCCGCGAACAGATAAGAGCGAACTGTCCTCAAATGGGCAAATGTTGTTGTTGATGGTGGTGTTAGTGGTGCTGTTAGCGTCGGTACTGTTAGTGGTGGTGGCGTTGGTGCTTGTGTTGGCGTTGCCGCTGTTGTTGATGGTTTTGGTGTTGTTGTTCGTGGCGGCGTTGTTGATGGTGGTGGTGCTGTTGGTGTTAATGTTTGTATTGCGTTCCCATCTCTGAAAAAATGTGCCCCCCCCGCCCGTTAGACATTGTATATGTTCGAATACACGATTATCCCAGGGCTCGCACCCTGTTTCTCTTACATCGGGAAAGCGACGGGTCACCAAGCTGCGCTAACGGATTCCGAACAACAACAACAACAACAATCATTATAAGACGTTTCGCTCTCACCTGCCCGTGTGTCATTCAAAACGAGTTCCCCACACCCTCGATACCCGCCCTTCCTGCCTTCAATCACGCCCCCTTTAGGGGGCTTATTTCTCGTGTCGGGGGCCGGCGGGCTTAGACAGGCGGGCAAACCTGAACGGGCGGACTATCCTTCGTGGACGTACATGTGCCCGCCATTGGAACTGGTGTGGGCCCTGCAAAAAGAGGAAGGGGAAAACGAGGAAGAGTGGGAGGACGGGAGGGGGAGGGACGAAGGAAGAGGGAAAACGCCAGGAGAGAACGAGCAAAGAGGGGGGCGGCTGATTAGAGGCAGAGAGAGACAAAGACAGATAAGAGAGGTAGAGAAATCAGAGAGAAAGAGAGGGGAGAGAGAGAAAGAAAGAGGGAGGAGGCAGGAGAGGGGAGGGAGAAGGGAGGATGGAAGGGAGGGAGAAGGGATAGGGCAGAGAGGCATACGTAGGGCGGCCGCGGACCGTCGGCCTGGCCGGCGGCAGCGCTGATCGGCGGAGCGGCCGCGGACCGTCGACCCGACCCCCCAGAAGGACGGACACGGGACCGGCCACGACGTCGACAACGACGACGACGGCGACAGCGACGACGACGACGACGGTGACGACGACGAGCGAAAGCGAGAGCGAGAGAGAACGACAGCAGGGCCACGAAGGGCGCGAAGTAGGCCACGAAGGGCGACAGCGGGGACACGAAGGGAATGCGTATGGGGCCACGAAGAGCGCGGACGAGCGGGGGCCACGAAGAGCAGATAATGCGGGCCACAGAAGGCAACTATGGGGTCACTGAGGGTAGCAACTGGGCCACGTAGGACAGTGAGGGGGCCACAAACGGCGACAACGGGGCCACGAAGGGCATGCACATGGGGCCACAACAGGCGCGAACGAGCGGGCGGAAGCCCCAAGTGAGAGCGCGATTCTTCAATCCACTATGAAGAAATATCAAGCGGGAGCCGCGATCCGGTGGAAAATTGCAAGAAAACCCCAAGCGAGAGCGCGATTCTTCAATAAATTGTAAGAAAATATCAAGCGGGAGCCGTCGTTGCTGTTGTAACCTGAGGGCCAACGACACAGTTTGACCCTCAAGACTTTCCCTTATAAAAAACAGGGTGCGAGCCCCGGGAAGGGCACTTCAATCGGAAAAAACAATGTGCACCGAGCGGGGATCAACAATAATTAGTCTTCAGAAATGAAAATTCAACAGCAACAACAACAACAACAACAACATGAGCAACAACAACAACGTGTATTATTAAAGCGCGTTCTTGCGCGGGACGTCTTCACAATGTGTACAGAAATCCCGCTCTCGCGTGGACTTCCTCGCCACGGATCGAAACGCCGCGCCATCGACACTCAGGAATCACGCTCTCGCTGTGGATTTCTTGACAAATTATTTGAGAATCGCGCTATCGCTCGAGACTTCCCCGCGATTCATGCAGGACGCACGCTTCAGCAACCCGCCTACTCGATCTGGCCGCCTGGGCCTGCTTCCCGACGCGCGTGCTAGAGTCTACCCGCCCCCGTCAGGTTCTGCCAGGTGTTTTCTGCTCCTAGCCTCCTCTCCCGCTACTCTGTCTCGTGTTCCATCCTCCTCCCTCCCCCTTGCCCCTTCTTTTCATCCGTCCTCCCTTCCCCTGCCTTAGGGGCTACACAAAGTACACGCTGCAGGTGATAATGATAGATACCACCAAGGGGTATGGCGAGCAGATAGGAACGAACAGTCTTGAAAGTATTGTTGATGCGGTTGTTACTGTTGCTGGTGCTGTTGCTATTGACGTAGTTGTTGTTGTTGGTGGTGTTGGTGATGGTGTTGGTTATTGTGGTTGTTGACGTTATTGTTGTTGGTGGTGTTGGTACTGTTGCTGTTGGTATCGTTGTAGATGTTGCGGTTGTTGGTGATAGTGTGAATGTTGCTGTTGTTGATGATGGTGGTATTGTTGTCGATTGTGTTGTTGATGGTGGTGTTGTTGGTGCTGTTGCTGTTGTCGTTGTTGTCAGTGGTGGTAGTGTTGTTGTTGGTGTTGATAGTGTTGTTGTTGTATTGTTGGTGCTGTTGCTGTTGGTGCTGGTATTGCTGTTGTTGGCGGTGGTGTTGTTGAAGGTGTTGCTGCTGGTGTTGTTGGTGTTATTGTTGTTGCTGTTGATGCTCCCACGCCCACCCGAGACCCACCCGCAACCCTCCAGCGACCCACCCGCAACCCACCTGGGACCCACCCGCGACCCACCCGAGACCCACCCCGCGACACACCCGAGACCCACACGCAACCCACCTGCGACCTGGCCTGCGACCCACCCGCGACCCACCCGCGACGTACCCGCGACCCACCCGCATTGCTTCAACGAAACGAAGAACTCGGCACCTGCGGCGGGCTCGTTGTATAATTTCGGCGGACGTCTTCAAAGCCTCGAAGGCTGCCGACGTCATGGCCGGCCCCTCACTCTTATCCGCAACGGCGGGGTTCTGTATAATTCCTCAGAGGTCCGCGCGGATTTCTTGGATCGGCGCTGGACCCCCTTCCTGGCGCTCGGAGCGCGCCAGGGGCGGCGCCAGAGGCGCAGCCAGGCAGCCCTGGCGCCGATCCGAGAAATCCTCGCGGGCCTCCGAGAAATCATGTTTGTGCCGCCGGTTTTGGTGATTCGATTTGCTGCTCATCTGCCAACCATCGTCGCCGTCGCCATCTCCACATCTATTCCTTTGCACCTTGCGCGATCGGGGGAAGATTGATCGCGGGGCCGGCCCGCCACGAAGCCCCCCCCCGCGAAGATGTTGCATGCCGAGTTTCCTCGACATCACTGCCAGGCAGCATGTCTTGACGCAACGTTTGGAAATGATGCACTCACCACCCTGGCAGCCGCAGGTGTCCCAGGTGTCCACTTCCCTGCCGCCTCGTCGTTCGTTCCCTGCTCTGCTCCTCCTCCTCCTCCTCCTCCTCATCCACCCCAAACTCCTCCTCCTCCCCCTCCTCGC
>CAUYUJ010014816.1:80513-83013 GCA_963575745.1 Prorocentrum cordatum | reverse complement strand
TACTTACTAATACTTTTTTACCATACTGTTACTACTACCTCACTACTACTACTACGACTATATACGACTAATACTACTACGACTACTACTAATACTACTCTACTACTACTACTACTACTACTACTAACTACTACTAATAACTACTACTACTACTACTACTACTACTGCTACTACTACTACTACTACTACTAGTACTAATACTAATACTACCACAACTACAACTGCAACGACTACTACTACTACTACTACTACTTCTACTACTACTTCTACTACTACCACTACGAATACGAATGCAAATACTACGACGTCGACTACTGCTACCGACCTACCGACCGACCTACCTACCTACCTACCTACCATCTACTACCTACTACTACTAAAACTACTACTACTACGACTACTACTACTACTACTACTACGACTACTACTACTACTACTAAGACTACTACTACTACTACTACTACTACTACGACTACGAACTACGACGACGACGCTACTACTACTACTACTACTACTACTACTACTACTGACACGACAACTACGACTACTACTAGATTGCTGATGAAACTACCATCACTACGACTACTACTACATGTACTACTACTACTACGACTACGACTACGACAACTACTACTACTACTACTACTACTACTACTACTACTACTACTACTACTACTACGACTACTACTATTACTACTACTACTACTACTACTACTACTACTACTACTGATGCTGCTGCTACTACTACTACTATTACTACTACCGCTACTACTACTACTACTACTACTACTACCACCACCACTACTACTAATTCTACTACTACTACTACTACTACTACTACTACTACTACTACTACTACTGCGACTACTGCTGCTACTACTACTACTACCCAGCTAGCTAACTAACAAAATAACGAACCAACTAACCAAGTAACCAACTAACTAATTACTACTACGACTACGATTACTACTACTACAACTACTACTGCTACTACTGCTACTATTGTTTCTGGTACTGCTACCGCTACTGCGACTACTACTGATACTACAATTACTACTACTACTACTACTACCACCACCACCACCACCACCACCACCACCACCACCACCACCACCACCACCCACTATACTACTACTACTACTACTACTACTACTACTAACGACATACTAACTACTACTACAATACTATACGACTACTACTACTAACTACTACTACTACCTACTACGACTACGACTACGACTACGACTACGAACTACGACTACGACTACGACACGACTACGACGACTACTACGACTACGACGACTACGGCGACTACTAACTACTACTAGCGACGCCCTACGTACTCCTACGACTCCTACGACGCCTAAAGGACGACTCCTACACTCCTAAAGACTCCTACGACTCCTACGACTCCTACGACCTCTGACCATACTCCTTCTACGACTCCACGACTCCATACGACCTCCCTAATACTACTAATAACTACTACTACTACTACTACTACTACTGCTACTACTACTACTACTACTACTAGTACTAATACTAATACTACCACAACTACAACTGCAACGACTACTACTACTACTACTACTACTTCTACTACTACTTCTACTACTACCACTACGAATACGAATGCAAATACTACGACGTCGACTACTGCTACCGACCTACCGACCGACCTACCTACCTACCTACCTACCATCTACTACCTACTACTACTAAAACTACTACTACTACGACTACTACTACTACTACTACTACGACTACTACTACTACTACTAAGACTACTACTACTACTACTACTACTACTACGACTACGACAACGACTACGCCGCTACAACTACTACAACTACAACTACAACTACTACTGACACGACTAACTACGACAACTATAGCTCGCCGAAGACTACACCATCAACTACGACTACTAACTACATGTACTACTACTACTACGTACTTAAAAATACCGACAACACTACTACTACTCAAAAAAAACTACTACTACTACAACTTCTACTAATACTACTACTACGACTCCTACTATTAACTCCTACACTACTACAACTAACTAGACACTAAAACTACTACAAGATGCTTGCTGCAACTACTACTACTACTACTACTGATGCTGCTGCTACTACTACTACTATTACTACTACCGCTACTACTACTACTACTACTACTACTACCACCACCACTACTACTAATTCTACTACTACTACTACTACTACTACTACTACTACTACTACTACTACTGCGACTACTGCTGCTACTACTACTACTACCCAGCTAGCTAACTAACAAAATAACGAACCAACTAACCAAGTAACCAACTAACTAATTACTACTACGACTACGATTACTACTACTACAACTACTACTGCTACTACTGCTACTATTGTTTCTGGTACTGCTACCGCTACTGCGACTACTACTGATACTACAATTACTACTACTACTACTACTACCACCACCACCACCACCACCACCACCACCACCA
>CAUYUJ010014816.1:37587-80413 GCA_963575745.1 Prorocentrum cordatum | reverse complement strand
CTGGGTGCTGTATTGGAACGGGACGCTGTTGACTGCGCGTTGTAATGAAAGCAGAGGCACGGCGGGCAGGCGGTGAGTTGCTGGCGGCGGGCGGGCGGCGGCGGGCGGGCGGATCGGGGTTTGAACATACACCCTAAGGATTCTCTCTTGCAGCGGGATGCTGTTGAGTAGAGCGCGTTTCTTTCTACCCGGCGTTATTGGGGGGGGGGGGGGAACAGGGTATACCGTAACGCCCCTCCCCGCCGTGTGGCTCCGGCACCAAAGGAGCCCGTTTCTTTATCTTCCAGGATAGCGGCCGTCATCGGCCCCGGCCCTCCCCCCCAGATGACGTCACGTTCCGCGCCGGCGGCGTCCAAGAATGCCTAGGGATGATCGGGGCCAACTACGTAGGAGTAGCATGTTGGTGGCGATCTGGCCCACAGCGCCTGTGTACACCACAATGCTCGCGTGCACCACAACGCGCGTGTACACCACAGCGCCTGCGTACACCGCAACAGCCGTGTGCAACGCAGCCCCTGTGTACACGACAGTGCTTGCGTGCACCACAGCGCTGGTGTTCACCACAGAGAATGTGCACACCGCAGCAACCATGTGCAACACAGCGCCTATGCACACCGCAATGCTTGTGTGCACCGCAGCGCCTGTGCACACAACAGCGCTTATCTACACACCAGCATCCGCGTGCAACGCAGCGCTGGTGTAGACCACAGTGCCTGCGCGCACAGGACAGTAGGAAAGAGCATGTAGGTGAGGATCTGCTGCGGACAGCTAAACACCACGCCAGGGAGGTGCTGACAATAAAATGCGACGTTCTTCCCTCCTCCCACCTCCTCCGCATCCACCTCCGTCCTCCTCTTCCTCCTCCTCCTCCTTCTCCTCCTCCTCCTCCTCCTCCTCCTCCTCCTCCTCCTCCTCCCCCTCGTCCTATTTCGCCTCTGCTTCCACCTGCTTTTCCTCCTCCTCCCCCTCATCCTCATCCTCCTCTTCCTCATCATCATCATCATCATCATCATCATCATCATCATCATCATCATCATCATCATCATCATCATCAGCATCATCATCATCATCAGCATCATCATCATCATCATCATCATCAGGAACGGAATGGTCACTTTGTTGTCGGCCTGCCGTGTGACGACGGCTCTGTTTTGCATATCTGCACGCGGTGTGCTTGCCATGTTGGTCACAGGTCTCTCAAGAAGTCCAACCTCAGCGGTAGGTGTGACCAGAAGATGACAACTCAGAAGAGATGTCTGTGGCGCCGCGTGCTTAAAGGGCTCTACCCCAGTTACAGTTCCACACTGAGGGTAGACCCTGAAGGTAATCAAGACCTCCTCCTGTGAGGCTGATTTAAAACTTGGTTTAAATCATTACAGTCCAGTCTTGCTGGTGTCAGTGGTTGTTGATGTTGAAAAATACCATCATCATCATCATCATCACCACCACCACCAGCATCATCACCATCATCATCAGCAGCAGCATCATCATCATCATCATCACCATCACCATCACCATCACCATCACCATCACCATCACCATCATCATCATCATCATCATCATCATCATCATCATCATCATCATCACCATCACCATCATCATCATCATCATCATCATCATCATCATCCTCCTCCCCTCCTCCTCCTCCTCCTCCTCCTCCTCGTCCTCGCCTCGTCCTCCTATTCATTTTCCTCCTCCTCCTCCTCCTCATCATCATCATCCTCCTCTTCCTCCTCCTCCTCCTCCACCTCCTCCTCTTCCTCCTCCTCCTGCTCCTTTTCCTCCTATTCCTCCTCCTCCTCCTCCTCCTCCTTTTCCGCCTCGTCCTCGTCCTCGTCGTCCTCCTCCTCCTCCTCATCCTGCTGTTACTCCTCCTCCTCCTCCTCCTCCTCCTCCTCCTGCTCCTCCTGCTCCTCCTCCGCGTTTTCCGCCTCCTCCTCTCAAGCGCTTTGGCTCGAGCTTGCTTACGGCAGCCTCGTTCATTTCCCTCGGCTGTACCAAGATATTGTGCTCGATTGAGAGCCGCCACACGGGCGGTTAACGGAGGAACAGAATCACTTGCTTGTTCGCCTAGCCATGGCGCCGCCTCCTGCAGACGGCCAAGGGCGCTGGGCGTGCCAGCAGTGTGGATGCAAAAGGTACCTCGCGAGGTGGTGGCGCTGCAAGCACTGTCGTGCTGCGCGGCAGGATCCCACTGGCGACCAAGCTCAGCCTCCCCGCGGCCAATGGGCTGGAGGACCGCCCCAAGGCCAGGCAGGCCCCTACCAGCAGTGGACGGGGCCAGCAGGCACGGGCGGGCCCTCGCCCCACGGCTGGGGAGGCGGCTGGCATGGACAAGGCTGGCAAAGCGGCATACCGCCTCCGCCTCCTCCTCAGGGCGCTCCTGGTGCATGGTGGTGGCGGCGGTGGTCTTCCCGTGCGCCCAGGCCCCCAGCTCATGTCCAGCAACAATCAAGTTCAGTTACCCAAGCCGGCGAACGACGTTCCCCTGTCGGACATCCAGCAGACCATTGATTTCCTCACCAAGATCGGAGACACAGAGAATGCCAAAGGCTACCAGAAAGTGCTGGAGCAGAGGAAGGCTCAGGCAGCTGCTGCCGCCCAGTTCTCCGACCCTCCAGCAGCAGTTGGCCAACGCTTTCAACCAAGTTCGCTCCCTGGAGAACAAGCTCTCCAAGGCAGTCTCCCATCACCAGAAGCTCAAGGAACAGATCGACGATCAGTTCGGTTGGGTCGAGAAGGTGTCAGGTGAATTGGACGCCGCTGAAGCCGAACACACCCGCCTCGTCAGGACCCTCAACGAACGGACTGACGGAGCAGCCCCAGCACCATCAGCATCGACGACATTCTCTCAGGTGCCGTCACAGAGCTTCCCATCTCTCTGGGCTCGCTCGCCGCGAACCTCAGTGAATACGATATCGACGAGACTACTCAGAAGGAGGCCAAGAATCGCCTCGACAACCTCCAGGCGGAGATCAGGAAGGCAGTCAGCACCCTGTTCTCAGAGGCGGCTGCCAAGCTCAAGACGGCCAAGCAGGAGCACGCCCTTCTCCTTGGAGGGTATACTAAGAAGCGCCGCACGGTTCAAGGCGAAAGTGGCGAATTCGGTGTGCAACCTGGTACTGGAGCTAATGCACCATGTGGAACAGCTCCTCCCAGTGAGCCCGCCGCCGAAGCCGCGCCCTCGCTGGAGCTGCTGGCAGTCGGGGACCCACCGCCGCAGCCTCATCAGCTACGGCTGCCAACGACACGCCACTCGGGGGGCAGCTGCAGCCATCATTGAGTCTCAGAAGGAAGACCCCCCCAAAGGCGCCTACAAGCCTGCTCAGAAGGCCACTGCCTGAGGGGGGGGACGACTGCTTCCCAGGTTTCACTTTCACGGACGGTCTCACGCGGCCCACTATCAAATCGTTTTGGTCTCGGCTTTCCTGGCTTAGGATCCCGATTAAGGATCTCATCGGCAACTGTCGCTCGACTGGCCAGGACCAGGTCCAGAGCCCTTCTACCTCTCCCCCTGAGCCTCCTCCCCCTCCGCCTGTCCAGGCCCAGGTCTCTTCGCTCGCCCTGAGTTTTGAAACGGCCAACGTTTCGGGGTGGGTTACGGGGCAAAGTACCTTCAGAGTACGACGGCCCACGTAGTTTTGATGCAAGAGCACCATATCCTGGCCGGGGAGGGGATTCATCAGGCGAGTGATTGGTCAACCAGGCACGGCTGGCGAGCTATATGGGGCCCAGCGGCTCCAGGTGTTGGGAATGGCAGTAAGGGCGGAGTTGCCATCTTCGTTCGGGACTTCCTGGGCCTACATCACAATCCTGTCCAAGGTTCTTCAGAGTCGAGGGTCATCTCGGAGTCTCGGGGATCGTGGGGATACCGGGTGGCGTGGACTTCTGTGTGACCTCGCTCTACTTGTATGACGGCTGCGGCTTCGACGCAACAAATCAACATATTTTATCGGATGCAAGGCAAGCATCCGCCAGCTCCTGTCTTCCGTGGATCATAGGTGGAGATTTTAACAAGGAGCCTCTCGATTTACACGATCAGCATTTCACTAAGCAATGCGAGGTGGGGTGATTTTATATCCATCGTGTCCGGATACATGCGTTACTACGGGAGGGATGAGGATGATCGATTATTGTACCGCGAGCCCTGGCCTCAGCTCAGCTGTCCAGACGCTCGACCGCCGCTCCGATGGGGATATTTCGCCCCATTGGCCTGTTCGGATCACTCTGTTCCCGCAGTTTGGCAAACTGCACGCGCTCACCCTGCGCGGGCCTCCCCGCCTGCCTGCCGCTCGGATGGATGATCGGACCAGTTAGGCAGCCACCCGACTACCAGACAGCTCAGGACGGACTGGGAAAGGCGCTGGAGGCCGCCAAGCAGGGGGACGGCTACCTCACTCAATATCCCCTCACATCCTCCTACAAAATCTGGGCGGGGTTGGCAGAGAGGGAAGTTGCGGAAGCGGCGGGAGTTGATCTCCAGCACCCTGGGGTCCGTGGAGAACTCCCCACTATGGTCTGGTCCTCGGTTCACCAGCGGGATTCCCAGCCCCCTCGGCAGCCCGAATTATTGTCCATGCGTTTGCTTTGGAAGGCCCCTGTCATGCTGGACTGTACTATCCATCACCCGACCCTCGAAGGATTGGGGACGCGATTGCTTACGGTTTTGCTGTTCCCTCTTTGGTCCTTAAGCACTGCACCCCCCACAGAGAGCTGTTTCGAGAAGCTCTCGACCTGCTTTACCTCTCCTCGGACAACGCGCGGGCTGAGGGTTTCGGTTGAAGGATCAGCAATTTCCGATCCACCGTCCGCCAGGCCCTGGATCCCCGCGAGAAGAGTGCTCGGAACTCTTCTTCCCAGAGCTGGCGCGCCTGGCTTCTGAGAGGTGTGGACCCAGGGGGGGAAATGTTCACCTACGTACCAAAGCTCCTGCCCCTTGGCAGCCCTGCACGGTGCTGGAGTGCAGCGGGCGCGTGGTGAGCGACCCGCAGGGTATTTTGAATTTTGAAGCCACTCGGTACCATGGTCTTTGGAGAGCTTCGCCCACGCCCCCGCCTGCCCCCGCCCGCGTGGAGCCCGCTCCTCCTTTGCCGTCGCTCGAGCTGGACGCGGTTCGAAAAAAATGTCTTCGGCACAAAGAGAGATCGGCTGTGGCTTCCGATGGTTTTTACATCCGTCACTTTGGATGGCTCTCTGACCAAGGGCTCACCTGTTTTCTTTCTCTCTTCCTGGTCATGGAAACCTCTGGTCTCCTGCCTGCGCAAATTGAAATCATTCTGACGCATTTGATCCCCAAGCTCCCCGTGGGAGTTAGGCCCATTGATGTGTGTTCTGCTCACTGCACAGAGTGGCCCATTGCGGATGCTTGGGAGCGCGCTCATTCGCGCAACTATTTCGCCGCTGGCAGCTTCACGGGCGCAGGGGACACCGTCTGGCGCCAGATTCTTCGTGCCGGGGGAGAAGTTGCTCAGGGCCTTGTTTCGTGTAACCTCCTTTGGGACTTCGTCAAGTACTACGAAACTCTCCCTCTTCGGCAGCTCCGGGCCAGATGCAATGCCCACAACTTCCCTTTGGCTGTCAGCAGGCCCGCTATTCGTGCTTATAGTTATCCTCGGCATGTGTGTCTTCAGGCGATGGTCACTAGTGCCTCATATGCTAGATTCGACGTTGTCGATGGTTGTAGTTTGGCTACCACTATGATACGAGTGAACAATATCGGGCCTCTTGATTCCATCGCCCGGAGTCCCCACACGGATTTCAAGCTCTACATCGACAATAGCAGTACCGCAGTGGTAGGCACCCACCGCGAAGCGGTCGAAGGCGTTGCGCAAGGAGCTCTCGCCCTTCAGAACGCAGCTCACGATATTGGTGCCACTCTCTCGGCCGACAAGGCCACGCTGATATGCAGCTCCAAGACCGTCGGCCTCGAGATGCAGGACGCGTTGGGGCTCGAACTATCGGGGCCCCTTGTTTCTTCGGTAGTGAATTTAGGAGTTGACGATACCCAGGGCGCCCCCTTTAGGCAGGGAGGTAAGAACGCTCGAGACAGGTGGACGGGGTCAACCGTGCCAAGCGCTTGGGGAGTACGCCAGAGTTCTCAACCGCAAGCGGCTCCGTAGGATTTGGGTCGCTGGCCCCCTCCCCGTCTCTTCGTATGGGGCGGAGTGCTATGGTTTGTCCCCTTTCGAAGGTCCTTTCCCTTCGGCGGAGCTTGGGTCGCCTGATCAAGCCTTCCACTGGTCAGGGATCTTCGTCTGCCCGCATGCTCCTCGAAGGGGACCCCACTAGGCTCACCCAGGTTTCGGTTGTTTGTAGATGGCACCATGAGCTGTGGGCCTCGGTGAACAGTTTGCACGAAGCGGCACTGCCGCTTCCTTCCCTCAGGCGGTGGTGGAAAAATGTTGTTGAGCGCCCTCCCCGCACTTGGAGGGGGGCCTCGGGCCCCCTCTCTGGTATGTCCCTTACGCTTCAAAGACTGGGGTGGGCAATGCCTGAGTTCAATCGTCTGCAGGATGATCTCGGCAGCACGCGCGAGCTTTTCTTCACTTTCCCAGCTCTTCTCAGGAGTCACCTTCGCGCAGCCGTCCTTAGGAGACTCGAGCGCGGTTTAGCGCACAAGCACTGCTTCGTGCACGGCAGGCTCTGCTACGACGTTGCCCCCTCCTACCTGCGTTCCTCCAAGTACACCCCTTCCCAGAAAAGATGATTCTCTTGCACAGCTGTGCTCTAGAGCTCGGACATCTTTATTTTCGTGTCGTGTCGTGTCGTTCGTCCCCCTGCCCCCCCCCTGCCCCGCCCCGTCCAGGCTCCCCAGGGCAGCCCCCCTGGGCCTCGGACAACTTTAGTTTCGTGTCGTGTCGTGTCGTTCGTCCCCCTGCCCCCCCCCCCCACCCAGGCTTCCCAGGGCAGCCCCCCTGAGCCTCGGACACCTTTATTCTCTTGCACAGCTGTGCTCTAGAGCTCGGACATCTTTATTTTCGTCGTTCGTCGTGTCGGTCGTCCCCCTCGCCCCCCCCCTGCCCACGCTTCCCAGGGTAGCCCCCCTGGGCCACGGAACCCTTATTTTCGTCGTTCGTCGTGTCGTTCGTCCCCCCCCCGTCCCCCTCGCCCCCCCCCCCCCCTGTCCACGCTTCCC
The DNA here is from genome assembly GCA_963575745.1 of Prorocentrum cordatum. Classification (NCBI taxonomy): domain Eukaryota; class Dinophyceae; order Prorocentrales; family Prorocentraceae; genus Prorocentrum; species Prorocentrum cordatum. Next base: position 73,278 of record CAUYUJ010014816.1, on the reverse strand, counting down.
AGGGTACCCCTCGCCCCCCCCTGTCCACGCTTCCCAGGGTAGCCCCCCTGGGCCACGGAACCCTTTATTTTCTTCGTTCGTCGTGTCGTTCGTCCCCCCCCCTGTCCACGCTTCCCAGGGTAGCCCCCCTGGGCCACGAAGGCACTCTTGGCCAAGGCCTAGAAACAAAACCAGGCCAGGCCCCAGAAATCATCGTCGTCGTCGTCCTCCTCCTCCGCTTTCTTCCTGGATCCTCCGAAACCCCTCCTGGAGGAAGGAGGCCAGGGCCTCCTGTCCTTCGCAGCTCCTTTGTGCAAGAGCCAGGGCACGCGTGCCACTTGTTTTCGTGTCGTGTCGTGTCGTTCGTCTCCCTGCCACCCCCCCTGCCTCCGCCACCCCCCCCCCGCCCAAGCTTCCCAAGGCAGCCCCCCTGAGCGTCGGACACCCTTGTGCAAGAGCCAGGGCACGCGTGCCACTTGTTTAGATGGTGTGTGTGTGAAAGGATTTGAACCCGCATGAAGGCCCGCAGCGGAGGTTATCAGTTCCCGCTCGAGCGCGAGCTCTGCGGCGGCCCTATCGAGTCGATGCCCCATCGTCTTTACAAGTGCCCGAAACTCGCCGAGGAACGGGAAGAACTTGGAGAGGAACTCTTTGGGGTCTCTCACTGATTACGTTACCTCCTCCGACAAGCTGTTCGCCGTCACTCATGGACCCCCCCCCTCACCCTGGAGACCGCCACCCTCCTCCTGTGCAAAAGGACGACGACTCCCTGGACTTAGTTTGGCACAGTCAACCCCCCAGCCAGGTGCGTTTGAAGGTGTTATTGTTGTTGATGGTTCTTGTTCCAGGCGCGCGATAAAAGAGTTTTCAAGGGTCTCTTGGAGCGTTGCGGTCTACAGCCCCGACCAGGAGCTCTTGGCCTCAGCCTCTGGGCCTGCGTGGGCCCACGTGCCCCAGACGCCCCAGGCGGGTGAGTTGTGTACGTTCCTTGCTGGGGTCCAGCTCGTGGAGGGTCCCAGCGCGATGATTTACGATTGCCAAAATGTTGTGAACTCCTTTCCGCAGACGCGCGCTGCCCAGCTTAGCGATAAGAAGGCCTACGCATGCCACATGTTACAAGCGCGCGAAGCCGAAGGTTTCAAGCACTTAATTCCCCTACCACATGTTCGATCGCACCAATCGATCGAAGATGAATCCATCTCGAGTCAGCAGCGATTTTGGAGACTTGGAAACGACCAAGTCGATCAGCTGGCCAAGCGAGCGCTCGCCCGTCACCCCTCGGACAGTGATCTCGAGGAGGAAGCCCAGCGCGGCATTCAAGTTGCACGTGCTTTTTGTATTCTGGCGACGCATCGTTTGCCCAAGTTTCCTCTGTTGAAAGATGTTGGCGAGGTTGAGTGCGCGCGTCATCCCAGGCCAGATAGACCCCCAACGGAAAAGCACGAATGGTTTCACTACGGCTCCTTCTGGAAGCGCCCGAATTGCCTGCAAGTCAGCCGCAAGAAGTGACCGTCCAAACCTATTGTCGTTCCCAGCCCTGGTCAACGAGAGCTGCCTTTAGACGAAATTCGAAGCGTTGGTCATACCTGTATTGATCTGGACTGTTCAGACGGAGCTGTTGTTCTCATTTGTACCTCCTGCAAGGCTTGCAGCTCGCACGGGGGGCACAAGGGGTTGCGAGAGAAATGCCTAGGCAAACCCACGCGCGTCGGTAAAAGGGTCTGGTCCGTGGTCAGCAAAGGAAGACACCCCAAGCGGTCTGCCGTCTCTGTCGAATGCCCCCTCTGGCCAGCGGACCTGGACTCTATCACCCGTGGCCCTTACAGACACGTCCGCCCGTCTGGCCCCCGTCCCGACACGGACTCGGAAGACGAAGCCAGACAGCAGGATGTGGCCAAGGCTTTGGCGCAGTCCCTGGAACTCAGTTCGGTCGCCCGTCGCCATGCCTCCCTGTCGCAAGCCGAAGCGTCGGGTCACGTAGGCGCGCAACACGGCGACCCAATGTCCTCTGGCGATTCGGGCTAGCTTCATTTACATCTGTTGTGTGCCGACATGTTTGTTTTTACTTTGGCAGCCAGGCCCACACCAGTGATGAGGCCTGCTCGTCGTCCTGGCGGTTTTTTTACACCAGGGGTGAGCATTGCCGAGTCGTCCTGGCGTCGCCCAGTTATTCAAGTACCCCGACCCGGCGTGTGAGTTACAAGGAGTCTCAGCTACAGCCTCGAGGCTGAGCCTCAGCCTCCGGGGGGGTTGTCGGGGTGGCTCTGCCGGGGAAGGGGGGGTGGGGTGGGGGGGGGGGGGCGAGTTTCCGGCGGATGCGTTTTTTGACACCCCTCACAAGGATCGTGGCCTCCGAGGGGGTTCCGAACTCGAGTGCCACCCCTCCCGCACCAAGAGGCTCCGAAGAAGCCTCCAAGAGGCCCCAAGGGGCCCAGAAGAGGCCCCCAAGAAGCCCCAAGAGACTCCCAAGAGACCCCCAAGAGTTTTGTTTTCCCCCCCAAACCTCCAGCGGCTCCCGCCAAGAGGCCCGTTCGCCGCCGACGGCGGCATGCCTCAGGCCTGAATGGCCTGGTTCAGCTGGTCCTCCAGCTCGAACTCGTACGTTGGCTGGCCCCCCAGCCTCATCTGCACCATCATGTTCACCATGCTCACATAGTGCAACTGGTGCTCCCCCATGCGGAGCTCGCTCTCAAGCCCCCCGCCGCACAGGCAGGACTGTTCCCTGCTCCAACGGCTTGCCATTCTGTGGATTCTTCCCAGCCAGAATCCTGTCTCGCTTCTTCCTCTTTGCGTCGTCCTTTGTGGATCGCCCACGAGGAGCTAGCGGGCCTGGGCATGCCACGCCCAAACCCGCCCTTCGCCTCGCCGAGTGTGCCCCGCACACCACACACACGACGTACGGTCCATGAACTTCGACACGATGAGCCCTGTCCTGCCCCTCGGGCTCTGCACGATCTTCGTGTTGTACCTCTGGGCGCGCTGCCACTGCTGCTGCTGCAGCTGCCGCCGCGATGGCCACGCTGGCTTCCAGCGACCTGCCTGTCCCCGAGCTGCTCGAGCCTGTCGCCTGCCACCGTGGTCGTACGCAATCCGCTTGCCACAGCTTTATGCGCATCCTCTTGGACGCCGCACGCATGCCACACCTCATGCATACCTGCCACCCACCCGTCTCCACAATATCGTGCTCGGTCAGGGTGAGCAGCGGCTTTGGCACTCTTCGTCTCGGCACTCCTTTTCTTGGGGCGGCACGTCTGGCCACGCACCGCCCATCTTTTGGTACCACCATCCTATATTCTGCAGCGCCCAACGCACACGCCCTGCAAGGTCCTCAAGCGCCTGGTGCTTGCCGTAGTTCGCGTCCTGCTCCGCGCCCGCCTTCGCCAGCAAGTCAACCTCACTGTTGCCCTTCGCAATCTTCAGGTCGTCGCCCTCAAGCTGCTGGATCCGGGCCTTGGACCTGTGGGCCTTCACGTGCTTCACGCATTGTACATCCAGGTCCAGGTCCTTTACCTTGCGCAAAATCCTTCGCCATAGGTCTGCATGCGGTCGCTTCCAGCTCGTGCACCACCGCTCACCTTTCTGCAAACCTTCCAGGATGCCCTTGTGGTCTGTGTACACCCGACCAGGCGGCAGCATCCGCTCACATCTCTGCTCTCTTAACCCTCCTATGGATCGGCAGTGTACAAGGCAACGGGCCCCACATCTGCATCTTCGCCGTGCCATTGTCGGTGAGCGACATAGCTGCCCAGCCCGTTTGCGCCCAGTCGCTGTACCCGAGCTTTGAGCCATCACAGACGATGTCGCCTGTGAGATAGTCCTCATCACCGTCGACCACCTGCTCGTAGTACTGGTCCTCCGCAATGCCAATGAACTTCCAGTCCGCCTCTGGAGGCCTCACCAGCCCCCGCGTCCACAGCATGTTGGTGTCCTGCTGCTCGGCTACGTGCTGCCAGTCCGCCTGCGCCTTCAGACGCTGGTCCCTGAGCGCGCTGCACTTGTAGTACCGATGGTGTTCGGTGCCCACCGCCTCACCGCAAGCCATGCAGATGTCCGTGGGCACGATACTACATTTGCTAAGCTTCTCCATAGTCCACGCACCTCCGATGAAGATCTTCTTCGCTGCATTCTTGGCATGCTTCGGGAAATCACGTGCTCGCAACTGCGCCACCGCTGGTGCCACCAAAGGCATTGGGCTCAGGCTTCTGAGCTCCTCTGCCTGCGTCCACTCCTCCCATGGGGGTCGCCTGCACGTCCTTGCGCACCATCGCTGCGATGTCCATAGGGCACAGCTCCTGCATGTTCAGCTCGTAGCCCTCCTTCGAGACAAAAGTATGCCACGCAGGCCACGCCCACTTGGCCCTTCTCATGGACATGATGACTGCCCCTGCTGGCCCCCGCACTCGGGCCCACGCTGGCTTCATGCCGACCCCCTGCTGCTGCCGTCTCCACGCCTGCTGCAACAGGGTGCCCATGCTGCCCCACTGTCCTGCTCCATCCTCGTCTTGTGCGCTATGCCACACTGCTCGCGCCCACCTTGTGATCGGCGCCTCGGCGACCTCGTGCGTCGGCTCCTCCTGCGCAACCGCCAGCTGGAGGGTGAGGCTACGGGCTCCACGACCACCTGGTAGTAATCGCCCTGTCTCACGTCGTAGCTGTCGCAGCTGGTGGTCTGGCATACCTAAGCACTTACACCCGTACAAGACCGAGCGCTTTAAGCCACACTTGAACACCAAGCCAACACCCCTGGCCATCTTGCGCCCGCCCTTCAAGGTGAGCAGCCTCCGACTCCTGGCCTTCATAGTAGCATGCCTCTTGCCGTTCTCGGCATTCGCCGCCGTGCCGCGCGTGACGACGTCAACCCCCAAGTACGGGCAGGCCCTCACCACTGGCAACCCACGCTCTCGCATCGGCCCTGTAACGGCCTTTCGCGCCCACTTTGTGCTCGCCATTACCGCGCCTTTACCCTTGCTGCCCACCGAGAACTTCAGGCCTATCTTCTCGAAGCCTCTGAAGCAACTGTCGATTGTCTCTCCGAACCCCGTAACAATGCACTGGTGCTGCTGTCGTAACCGCACACACAAATCGTCCACATACATTCTCCAGCGCGCCCTTGGCCTCTCCACCACCAAGCCGTCCACCGTGGACTGGATGACCATCTTCAAGAAGCACACTGAGAACTTGCTACCCGCGACGATGGTGGCCACCGTCTGGGTCTCGCTGGCCACCGAGTCACCCACAATGAGGCGCCTGCTCATGGCGACATATGAGCACACCACAGCCAGCACCCCCGTGTTGAAGTTGAGTTGCTTGCCTGCTTCCCACAATACGTGCAAGCTGACCTTCTCGAAAGCCTTCGCCAAGTCCAACACCGCCGTGATCGTAGCCTGCGTCTCCTCGCTCTGCTCATCCGCGTCGTCCATCTCGTGGCTGAGCAACACCTCCCAGGCCGCGTCCTCCGCCGCCTTGCCGTAGCTCGTGCAACCCCAGCTCCTGTAGTTCTGCTCGGCCCATTTGATCATGCACGGCTCCCGCATAATTTCCCACACCCTGATGGCTGTGGGCAGCAAACCGATGACCCTGTCCGCGGTGAAGGTCTTCGGGATAATGAAGAACAACACTGTGCCCATGTGGATGGGCCAGTACAAGGTCCGTTCCACCTCCATGTAGAAGTCCAACAGCTTGTCGTACGCTTCGTCCGACGCGCCCTGGCGGGCTACCTCCTTGAGCTTGTCCACATCTTGTCCCGTGAAAGGCTGGAGCTTGTCGCGCTCTTCGCACTCCCACGGTCTTACCTCCTCCTGGATCTGCTCGCCGACCCTCCAGATCTGTTTCCACTCCCTGAGGGTGTACTCCGCCGCCTCTATGGGGTCTGCCGGGTCCTCCATGGTATCTCCCCTGCGTGGCCTCCATGCGGTAGCAGCCTTGCTTAGCTTGTGTAGGCCACCCGCTGCACCTGCTGCCGCCTCCTGCAGCCTGTCTGCCCACCGTGCACGCCTCTCCTTGAAGAGCTTCTGGTCGTACTCCTTCATCTTGGCCTGGCTTCCTTGCATCCATTGCTGCAACTTCGCCTCTTGTAACGCTCCTCGGAGTAACCCAGCAGCCAGCAAGCCGCACCTGGCCTGCCACTTGCCCTGCCCCACATCGTTTAGGTGCTTCGTCCGCTGGCGCGTGATGATGAACTGTCGTTGCCTCCCGCTGCCGTCGCCTCTGGATGTCACCTGTTCTCGCCATCTTGAGCCTAGAGTATGCCCCATGCAAAGTCTGCAAGGTCTTTGCCAACCACCTCCACCATGCTGCTTCTCTAGCTGCTGGCGGAACGTTGGCACCGCCGAAGTTGAGCGGCTTGATCCTCCAAGTCGGCTCCTCCGCCCGTCCTGCTGCAGGATGGTCCGGTGCCCATACTAGACCTCGTACTGCAAAGGCCTCCTGCTCCAGTGTCTGCATATACTGCTTCCACACCTGGTTGGCCTCCTCCTGCGACCCGAAACTCGCGATGTCCTGGTACCTAGGCGGCGCTGGTGTGCAACCAATGCCCATCTCTGGCAGAGCCTTCGGCTTCTCCAGCACCCTGACCAAGCGTTCCTTCACCTTTAGCCTGAGAGTGAGCCCCACTGGCTTGCGGGGCGCCGACGGCCACTCCTCCTGCACTCTGACATCCATCACCTGGCTGACCAGGCTGCCCGAGACGATGAAATAGTCGATCTCGCTTGTACCATGCGCATGTCTGCACGTGCCGCACCTGGCTCCTGACGCTACAACTCGCGCCTTGGCCATCTTGACGCTTTCTACCTCCGTCATCTTCTCGGGCGCCACCTGGAAATCGCCCCCGATGATCCACGGCGCTCCAATCGCCTCCAATTGTCCAATCACCTTGTTGATGATCTCCGTGTTCCTGAACGTCATACCCTCCGCCGTCCACAAGTAGACCGAAGCGTAGATGATGCCCTTACCGACCGCTAACCACGCAGCTACAGCCCTCCCTGGACTGTTGCGCGGTGACAGGTCCCACTTCTCCTTGCCATACAGGTAGGTCATGCCTATGCACCTGGGCGCCACCACCGCAACGCCCGCTGAGGCACCTGCTTCTCCACCTGGCCCTATGGTCTGATTCGCTGCTACGCCGCCGAACTGGTACCCCTGACCTTCATGCTCTGCGACGCCACCGCGATCCTGTCATCCATGAGTCGATGCTCCTGCACTGCGTAGCACTGCAGCTTGCCCCCTTCAGATCCTTCGATCATTTCCTTGATGGTGCCCCACCCCGAACCGTTGAAAGTCCACAATGTGAGGCTCTCATGCTTGTTCTTGCGCAGCCTGCTAGGATCGCTTGGCCCGCTTGTTATGCTCCGCCAGGCTGACGCACACCTCCATCCAACGCTTTCGCTGTGCTTCGCTGGCGTCCGCGGGAATCCCTCCTGCATGTAGCCACTCTTGTTCTTCAGGTGACAGCTGCGGACCCTGCTCGCGTTCATCTTGCGTTCCTCTGGCTGCACCTTTGCCCCCACTGTTGCCACCAGCAGGAGCACCACAAGCCTCCTCAGTGTCCATGCCGTCCTCGTCGTCCCTGGGCTCCTCCTTGACGTTGTCCAGCACTTTGCCGAGCGCAGCGAACAACTGCTCGTACTCCGCCTTGCTGATGCCGCTGCCTTCGACGGCACTCTCGTACTGCTTCTGCATGGCCGTGAGGAAGCCCTTGCCTTTGACGGATACGTCCTGGACCTTAAGCTCCGACTCCTTGGCCCTTGCGACCTCAAGCTGCTCCCTCTTCTTGGTGAGCTTCTCCTGTGCCTCCTGCATGGCCTTCTGGTGCCGCTTGACCTCGTCGATGATTGCCGCCTCCTCCTTCTCCAGCTTCTCTCTGGCCACCCGTGCCAATGTGAGCTGGACCGAGTGCGGCTTCGTGCTTCGCTTGGCATCCTTGGCTCGCATGTAGCGTTCCTGAGCCTGCTGGTGCTCGACCGACTGGTTTCCCCACTCGGTCTTGCAGGACTGGGCCCACCTGAAGAGCTTATCCAAGTCCACAGGCTTCTCGTCGTCATCCTCCTGCGTGGCGTGCTGCTGCTTCTTGAGACCCTGCAGCTCTGCCCGCATGAAGTCCACCTGCTTCTGGAGAGCTGCCTCCCGCTTTGTCGGGCCCTGCAGCACGTCCTTGTACGTGAGTTCTTTGCGCGGTCCAAGGGTCCCACACCCCCGACAGTTCTCGCGCGTTGCGCAGTTGTCCGCCGTCCCACAGCTGCAAGACCAGTAATCGTTGTACGAGCGCGGCCATCCCCCAGCCGACATCGTGCGCCCGTCTGCCGAACGGTAAACCGATCTGCCTGCCGCGGTTTAGCGGTATCCCTTTGACCACCAGGGCGAAAGCCCCAAGTGATAGTCATCTTGAGCCAAAATGGCCACGGAAGAGACCCTCAAGAGTCCCCCAAGTGGCCCCAAGAGGCCCACGAGGCCCCCAAGAAGCCCCGAGAGGCCTCCAAGAGGCCCCCAGAGGTCCCGGCCAACCACGATATCCCTACCAGCGTCCATGAGGCCTCTGACCCACCACCCACGCACGGTGGTGGGATAGGCCGACGGCCACTGGATAAATGCGGAATGAAAGGGGGAAGGAAGGGAAAAGAGAGGAGGGACGAGGGCGAAGAAGGATCACATCAGTCGGAGCGCCCCGGATCGGCGGCACTGGCCGAAGGCCACTACAATATTATGTTGTGTGGTTGTGCGCGAGTCTCGGCACGCGTACCAGGCACCCCATTTGTGGGGGAAGGAGCGCTCATGCTCGCCACGCTCTACCCACCGCTGCCCCTCCTCCTTGTCAGCCGTCCTCCTACTGCAAATACGCCCCTGCTCGCCTCGCTCTCCCCCCTGCTCTCCCACCCTCCTCGTCTTCCCCTCCTCATCCCTCTCCCGCCCCCTCCTCGTCCTCCTCCTCCCCCCTCGCACCTCCTCCTCCTCGCCCCTCCTGTTCCCTAGCGTCCTCCGCCATCTGCTCCTCAATACCCTCGTCGTCCTCGTCGTCGCCGTCTTCAGGGTCGGCGGCACCGGCCGTAAGGCCTTCGCAAGAAGGAAAGAGCCTGGGTGCACGAAGAGGTCTAGAGGGACAATCACGGAATGACCTAAGGAACCGAGCCCGAAGCTGTCCTTCCTGCAGCGTCTTGACTGTACTCGTTCCCGTCCCTTTTTGCGACCCAGTCCTCCGTATGCCTCTGGGGACCTCCAGAGGCCTCCGTGGGGGGGGGGCCTTCTGAGGCATCTGGAGCCATCCGGAGGCCTCCCGAGATCCAGAATCTTGGTGTGACAAGAATGCCGAGTTGTCCCCCATGTTTCCGACACTGAGGGACGCCTCCCAGAGATCCGAGGCTTCGACGAAATTGGAGCCGACAAATTTTGCCCAGTTTTGACCGCCAGGAAAAATCAAAAACAAATCAGGACGAAAGACTGATCCTGGGGCCGTCGTCCAGATCCTCGAGGACCCACGCATCGAACAAATGGGAGCAACGGATATCTGGGCTCCTGGCGCAGGGGCCGTCAGAGCGCGGCAGGATGAAAGAACGCCTCCCTACGGGGAAGGGGCCGAAAGCCCTGGAACCCACGGATTGAACTGATCAATCCGCCAGGGGTCTGGGGGGGCTCGAGCGCGTCGTCGCCGCCGTGCCTCCCCGCCGCCGCTTCGGCCAGAAGAGGGGAGAGGGAGAGAAAAGGGGGAAGACAAGGGGGAGGGGCGGGGAGGGGATGCTCTCTCTCGGACCGGCGGCTTGCTCTCCTCCGCTCTCTTCCCTCATCCTGATGATCTGATTAGTATTGCCATCTTTCCTCCTCCTCATCCACCACCTCCTGATATCCTGATGGCACTGGCGTGCTCCGCACGCTACCGCCTCCTCCTCCTCCTCCTCCTCCTCCTCCTCCTTCTTTTCCCCCTCCTCCTCCTCCTCCTCCTCCTCCTCCGCCTCCTCCCTCCTCCTCCTCCTCCTCCTCCTCCTCCTCCTCCTCCTCCTCCCTCCTCCTCCCCCTCCTCCTCCTCCTCCTCCTCCTCCTTCTCCCCCTCCTCCTCCTCCTCCTCCTCCTCCTCCTCCTCCTCCTCCTCTTCTCCTCCTCCTCCTCCTCCTCCTCCTCCTCCTCCTCCTCCTCCTCCTCCTCCTCCTTCTCGTCCTCCTCCTCCTCCTCCTCCTCCGCCGCCTCTATGGGGTCTGCCGAGTCCTCCATGGTATCTCCCCTGCGTGGCCTCCATGCGGTAGCAGCCTTGCTTAGCTTGTGTAGGCCACCCGCTGCACCTGCTGCCGCCTCGTGCAGCCTGTCTGCCCACCGTGCACGCCTCTCCTTGAAGAGCTTCTGGTCGTACTCCTTCATCTTGGCCTGGCTTCCTTGCATCCATTGCTGCAACTTCGCCTCTTGTAACGCTCCTCGGAGTAACCCAGCAGCCAGCAAGCCGCACCTGGCCTGCCACTTGCCCTGCCCCACAGCGTTTAGGTGCTTCGTCCGCTGGCGCGTGATGATGAACTGTCGTTGCCTCCCGCTGCCGTCGCCTCTGGATGTCACCTGTTCTCGCCATCTTGAGCCTAGAGTATGCCCCATGCAAAGTCTGCAAGGTCTTTGCCAACCACCTCCACCATACTGCTTCTCTAGCTGCTGGCGGAACGTTGGCACCGCCGAAGTTGAGCGGCTTGATCCTCCAAGTCGGCTCCTCCGCCCGTCCTGCTGCAGGATGGTCCGGTGCCCATACTAGACCTCGTACTGCAAAGGCCTCCTGCTCCAGTGTCTGCATATACTGCTTCCACACCTGGTTGGCCTCCTCCTGCGACCCGAAACTCGCGATGTCCTGGTACCTAGGCGGCGCTGGTGTGCAACCAATGCCCATCTCTGGCAGAGCCTTCGGCTTCTCCAGCACCCTGACCAAGCGTTCCTTCACCTTTAGCCTGAGAGTGAGCCCCACTGGCTTGTGGGGCGCCGACGGCCACTCCTCCTGCACTCTGACATCCATCACCTGGCTGACCAGGCTGCCCGAGACGATGAAATAGTCGATCTCGCTTGTACCATGCGCATGTCTGCACGTGCCGCACCTGGCTCCTGACGCTACAACTCGCGCCTTGGCCATCTTGACGCTTTCTACCTCCGTCATCTTCTCGGGCGCCACCTGGAAATCGCCCCCGATGATCCACGGCGCTCCAATCGCCTCCAATTGTCCAATCACCTTGTTGATGATCTCCGTGTTCCTGAACGCCATACCCTCCGCCGTCCACAAGTAGACCGAAGCGTAGATGATGCCCTTACCGACCGCTAACCACACAGCTACAGCCCTCCCTGGACTGTTGCGCGGTGACAGGTCCCACTTCTCCTTGCCATACAGGTAGGTCATGCCTATGCACCTGGGCGCCACCACCGCAACGCCCGCTGAGGCACCTGCTTCTCCACCTGGGCCTATGGTCTGATTCGCTGCTACGCCGCCGAACTGGTACCCCTGACCTTCATGCTCTGCGACACCACCGCGATCCTGTCATCCATGAGTCGATGCTCCTGCACTGCGTAGCACTGCAGCTTGCCCCCTTTTCAGATCCTTCGATCATTTCCTTGATGGCGCCCCACCCCGAACCGTTGAAAGTCCACAATGTGAGGCTCTCATGCTTGTTCTTGCGCAGCCTGCTAGGATCGCTTGGCCCGCTTGTTATGCTCCGCCAGGCTGACGCACACCTCCATCCAACGCTTTCGCTGTGCTTCGCTGGCGTCCGCGGGAATCCCTCCTGCATGTAGCCACTCTTGTTCTTCAGGTGACAGCTGCGGACCCTGCTCGCGTTCATCTTGCGTTCCTCTGGCTGCACCTTTGCCCCCACTGTTGCCACCAGCAGGAGCACCACAAGCCTCCTCAGTGTCCATGCCGTCCTCGTCGTCCCTGGGCTCCTCCTTGACGTTGTCCAGCACTTTGCCGAGCGCAGCGAACAACTGCTCGTACTCCGCCTTGCTGATGCCGCTGCCTTCGACGGCACTCTCGTACTGCTTCTGCATGGCCGTGAGGAAGCCCTTGCCTTTGACGGATACGTCCTGGACCTTAAGCTCCGACTCCTTGGCCCTTGCGACCTCAAGCTGCTCCCTCTTCTTGGTGAGCTTCTCCTGTGCCTCCTGCATGGCCTTCTGGTGCCGCTTGACCTCGTCGATGATTGCCGCCTCCTCCTTCTCCAGCTTCTCTCTGGCCACCCGTGCCAATGTGAGCTGGACCGAGTGCGGCTTCGTGCTTCGCTTGGCATCCTTGGCTCGCATGTAGCGCTCCTGAGCCTGCTGGTGCTCGACCGACTGGTTTCCCCACTCGGTCTTGCAGGACTGGGCCCACCTGAAGAGCTTATCCAAGTCCACAGGCTTCTCGTCGTCATCCTCCTGCGTGGCGTGCTGCTGCTTCTTGAGGCCCTGCAGCTCTGCCCGCATGAAGTCCACCTGCTTCTGGAGAGCTGCCTCCCGCTTTGTCGGGCCCTGCAGCGCGTCCTTGTACGTGAGTTCTTTGCGCGGTCCAAGGGTCCCACACCCCCGACAGTTCTCGCGCGTTGCGCAGTTGTCCGCCGTCCCACAGCTGCAAGACCAGTAATCGTTGTACGAGCGCGGCCATCCCCCAGCCGACATCGTGCGCCCGTCTGCCGAACGGTAAACCGATCTGCCTGCCGCGGTTTAGCGGTATCCCTTTGACCACCAGGGCGAAAGCCCCAAGTGATAGTCATCTTGAGCCAAAATGGCTACGGAAGAGACCCCCAAGCGTCCCCCAAGTGGCCCCAAGAGGCCCACGAGGCCCCCAAGAAGCCCCGAGAGGCCTCCAAGAGGCCCCCAGAGGTCCCGGCCAACCACGATATCCCTACCAGCGTCCATGAGGCCTCTGACCCACCACCCACGCACGGTGGTGGGATAGGCCGACGGCCACTGGATAAATGCGGAATGAAAGGGGGAAGGAAGGGAAAAGAGAGGAGGGACGAGGGCGAAGAAGGATCACATCAGTCGGAGCGCCCCGGATCGGCGGCACTGGCCGAAGGCCACTACAATATTATGTTGTGTGGTTGTGCGCGAGTCTCGGCACGCGTACCAGGCACCCCATTTGTGGGGGAAGGAGCGCCGCACGCGCGGAGGTGCTCACACCTTTGGGCTTGGCACGAGGGCGGATCGGACACAAGTCCGCCATGACCGTTGCTATGCCCCAGGTCTAGCTCATCGCCCTGGCGTTCTCTACACCAGGGGTGAGCATTGCGTGGCGACCGTGGCGTCGACTACGCCTAAGCTAGTCATGTTCTGTGCGTGTTTGGGTGCGCGTGCTGCACGAGTGTCAGGCACCCCAGTTGTGGGGGAAGGTGCGCTGCACGTGTGGAGGGGCTCACCCTGTGGGCCGTGCACGGGCGTTGGATTTCTTGCCCTCCCTGACCGATGCTATGCCACAGGTTTCTGCTTCTTATCCCTGGCCCTGCGCTGGGGTTGTATAGGGGGGGTAGGGCTTCGTACTGGCGGGAGGTGCAGGTTACGCAGTCTGCCTTAGAACCCGAGCCTTGGGGTTCCTCCTGTCGTCATTGCCCCCACACAGACACACACACACACACACGCTCGTTTCCCTATGTGGGCTCTTTTGTCCCTGGAGCACGGCTTGGGCGGCCCTTTCGGGCCCCCTGGCGACCGATGCGCAGGGACTTCCAATGGGGGCCTCGGGCACGGGGGTGGCCTGGGAATCCAGCCGCCCCGACCGTCGCCCCTCCTCACACCTTCTCCCCTTCCTTGCGGGGAGGAGACCAATCTCCCTGGTGCAATGCCGTCTACGGATGGTTCTCACGCCAAACGTGCGTCTGCTGAGGGGTTCTCCCCCCTCTATTGTACCAAAATCCTCACCTCTGGTTCGCATCTCCACAAGTGTTGAAACTTTCCGGGGGTGAAAACAATCTTCCGTCTCCTCCTCCTCCTCCTCCTACTCCTCGTCCTCCGCCTCCTCTTCCTCCTCCTCCCTCCTCCTCCTCCTCCTCCTCCTCCTCCTCCGTCTCCTCCTCCTACTTCTCCTCCACCTCCTCCTCCTCCTCCTCTTCCTCCTCCTCTTCCTGCTCCTCCGCCTCCTCCTCCTCCTCCTCCTCCTCCTCCGCCTCTTCCTCCTCCTGCTTCTCCTCCTCATCATCAGCATCAGCAGCATCATCAGCATCAGCATCATCATCATCATCATCATCATCATCATCATCATCATCAGCATCATAATCACCAACAACAACATCATCATCATCATCAGCATCATCATCATCATCATCCTCATCCTCATCCACATCCTCATCATCACCATCACCATCACCATCATCATCATCATCATCATCATCATCACCAAAACCATCACCAACACCATCATCATCATCATCGTCATCATCGTCGTCGTCATCATCATCATCATCAGCATCATCATCATCATCATCATCATCATCAGCATCATCATCACCATCACCATCATCACCATCATCACCACCATCCTCATCCTCATCATCATCCTCATCCTCATCCTCATCCTCATCATCCTCATCCGCATCATCATCATCGACGTCATCATCGTCATCATCATCATCATCGTCATCATCATCATCACCATCATCACCATCAGCATCCTCATCCTCATCCTCATCCTCATCATCATCATCATCACCATCATCATCATCATCATCATCGTCATCTCCATCACCATCAGAATTACCATCATCATCATCATCATCATCATCGTCGTCATCGTCATCGTCATCGTCATCGTCATCGTCATCGTCATCATCAGCAGCATCAGCATCAGCATCAGCATCAGCATCAGCATCAGAATCATCATCATCATCATCATCACCGTCACCATCATCATCATCATCATCATCAGCAGCAGCATCATCATCATCATCATCATCATCATCATCATCATCATCATCATCATCATCATCATCATCATCATCATCATCAATCATCAATCATCAATCATCAATCATCAATCATCATCATCATCATCATCATCATCATCATCATCATCATCATCCTCCCACTCATCATCATCATCAGCAGCATCATCTTCACCATCACCATCACCATCACACCATCCTCATCCTCATCATCATCCTGCATCCTCATCCTCATCCTCATCATCATCTTCATCCTCATCATCATCATCATCATCATCATCATCATCTTCGTCGTCATCATCGTCATCATCATCGTCATCATCATCATCGCCACCATCATCACCATCAGCATCCTCATCCTCATCCTCATCCTCATCCTCATCATCATCACCATCATCATCATCATCATCATCACCATCACCAACACCATTACCATCATCATCATCATCATCATCATCGTCATCGTCATCGTCATCGTCATCATCATCATCAGCAGCATCAGCATCAGCATCAGCATCAGCATCATCATCATCATCAGCAGCACCATCATTAGCATCATCATCATTATTATCATCATCATCATCATCGTCATCGTCATCGTCATCATCATCACCGTCACCATCATCATCATCATCATCATCATCGTCATCAGCAACATCATCATCAGCAGCAGCAGCATCAGCAGCAACATCATCCGCATCATCAGCATCATCATCAGCATCATGAGCATCATCAGCATCACCACCACAACCACCACCACCACCATCATCATCAGCATCATCAGCAGCAGCATCACAGTCATCATCATCATTATCATCATCATCATCAGCAGCAGCAGCCCAATCATCATCAGCATCGGCATCGTCATCATCAGCAGCAGCATCATCAGCATCAGCACCATCATGATCGTCGTCATCATCAGCAGCATCATCATCAACATCATCAGCGTCAAGAGCATCATCATCATCAGCAGCAGCAGCGTCCTGATCATCATCAACATCAGCATCAGCATCATCAGCATCATCAGCATCATCAGCATCATCAGCAGCATCGCCATCATCATCGTCATCGCCATCGTCATCACCATCATCATCATAATCACGATCGTCATCATCATCACCATCATCGTCAGCATCAGCATTAGCATCGTCATCAGCATCATCACGATCACCATCATCAGCATCATCATCATCATCAACAGCATCATCAGCATCATCATCATTATCATCATCATCATCATCACCACCACCACCACCACCACCATCATCATCATCATCATCATCATCATCATCATCATCATCATCATCATCATCATCATCATCATCATCATCATCATCATATGTTTCCTTCTCATCATCCTCCTACTGCTCCTTCTCCTCGCCCCTTGCTCCTCCTCTCCACGCCTGGCCGCACCGATGCACTGCGACAGGAACCACGCGGTCACGCATAATTTCCACTCGGCCTCGCGGCGCGCGGTGCGCGCGCGTGCGGCGGCCCCGCTGACCGCAAGCTGTGCCCACCTGGCACGATTCCTCACGGGAGGCTGGATTCCGGAGGCTGGATTCCCCCAGACACCGTCCAGGACGTCTCAGGAGGCCATCTTGTAGGGAAAAAAAAGATCCGCCACCGTGCCGGTGGGCACGGAATGGGCGTCCTCAAATAATTCGCCCCGTCCCGTGAGCCTCAGCCCTCGATTCTGAAGGTTCTCAAAAGGCCAGACCCAAATTGCAGGAGTGCTCCGCGTCGGATTAGCGGAGCGCCGCTCTGTTACATGGCCTCAAAACATGCGCGCCGACATCGACTGCTTCGCTTCCATTAGCGGGGCGTCGCTCCGCAAATTGGCTCCTTTTCCAATTGGCGGAGCGCCGCTCTGCATATTGGCTTCGTCTCCACTAGTCGGCCTCGAACCAGAAGATTACGATTGCTTCGCACCCATTAGAAGAGCGCCGCTCCGCGCATTGGCCTCGAACCCAAGGATTGCGATTGATCCGCCCCCATTAGCGGAGCGTCGCGCCGCTGTTTGCCACAGCCCAAAAGATTACGATTGCTTCCCTCCGTTGTAGCGGAGCGCCGCTCCGCGAATGACCCTCGAATCAAGGGATAACGATAGCTTCGCGTCGAATTGGCGGAGTGCCGCTCCGCCCATTGGGCTCGAAGGAACTACGATTACTTCGCTCCACGAAGCGAAACGCAGTATCCCGAATTATCCCCAAACCAAGAGAAGAAACGTTGGCTCGCTCCCATTAGCGGAACGCCGCTCCGCTAATCGGCTCAAGCCTTGAGGTTGGCAAATTGCTTCGTTCACACTAGCGGAGCGGCGCTCCGCCAATGGGTCTTTAGCAAGAAAATTACGATTGTTTCGCCCCCATCAGCAGAGCGCCGCTCCGCTACTTTGCCACAACCCACAGGGTTACGATCGCCTCGCTCCAATTAGCGGGGCGGCGCTTCGATGATTGGCCTCAAACCAGGAGATTACGATTGCTTCGCTCCCATTACCGGAGCAGCCCTCCACGAATTGGCCTCGAACCAGTGGACTACGATTGCTTTGCTCCTATGAGCGGAGCGCCGCTCCGCAAACTGGGTTCAAAATAAGGAATTGAAATTGTTTCGCCCACACTAACTGATCGCCGCTCCGCTAATCATCATCAAAACCGGGAATTAGAACGTCGCTCCCCCATTAGCGAAGCGATGCTCCACTCATCGGCATCAAACGAGAGGACTACGGTCCTCACCCCTGAGGGGTCGTTAAGGGGCCCCGAGACCAAATTGCCAAATCTGTCGGTGTTTGTCGCGGTTTGCTAGGGGCTTCCCGCGGCTTGTCGCTTGAAGTTTTTAGACCCAAGA
Source organism: Prorocentrum cordatum (assembly GCA_963575745.1). NCBI lineage: Eukaryota > Dinophyceae > Prorocentrales > Prorocentraceae > Prorocentrum > Prorocentrum cordatum. Next base: position 55,603 of record CAUYUJ010014816.1, on the reverse strand, counting down.
GGGCCCAAAGATGGGCCAAGAGGCCCCCAAGACGCCCCAGCACGGCCCAAGAGGCTCCAAAACTGCCCCCAAGAGGCTTCCGAGAGCGATCCGAAGAGACCGCAAGAAGCGTCCTTGAGAACTCTGCCTCACAACCCAGACACGGTGTCGGGATGGACCGAAGGCCATTAGATAAATTACCGATACCGCTGCTCACAATTATCTTCGAAACTCTCTTCAGAAGGCACACACAGAGAAGTCCAGGGAGTGGTGGAACCGGAATCTGTTTCCCAACCAACCTGTTATTGACACTTGGCTTTGAAGACACAACGCCCCGCGTCTCCTCCTCCTCCTCTTCCTCCTCCTCCTCATCCTCCTCCTTCTCCTCCCCTCCTCCTCACCCTCCTTGCCTCTGCCCTCATCAATATGCGTCTCCCCTCGCCGTCGTCGCCGTCGCCGTCGCCATCGCGGTCGCCGTCGTCGTCGTCGTCGTCGCCTTCGTCTTCGCCGTCGCCGTCGCCGTCGGCGTCGCCGTCGTCGTCGTCGTCGCCGTCGGCGTCGTCGTCGTCGCCTTGCGCGCCGCCCAACGCCATACGCGATGCCTTCGCGTGCCTGCTTTCACGCGCAACGCGCGCACCCGACTCCCTGGCTGACGGACGAGCGGCGCACCAGGTCGCTGAGCGCAAGGACGTCGTCGATCTCTAGCCGGTCGTGCCGCGACAAATCCCGGGAGAGGTGGAGCGTCGACCACCACCTTCGGAGGGCGCGCAGAACAACGGCGGCGGCAGCGACGACGGCGGCGACGACAACGACGGTGACGACGACGTCGGCGACGGCGACGACGACGGCGACGGCGACGGCGACAGCGGCGGCAGCGGTGAGCTTCGGGGGGCGCCGGAGTGGTTCGCGGGGCGTCGGCGGGCCACAACAGCGCCTTCGGAGGGCGTCGCAGCGCTTGCGATGGCCTCGGAGGGGGGCTTCGGAGGGTTTCGAAGGGGGTGCTCCGAAGGGCGTCGCGCGAAAACCTTCGGAGATAGCTTCGGGAGAATTCGGGCCACCACCGAGGCGCTTCGCAGGAGGACCCGCATGCCAGCCTCTGGTGAACATGTATCCTGCTCCTCCCCATCCTCCTCCCCCTCCTCCGTCCATGCCCTGCCGCACCCCCAGACGTGTCGAGAGGACGGGCCAGGCATTTCGCCTGAGACTTCCTCACCGCTTATGATCCCGAAACCTGGAATTCGCACGAGTTTCGAGGATGGAGAGCGGGTCGCCTTCAAAATGTGGCTCTCGCCTTACCGCCGCGCACGTGCGCCTCGATAATTCGCAACATGTTCAACAATGAAAGGCGTTGATTTTCCAACTGTGGCTTTCGTCTCAGCTCCGAACGCATTCGCATTGAAAGTACGCAACAGTTTCAAGAATTCGAACGGAGGAAAGCCCAGGAATGGTGTTCTAACAAGATTTTAAACTGTCTGGACGCACTAGTCATAATGATTCGCGGTGCTAGTCCCAGGAATAGTGCTCTGGCACTATCTAGGTTTGTCCAGACGCAACAGTCACGCTGAATTCCCAGGAATGGTGTTCTGACATGATTGAAGATAATCAAACGGCTATCTTCCAATGGGGCACTTCTTGCAATGATGATAAACGCTTGTAGGGCCCTGTCACGGAACTTGGAGGGAGATTGCAAAATCGTTGATGCGTCTGGGGTTCACGCTGGTCCCTCCTCCTCCCCCCCTCCCTCATCCCTTCTTCCCCCCTCTCGCTGTGCAGCCTCTTTGCCGCCTGCTGCACCGCCTCGTCCAGGAGCGGGCCCCACCGTACTGAACGGCGGGAGGGGCAGTACAAGCCACTGCCCTGTTTCAAGCGGGATCGATCTGCGATGGTCCTGGGGCCCGAGGCCCCCTTCAGCCTCAACGCGCAACGGACCACTTCCGCCACCGCGTGGCCAAAGGTGGCCCAGAGGCGGGTGGCGCCTCCGAGGGGGCCTGGAAGAACTGAGCTGTCACATTGTCGCCAGCCATATGTGAAGCAGCACAGATGCTGGGCGACTGTGGAGGCTGGTGGGAGCAACCTCTGCGGCGGCGTCTGGCCTCGAGGCGGGGGCGTGCCAGGGCTGACAGTCGCCATACCAGGAGTCACGGCCATGCCGCCAGCCGCGATTGGAGCCGTGCACTCTCGTGCACACGCGTGTCAGAAACCCAAGAAAGCTACTATAACAGGGATCCCGATTGAAACTTCGCGAGGTTCTCTTGTCCACGACCATCCCGTCGCATTCCTTATAGCTCAGAGGATGTAAGCCGTCATCTTTCCAAACGGAGCACCCGACCGAATTGTGGGCCTATGGGGATCTCGTCTTTGAGGGGGGGCACTTCGCGCAGTGCCACAAAAAACATGAGGGAGGGCTTCGAACGTCCAAGTGCGTTGCAGCATTGACGATACATCTGGGGTTATGCTGTTCCCATCGTACTTGGGGACCACATCCCAGAAATGGTTTCGAGCACCCGGAAAAGTGTCGAAACAGTGTCGCAACAGTGTAAAAAACGAGCGTCTCCCAAGGCCCGACACGTGTACGCCCTTCAATGTCGGTACTTTCCTGGTGCTCGAAATTATTTCTGGTGGTCAAGGCTCAAGTAGGTTGGAACATCATATATCTGGGGGTTCATCTGGTCCACTTCCTCCAACCTGATTATCCTCCTCCTCAACTTCCTCCTCCTCCTCCTCCTCCTTATCTTCATCCTGGTCCGCCCTCTGCCTTCGCCCTGCTCCCTCCCTGCCTCTCGCCTACATCCACCTCCTCCTCCTCCTCCTCCTCCTCCTCCTCCACCCCCCTCCCCCATCCCCCTCCCCCTGCTCCTCCTCCTCCTCCTCCTCCTCCTCCTCCTCCTCATCATCATCATCATCATCATCATCATCATCATCATCATCATCATCATCATCATCATCATCACATCATCATCTCATCTCATCATCATCATCATCAGCATCATCATCATCATCATCATCATCATCATCATCATCATCATCATTAGCATCATCATCATCATCATCGTCATCGTCATCGTCATCATCATATCATCATCATCATCATCATCATTCATCATCACATCATCATCATCATCATCATCATCATCATCATCATCATCATCATCATCATCATCATCCAACTCCTTCTCCTTCTCCTCCTCCTCCTCCTCCTCCTCCTCCTCTTCCTCCTCCTCCTCCTCCTCCCCCCCTCCTCCTGCTCCTCCTCCTCTGGCAGTCGCGGTTGATGCACGTGCAGGACGTCAGCCTTCCGATTTTGCAGACGCTCTGTTCAGTTGCCAAACGAGTCGCTGGACGTGCCAGGCGGAGGGATCTTCAAAGCTCACTCAACGATTTCCGTGAATGGATTTCCACCCCCGAGGCCTGTGGGGTCTTACATAAAAACTTGAAGGCCGTTCCCCCCCCCCTTCCTCTGAGATCGAGGTTGGGGGGGAAATGATTTTTCACCCTCGGGACGTTTTAGACCACAAGGCCAAGAAATGGCACCAGCTTTGGAGCCCAGGCGACGTCTCACTTGACCCTTTAGGCCAGCTATTTGATCGCATTCGCGCTGCTGCCGAAGACGATCAGCTGCCTGTTCTCACTTGCGATCGAGTGGAAGCCGCGCTCAAGAGTATGAAGGCGCGAGCAGGTCAGGGGGTGGACCAGCTCTCACCTACAGACATGCAGCGGCTTCCACCCGAAGGGCTTCTTCAGCTCGTGCATCCTTTGCAAGCTTGTGAGGCTCGGATTACGTGGCCCTGGCAAGTCCTGTTGGTCATAGGAAGGTTGCTGGGGAAGAAGTCTGGAGGCGACAGGGTGATCGGGCTGATGGCCATGCTCACTAGAGCATGGTCATCAGCTCGTGAAGAAGATGTTCGCCTCTGGACCTCTTCCTCAGAGCCTGCTTGGGATGCCGCGATCCGAGGTAACTCAGCACGTCGTGAGGCGTTCGTTCGAGCCTTCCAAGACGAAGCGTGTATGCGTCTGGGGATTGAGTTCGGCACGGGTTTAATTGACGCCGAGGCTTTTTACGACTCGATGCCTTGGGAAGCTCTTGTTGATACCTCCCTTCGGCTACAGTTTCCAGCTACTGTTCTCGGGTTAGAACTTCAGAATTGTGTCGCCCCGCGTACTCTCGCTCAAAACGGATGCTTTTCGACCGCCTTCCAGCCTTCGCGGAGCATCGTCCATGGTATTCGGAGTGGAGTTCGTTTTGGGAGGTGCATGGTTTACTTTATCTTGGCTAAAATCACCACCGCTCACGTGGGGGCTTCCATGAGGATATGGGTTGACGACCTTTACCAGCGGGCGATGGGGTCCAGGGAAGTTGTCCGTGCTCGGCTCTTCGGGTGCCTCCGCGACACTTGTGACGAGCTCGGCAAGGCAGGGCTGAAAGCAGCCTCCAAGAGTGTGTCAGTTTGCTCGCAGTCTAGCGATGGGAAGCAGATTGCAGCCAAGCTCAAGAAGTTGGGCTACACTGTTCACAATGTTGTACAAGCTCAGTACCTTGGCGTGGACCTCGGTGCTGGCCGTCCTGCTCGCTCCTCACGGCGCAAACGTGTAGTCAAAGCTTCTGTTATGACGGGCAAGATCTGCAAGTTTGCACGGGCTTCTCGGCGATATCAGGTTACTGGGCGTCTGGAGCGAGCAAGGGCCCAAGCTGCAGGCTCGTATGGGCATCAAGTTCATGGGTCTTTTGGATCCCATCGCGTTGGTTTTCGGCGCCGTCTTGGGGCTGCCCTCGGCTCCAAGCAGAAAGGTCGTTGTCTTACTACACTCTTGGACTTGAAGGCTCCAGGAGCGGACCCGTTCGTGAAATTCCGCAGGGACACTGTGAAGCTCTGGCTCGACACGTGGTTTAGCTTTCCTGATCTACGTCCGATGGTACGTCAGGCCTGGCCCCAGGTTGTTCGGTGCCTTCAGAACATCATCCCGTCCCAGTTCGCACGTCAGGTTCGAGGTCCAATGGGGGCTCTTATCGGGTATTTGCTTGAAGTTGGTTGGACCCCACGTCTCCCACCGAGTGGACTACACCAGGGGATGAAGGTGCTCAGTGGATTTTTCCTGACAGTGGCCTCACAGGTTTCGAGGACACGTCTGAAGTGCTCGACGAGTTTCAACAATCGTTTCAAGACGCCGCTTGGGCGAAAGCAGCGCAGCACTATTGTGGCGAGGGTTCTGCTCACGGAGTTGACAACACCAGTTATCGTCGGTTCCTTCGGAGTCTCCAGAGCAGCAAGCACGGGCATCGCCTTTCGGAAACGATGATTAACGTGGCCACTGGGGGTGTCTGGCCTCGGCAACGGGTGAACGACGAAACTCGGCATCGTCTTAGTCCTGATTGCCCGAGGTGTAAGGAGCAGCCCGAGACACCGTTGCATCGGTTTTGGCTATGTCGCTGCAACAGTGCGGAGCACAAGGCTTTCAAGCAGTCAGAGGATTTAGTTCCTCGTGCAGTCTCTTGCGGCGAAAGTGAAGCTTGCTTTTGGTTCCGAGGGCTCATCCCTCGAGCTTGGACAGCAGTACCCTCAGCCAGTACCGAACCTCAGTGGCCCACGGTAGGGGGCAACGAGCCGCCAGAGTTGAACGACACTACGTTGGGGGATGGTCGTATTGGGGATCCAGCCATTATCTTTGGAGATGCTTCTGGAGGCCCTGATGCACGGGAACCAGCTTTCAGGCGCGTAGGAGTTGCTGCAGTTACTCTAGCTTCGTACGATCCTCCAGTCGTCCGAGCAGGAGTTTTAGGCCCTCTCCCTGGTAGGAAGCAACCGGTTCCCCGCGGAGAACTTCAAGGGCTTATGTTGGCTCTTCAATATTCCAGAGGCCCTCTGATATATGTCACCGACGTTTCAGGAGTTTGTGATGGTTGGTATAATGGGCTTTATGAGAGGCCCGCGGGGGAGAGTATGGGGGCTTGGGATACTATACGTTCGATTATCCAGAGTACGGGGCGTGACACGTCACTCATCTCCGTCCTCAAAGTCGATTCCCATCTCTCCCCAGCTCAGATTATCCAGCAGAATGTTCCGAGGTTTCTGATAGTCGGCAACACGGTTGCCGACGAACTTGCAGGTGTTGCGGCACAACGGTGTCGGCTTGACAGCGCTCATCGGGCTCGAGTTGTGCGGGTCGAAAGAGATGCGTTGCTCGTCCGTCGCAGGCTGTTGAGAGTCGCCCTGGAGGTTTTCAGCTCGGATTCTCAGGCGCAGCGGCCTCGACCTCGAGGCGAACGGCGTGGTGGTGGCGGCGCCCAGGACGGGGACGTCGTGGAGCCGCCCCTGCCGCCTCCTCTCCCTCCTCCTCCCTCTCCTGCTGCTCTTTCCGTTTTCCACTCGTCCCATCGCCTCGGGCCGAATGGTCGATTCTGCTTTCGTTGTAGGGGGTCTGCCTCGGTCGACACCGCCACTGAGTGGCGATCTTCCCCCTGTTTTGATCTCGTTCCTGGGAGCTCTAGTGTCTTGCATCTGCCCGCTGGTCAACCCTTGCATCTTTGCGGGGGCTGGGTGGGGCCGTCTCACAAGATGGCCTTTCAAGGTGACTTGGGGGTGTGGCATTGTACAACGTGTGGCTTCTTTTGTAACGAGCTCTTATCTAAAGATTTGAAAGCGTCTTGCACTGGGCTGCTGAACCCCACCCGAAGAGAATATCTCCGAAGGTTGGCACGAGGGTTGTGGCCTAAGGCGCTCACCCGAGCTCAACAGGCAGCGCGAGCCTCGGGTGGCTAGTGACTCGGATCACCTCGTGATGGCGTCCACTCCACTCCCCTCCTCCTCCTCCTCCTCCTCCTCCTCCTGCTCCTCCTCATGATCATCATCATTCATCCTCCTCCTCATCTTCCTCCTCCTACTCCCTCCATCCCTCCCTCCCTCCCTCCCTCCAGCCATCCATCCATCCATCCATCCATCCCTCGTTGTATGGTAGAGGCCCTTCGGAGATCTGCTGCCGGTGCCACAGCGCTCGGTGCAAGTTTTGATTCAGGCTCGGACTAACCGTCGAGAATCGGCTGCCGAGCAGCATCGAAGTTGGAGATGATGCGGACAGCGCCCCCGCCCCCCCAAAAAAGCATGTCCTCCTTCACGGCTCGTCCCTCTCTCCCTCCATCCCCCATCAACCCCTCCCTCTCATCGCGCTCTTAAGCGAGCCAGGCCCAGGGGATCGGGACGCTCGCGAGGTGGCGAGCACGAGGCGAGCGTTGAGCGATCTCTTCACCTTGCCTCGCCCGCCCTCCCCTTTTTCCCCCTTTCCCTCTATGGGTCTGGGGTGGCTGGTGGCGGAAGTGGTATTTGCGCCACCCAGGCAACGAACTCCTTGCGGGAACAGCGAGACGATTCATCCGACCTCCTCCTCCTTCACAATTACACAATAATATGAATACTACGTACTCTCCTCTCTCCACTGATGACGTCAGGCTGCGTAATTTCTAACACGCAGGACTCCCGGGAATTTGGTTTTAGCTTGGGTTTTTTCAAGAATATTCCTCCCGCTCGAGCGCTGGCCTCATGTTCGGGCTTCCGCTCGTTCCGAATCGTGTTCCGGCTGCAGCGCTGGCCTCAATTCCGCGCTTCCGCTCGTTCCGAAGCGTGCTCCCGCTGCAGCGCTGGCCGTCCTTCCAAATAGGCCCCAAAATCTAGAAAATGGCCCCCCGAAAAACCATTGGAAGTGATTACACATTCGGTGTCGGTTCGTTGATTTTTGGGCCCACTTTGGGGCGTCGTCGCTTTCAGGAATTATCAAGCGGGAGCCCCGTTTCTGATTTGAGAAGGCGATCTTAAAAGCAGAGCCAGCGGATGCTCTCCATCAGCCCCGCCTTGTGTGGAGCTTTTCAGGGAGCCCAAGGAGCTAGACATGGAGCCACGACTCCAGACCAGCCCAGACCTCTCGAAGACGATCCACTTACCCTCCAAAGAACCTGGCGCCATGCCATGACATGCTGTGCGGTGTTATGTTCTGCGCCGCTGTGCGATGCCATGCTTTACATTGCAATGCTTTGTGATGCAATGCTTCACTACGAAATGCCACGCCATACTATGGCATGCTAGCCTCTGCCGCGCTCTTCTACTCCATGCCATGCCGTGCCCTACCATGCATCGCGTACCCTCTCGCGATCATTGCCCTGCTCGACATCCAACTGTGCGAATAGAGAGAATATCTACGCCATGGTAAGGGGTGGGAGGGAGGGGTAGGACGTCAGATATGACATGAGCGCACCTAGCTTGCCCCTCCCCCTCCCCCTCCTACTCTTCTTCCTCCTCCTCCGCCTCCTCCTCCTCCGCCTCCTCCGTCTCCTCCGCCTCCACCGCCTCCACCGCCTCTTCATCCTCCTCCTCCGCCTCTTCCTCCTCCTCCTCCTCCTCCTCCTCCTCCGCCTCCTCCTCCTGCTCCTCCTCCTCCCCCTCCTCCTCCTCCCCCGCAATCCGCATGTGCATCCTTCAAAGCATCATTGAGGCCATCCAAGCGGAAAAGCGTCTCCTGGCTGAGATGGGTGGCAAGCCTAAGCGTAGGCAGCAAGCTTCTTGTATAGTGAGGCCCCAGCAGCCAGCGTGTGCGCTTTCTTCAATACGCTCCATAGTCCCAAGGGGATCGGAAAGAGCTGTTCCAGGTGTCAGGGGTTTGCGCCCGTGGCTCGTAAAAGCGAACAGTTGAGCTCACCTGTGAACGGGATTGTATATACAGGCCTCCTCCTGGGCACAGGGTGCATCTCTCGGAGGGGGTGCTCACGAATCTCATGTTTTACGTTTTCTGTCGGGTTTAGGCCTCTGGTTCTGCACTCATGCGCTACAGCAGCTCAGGCAACTGGGCACAAAGTGCTCCGATGTTATGTCCAGAAAATCGTGAAGATTGCGTAGACAAAATTATCCCAGCAAAGCAACCTAACAGCGATGTGTAGAAGCATATCTGAAAGCATTCCCTTTAAGATTCAGATGAAAATCCAGTTGTAGAATTCTGCTGTTCTCGCAGTCGTAGTCGCATTCGCGATGACAGTCGCAGCGGCAACGGCAGTCGCAGTCACAGCCTCAACCTCAGCCTCAGCTCAGCCTCAGCCTCAGCCTCAGCCTCAGCCTCAGCCTGCCTCAGCCTCAGCCTCAGCCTGCTTCAGCCTCAGCCTCAGTCTGCCTTCAGCCTCGGCCTCAGCCTCAGCCTGCCTCAGCCTCAGCCTGCATCAGCCTCAGCCTCAGCCTCAGCCTGCCTCAGCATCAGCCTGCTTCAGCCTCAGCCTCAGCCTGCCTCAGCCTCAGCCTCAGTCTGCTTCAGCCTCAGCCTCAGTCTGCCTTCAGCCTCGGCCTCAGCCTCAGCCTGCCTCAGCCTCAGCCTGCCTCGGCCGCAGCATCAGCCTGCCTCAGCATTCAAAATGTGGCCCAGGAATGGAGTTCTGGGAACTAGAAGAACACGAAGTGGCCTACAGTTGGCTCCGGGCATTCAAAATCATGCCCAGGAATGGAGTTCTGGGAACTTGAAGAGCACGAAGTGGCCTACAGTTGGCTCCGGGCATCCAAAATGTGGCCCGGGAATGGAGTTCTGGGAATCGAAGAGCACGAAGTGGCCTACAGTTGGCTCCGGGCATCCAAAATGTGGCCCGGGAATGGAGTTCTGGGAAGTCGAAGAGCACGAAGTGGCCTACAGTTGGCTCTGGGCATCCCAAATGTGGCCCAGGAATGGAGTTCTGGGAGCACCAAGAGCGATTTTGCGAGGATGTCCCAAGCGATTTCGGCTTCGGCGGCAGCCGCGGCGGCAGCCTGTCCGGGTCCCGCCCCGACCCCCCTGTGGAGTCATCTGCTGCTCTCTTTTGAGACCACTAGAAACCTATCAGCAAGAGCTGTTAGGTAAAAATCCCAAGGCCTCTCGCCCGAAGATCGCGACGAGGGCGAGCTGGTCAGAGGGCAGCCACAAGGCTCTTGCGCTGCTTCACACAATAAACCGACGCTGTCGCAATACCCGTAACTCCGTAACTCCTGGGGAAACCAAAAGGTACTGATACCGCTTCTCCCCAGACCTCTCCCGGGGTGCGTTCTGACCAGGATTTCGAGGCGAATCCAGTGGTGGCAACGAGGGCCTCCGAGGAGGCCCACACGGGGGAAAACGGGCGAAGGGTAGAGGTATGGGTACCTTTCCCTCCTCCCAAATTCCCTCCCCCCCTCCCAACGATCGACGCGGGCGGGGCTGGGGCCGCTGCGGGCCGGAGCGCGCGCCTCTCCGGCCAGCTGTGCGCCGCCCGCACGCACGACACGCCGCCGCCGCACAGGAGCAGCGGCCGAGCGGGGGCGGGCGCCCCCGGGGCGGCCGGCGGGTACCTGCGGGGCCCGCGCGCCGCCAAAGGCCGCCGAAGGCAACCGCGGGCCGCCGAAGGCAGCCGCAGATATGAGGGCGCCCGTAATGATGGGCTTATTTTCCAACACCACCACCACCATAAGTAAGAGGGGGAGGGGGTCCTCCTCCTCCTCCTCCTCCTTCTTCTCCTCTTCCTCTTCCTCATCCTCCACCTCCTTCCCCCCTCCAACTTATGGTGGTGGTGGCGGAAAACAGGCCCATCACGTAAGGCAGCCCCAGAGATGAAAGCGTTTCACTTTTCGCAGCAGCGGCCGTTGCAGGCCCCGCTCCCATCCCCCCCCTCCCCTCCCCTCCCCTCCCCTCCCCCTCCCCGGGGTTGCGTCACGATGGGTGCTGACCTCCGAAATGTCTCTGGGTATTCCAAGGCCTTCCCGGACCGCGCCAGTGCGAAGCGTGACATTACTGGCCCCACGCCCCCCTCTCCTCCCACCCGGTAACGCCCGCTGTGGCCCGGGAAGAAAAAGGCTCTCTCTCCCTCTCTCTCTTTGCATCGCCCTGAAATCTTGGCCCCCGGGCGCCCTGACCTGACCCGGTGACTATCCTAAAGCGACCCGGGGTGAAAAACCAGCCCTGGGGGGGGGGGGGAGGAGGAGGAGGGAGGAGGAGGAGGAGGAGGAGGAGGAGGAGGATGAGGAGAGGATGAGGAGGAGGAGGAGGAGGAGAGGAGGAGGAGGAGGAGGAGGAGGAGGAGCGAGGAGCGAGGAGCGAGGAGCGAGGAGCGAGGAGGCGAATGAGGAAGATGAAAAGGGTGAGGAAGAGAAGGAGGAGGAGGAGGAGGAGGAGGACGAGGAGGAGGAGAATGAGGAGGAGGGGGAGGGGGGGACTTCCGGGGACCGCGAGCTGGGAAGACCCTGGCCTCGCACGCCAGGGCCCGACCGCCGCCCCTGGCCGCCGAAGGCCGCCGAGGGCCGCCAGAGGCCTGCCGGAGCGCACGCGGCGCGCACGCCGAAGGCCGCTCTGCCTGCCCTGCGGAGGCGGCCTCGCTTCACTTCCGCCGCCGTCCGCCGCCCGTCTGGCGAGGAGGCGATTGCAACGCCTTGGGCTCTGGAAGGCGGGGCCCCTTCTGCAACGCACCACCTCCCAGCGGGGGGGGTGGCAGAGGGGGAAGAAAGAGGGAGGGAGGGAGCAGGAGGAGGGAGCAGGAGGAGGGAGCAGAAGGAGCAGGAGGAGGAGGAAGAGGAGGAGGAATGCCCTGGAACCAGACCCCCGACGTCGTGATCTTTTTACAACGTCGACCCCCAGAAATCTCGACCCCTTCCCTGGGACCGGTGCTTCGTCCTGAGCCGTTCCTTGACGGCCCCGAAGCCCGCTATAGAAACCCCTGGAGCCCGCGGAGAGCGAAAACTCTTCCGTGGAGTTCTCGCGTCGGCGGCGAGCGAAGGCGGAAAGTGAGAAGGAGAAGGCCTCCTCGGAAGGCCCGGAAGTCCCCAGGCCTTCTGAGGAGTTTCTCGGCCTTCCCCAAAGACACTGGATTCCTCTCAGAAGGCTGAACGTCTTCTGAGAAGCCCCGCCGCCTTCTGAGAAGGCCTTCGCCTTCTCACTTCCCCCCCTCGCTCGCCGCAGAGAGGAAGATCGTGCCAGAAAAGAACGATCGCTCCAGACCGCGCCGGCATCGGCGAGGTATCGGCCACGCGGCGCGATCTTCCGATCCCATCTGTCGAGTAGGGGATCGACTACAATTGATTTACCCAGAAATTGATTTGCTCGTCGAATGTACGAAAATTGCAAAGAATGCTCCATTGATCGACAAACATTCTACGTATTGATCCTAAGTTCGACGAGACAACAAATTTGAGGGTAAATCAATTATATAGTCGATCCCCTACTCGAATCTGCTCCAGACCCTACCTGGGATTTTCTCATGACTCGAGAGGGCCCTGGGGAAACCGCACAAGGCACCCGTACCGCCACTCACCAGGCCTCTCCTGGGGCGGGCTCTGCTCAGAAGAGTTTGAGACGGACCCGCGGCGGTGGCGACGAGAGGGCCTCCAAGGAGGCCCAAGAAAGGGGAGCACGAGGGCAGGGTAGCGATATGGGTACCCTTGCCTCCTCTGAAGCCCTCCTCTGCGTCTCGTGCCTACAGGCCTCCTAGATGGGGTCCGAGTAGATGGGGTCGAAGGATCGCGCTTCATGGCCGATGCATCGGCGATACATCGCCGGTGCATCGGCCATGCATCGGCCATGCACTGGCGACGTCGGCGTGGAGAAAATTGGGCCCCGCATCGAGCCGCATCGCCGACGCGTCGCCAATGCATCGGCGATACGGCGCGATCCTCCGACCCCACCTGGGAGGCCTGGACGTGCTGCCAGCGGGGGGGGGCGCCCCGCAACTTTCTCAGAACGGGCGCTCCCGCCCGAGCTCGGGCCCCGGGGCCCTCACAGATCGACCCAGCTCGAACACGACGCAGGAAGATGGGGTCTGGGGCTCTGGGCGTGATTTCCTACGATCTTGCGGTTTCCTCGCAACGTCGGGCCCCCGGGAAAGTGCCCTCTTCGGGTCCGAGAGCTCTTCTGGACCCTGGAGGGCCCCTCTTAGGCGGCCCTCCAGGGCCCCTGCTCTGCAGCCCCCGCTGCACCCCCATGCATCGTCCCCCCTATGACGCGCCCCCCAAGACTCGCGCGGGCGCCCGTGACCGGCCCAGGGCGCACGTCTGTCGGCAACGGGCGAGCGAGGGAGGGAAGCGAGAGGGGAAGTGAGAAGGAGAAGGCCTGCTCAGAAGGCCCGGGAGTCCCCTGGCAGGTGCGGGGGAGGCTGGGATCTGGGCAGCGCGTGCTCGCACCTGAGCTTCACAGCCCCCAATCGTGACGAAAGGGTGGGATGCGCGCGCGCAGTCTCTTGTTCCCTCCCCTCGGCGGCGAGCCCTGGGGGGGAAGTGAGAATGAGGAGGCCTGCCCCAAAGGCACCGAAAGCTTCTGAGAAGGCGCGAGGGCTTCTGAGAGGTCCCGCCGCCTTCTGAGAGGGCCTCCTCCTTCACACTGCCCCCCTCGCTCGCCGCCGAGTCTGGGGCGGAGGTCGAGGGGGCACGAGGCGTACAGAATTCTGATGTGCCCCAAGAGTGCACTCGTCGTCGACTCTGTCAAAACTACGTCGAATGCGCCGTAGATCTACAGAACATTCCACGCACGCCTCGTAGACCCGACGAACCAATGGCAATTCTGGGGTCCATCAATTCTGCTGTCGATCTCCTGCTCGACGTCTGGGGGGAAGGGCGACGGCGCACGAGACGAGAGCCAGGAGGGCTGCGGGGAGGGCGCAGGCGGGGGAGGCAGGCGCTGGCATGCTGGCGCCGCACGGGCGAGCCGCGAGCACGCCGCCCACGGCGCAGCCTCGAGCCGCAGCGGGAGTCCGAGGCGCCACCTGGCGCAGCGTGCGAGCACGGGCGCAGCACAGCCGCGCGCCCGCGCCCAGGGCGGACCACGGGCGAGGGGGCCCTGCAGCGGCCCCCCCCCCAAAAAGACGAAAGCCGCATCGAGGCAGAATCGGGCCGGTACGAGTCGGAAGTCTCCGAGAATCGGCGGGCTTTGGAGGACGTAGCGGGCGCCGCGGCCGTTCCAGAGCGTTGCGGAACGCTCTGGAACGGACGTATCTCGATTCGAGGCCTGCCTGGCCACACACCCGCGAACCATGCAAAAATCTTGACGGATGGGCTTTCACCATTCCCGGCCCCTGGGGGCCCGTAGCGGGCCTCGGGACCGTCAAAGAACGACTCAGGATCAAAGAACTGATCCCTGGGAATGGGTCGAGACCTCTCGGGGTCGACGTTTGACGTCGAGGGTCTGGGTCCCCCTCCCCCCACTGGTCACGTAGCAATTCGCGCCGGCGCCGTGTGGGAATTAGACATCCCTGAACATTCCCAGACGGCGCCGGCGCGAATCGTGACGTGACTGGCCCTCTCCTCCTCTCCTCCCCTCCCCCAGTCACGCCACTTACCGCCAGGAGATGAGACAAACTGTCTCCTGACCCCCTGCTCGGGGAGACCCAACAGTATGGAACGCGGCGTACAGTCAAGCTGCTGTAAAGAGGAACGCTAAATCCGCCGACCCTGTGGGCGTGTGGAAGAGGCTGTTCCATTTGACTCGTCGTCGTCGTCGTCGTCGCCTTCGCCGCTCCCCCCCTTTCCCGAGGCTCGTCGCCGCTCCCCCCACTTTCACCGGGCCCTCCTCCTCAAGCGCGCCAGCCACAGCGAAATTCAGCAACGTTGTAATTGAGTCGACGGGAAGCCCCTTCCCTTTGATCCCTTCCCCGCCGGGGGGGGGTCCCGGGGGGGATTCCCAGGGTGGGGCCTGAGGGGGTCCCGGGGGGGGTCACGACTCCCCCGCGGGCGGTTCGGCGGCCAAGAAAAGCCGCAGGACGCGGCAAGAATGCTTGGTCCCCAAGGCGATCTTCGAGGGTTATCGGTATAAGTCGCCAAACAAACCTCCAAAATTCCACAACGCCCCAAGAAGCCTCCAAGAGGACTTCCAAGACGGCCTCCAGGGGCCATAATCATAGATTTCCCTTCAATTTTTGTAAGATTTCGGCGGTGTCACCTTCGCAACTTCCCGACGATCCAAGACCGGCCAAGAAGCCCCCAAGACCGCCACAAGATGGCCTAAGAGGCCTCCAAGAGAGTTCCAAAACAACCCAAGAGGGCCCCAAGACCGACCAAGAAACATCCAAGACAACCAGACAAGCCCAGACGTCTCCAAGGACGAGCCCAGACGGCGGACCCGAACGAACATTTCGAGCCCTCGGCCTCAGATGCTCTCAGGAAGCCCCCAGAGGCTCCTGAGAAGCACCCCAAGAAGCCCCAGGACGCCTCCAAGAGACCCCCAGGTAGCCTCAAGAGGCTCCCACGATCCTCCCAAGCGGCCCCCTAGAGCTTCCCAAAAAACACACAAACCTAGGAGCTCCCAAGACGACTTCAAAAGAATGTCCCAACTCCTGGGAGTCCCCAGGTACGCCCAAAGAGGCCTCCAAGGAAGCCACCAAGAGACATGCCAACAGTACCAGGAGTCTACATATGAACACACCATTTGAAGAATCGGCGGCATCAAATCCCGCTGGCCCTCTGGGCACGGCTCGTTTAGCGTATCAGCTCGTCCATCCTCCCTCTTCCCTTTCAAATAAAGGCGATCACTGCTCCTTACCTATACCCACACACACACACACCCTTCCGAGTGGCCAGTGACCAGGGTCAGTGACGCCCCCCCCCCTCCGCGCCACCCCTGTCTATAAGCAATGTAAAGTGTCCCAAACTCGCCCGAGATGATCCAAATTGACCTCCAAGACGACACACATGCCCGAGATAGAAAACTCCAAGGCGGCCCAAAACAATCCAACAGATCTTCCAGGAAAGCAGAAAGAAGCCCAGTATGGGTTCTTCGTCGGTTTTCGACGGGTGTTCGGATGTGCTTAATTTCAACGTTTCGACGGAGCCTCCAAGATGACCCCGCGACGGGCACAAAAACCCCACAGACACTTTCAAAAGAGCCCCAACACGATCCCAGTAACCTCGAAGACGCCCAACGTGGCTTGGAAGCCAACACTGAAACAACCCAAGGGAGCACGAAGACGGTTCGGAGACACCCCGAAGGATCGATTCCCATGTTGGTTCTGGGGACGTCAGCCACACCTGTTTCCCTCGCTCTCATGACCCTCCTTTTCCTCTTTCGGCCACGGACGCGCTGCCCAACAAAAAATTGGTCATCCATCGTCGTCGTGAGCGTCATAGTCGTCATCGTCGTCGCCGTGGTCGTCGTCGTCACGTCGTCCATGTCCACCATCAGCATTTCCAGGGAACCACCACTGACAGGAAAATGTGTGCACCCTCCCCTTTGTTTTCCTCAACCTCGTGAGCCTCCCCGTGCTCGCCCTCCTCCTCCTCCGCCTCCTACTCCCGCTCCTCCTCGGCCTCGGGCTCCTCCTCTGCATCCTCTCTCTTGCCCCTAATTACCATCATCCTCACGTTTCTACTCCTCCAACTTCTCATGCCGCCGGTTTTACACCACCACCACTCCTCATCATCATCATCATCATCATCATCATCATCATCATCATCATCATCATCATCATCACCATCATCATCATCATCATCAGCATCATCATCATCATCATCATCATCATCATCATCATCATCAGCAGCATCATCATCATCATCATCATCATCATCATCAGCATCAGCATCAGCATCAGCATCATCATCATCATCATCATCATCAGCATCATCACCATCATCATCATCATCAGCAGCAGCATCATCATCATCATCATCAGCATCACCATCATCATCATCATCAACATCATCATCACCATCACCACCACCACCACCACCACCACCATCATCATCATCATCATCATCATCATCATCAGCATCATCATCATCAGCAGCAGCAGCATCATCATCATCATCATCATCATCGTCATCATCACCGACATCATCCGCGCCGTCGTCATCACTCATCGTCAACATCCTCGTCATTGCGCTCATCCTCCGTCTCCTGCTGCTCATGCTCGCCACGCTCTACCCACCGCTGCCCCTCCTCCTTGTCAGCCGTCCTCCTACTGCAAATACGCCCCTGCTCGCCTCGCTCTCCCCCCTGCTCTCCCACCCTCCTCGTCTTCCCCTCCTCATCCCTCTCCCGCCCCCTCCTCGTCCTCCTCCTCCCCCCTCGCACCTCCTCCTCCTCGCCCCTCCTGCTCCCTAGCGTCCTCCGCCATCTGCTCCTCAATACCCTCGTCGTCCTCGTCGTCGCCGTCTTCAGGGTCGGCGGCACCGGCCGTAAGGCCTTCGCAAGAAGGAAAGAGCCTGGGTGCACGAAGAGGTCTAGAGGGACAATCACGGAATGACCTAAGGAACCGAGCCCGAAGCTGTCCTTCCTGCAGCGTCTTGACTGTACTCGTTCCCGTCCCTTTTTGCGACCCAGTCCTCCGTATGCCTCTGGGGACCTCCAGAGGCCTCCGTGGGGGGGGGGCCTTCTGAGGCATCTGGAGCCATCCGGAGGCCTCCCGAGATCCAGAATCTTGGTGTGACAAGAATGCCGAGTTGTCCCCCATGTTTCCGACTCTGAGGGACGCCTCCCAGAGATCCGAGGCTTCGACGAAATTGGAGCCGACAAATTTTGCCCAGTTTTGACCGCCAGGAAAAATCAAAAACAAATCAGGACGAAAGACTGATCCTGGGGCCGTCGTCCAGATCCTCGGGGACCCACGCATCGAACAAATGGGAGCAACGGATATCTGGGCTCCTGGCGCAGGGGCCGTCAGAGCGCGGCAGGATGAAAGAACGCCTCCCTACGGGGAAGGGGCCGAAAGCCCTGGAACCCACGGATTGAACTGATCAATCCGCCAGGGGTCTGGGGGGGCTCGAGCGCGTCGTCGCCGCCGTGCCTCCCCGCCGCCGCTTCGGCCAGAAGAGGGGAGAGGGAGAGAAAAGGGGGAAGGCAAGGGGGAGGGGCGGGGAGGGGATGCTCTCTCTCGGACCGGCGGCTTGCTCTCCTCCGCTCTCTTCCCTCATCCTGATGATCTGATTAGTATTGCCATCTTTCCTCCTCCTCATCCACCACCTCCTGATATCCTGATGGCACTGGCGTGCTCCGCACGCTACCGCCTCCTCCTCCTCCTCCTCCTCCTCCTCCTCCTTCTTTTCCCCCTCCTCCTCCTCCTCCTCCTCCTCCTCCGCCTCCTCCACCTCCTCCTCCT